>RDPX01000132.1:1077348-1092148 GCA_003991215.1 Morbakka virulenta | reverse complement strand
AAAAATTATGATTTTGAATATATTTTTTTTAGTATTAATAACTACTGATTGAAAATAAAAATATTTTTTTCTTTGACCCAAAAGTTTTACTTATATTTTAAAAAAAATTGTAAATTTTATATATATATATATATATATATATATTATATTTATATATATATATATATATTATAATTATATATTATATATATAATATATATAAATATTATATTTATATATATATAGTCTATGTATATATATAAATATATATATATACAATATATATATATATATATACATTACTATATATATATTTATATACATATTTTTATTTTCTACCTTTGATGTACAATATTTTTTTTAGCTTAAGATAAAAGAGAATAACCTTTTTTTTTAATGTTTTAGTTGGCAATAAAATTTTAATAAACAATCATAAATAAGAATAATATTAGTAATTTTTATTGGATATAATGGTAAAGGGTATTTTTCTATGGAAATATTAGAGATATGAAATCAACAAAAAAGATATGCTGCTGTTTGTAGTGCAGACAACATTGTATTTAATTAAAGTTCAATTTTTCCTCAAGCTAAAAAAGGAATATTTGAAATCAACTACCCTAATCGTTTGAATAAGCGCCCCTCTCAATTAGGCGCCCCTTTCGAATAAGCGCCCCCATTTTTAGAAAATAATTTTTTAAGCGACCCTCTCGAATAAACTCCCTTCCATGTTCTGTGGGGAGGGCACTTATTTGAATTTTCGGAATTCACGGAGAAAACCGATTAAAAAAATGCATGCATGGAGGGAAGGGAACACTTAGAAAAGAAAGAATAACACTTTTTCTTGAACAATTTTTATTATTTTTTGTTTTTCTTATCAGGAAACTTCTTCAATTCACCGTCCACTACAGTAATCGTTTGAATAAGCACCGCTCTCAAATAAGCACCCCCCTGGAAAGCATAAAAATTCAATAAGCGCCCGGGCACTTATTTTGACGATTACGGTAAGTTACAAGCAACAATAAATTAATTGATAAAGTTAATTTGAAAGTCAATAATTGAAAAATGAAAAGTTTGGTCATCAGATTATGAGCAGACTTTTTTACCAATTGAATAAAACAAACTTGGACTTTTTTCAACCCCTTCACATTCAATATTGTTTTTAAATCGATTAAAAGAAGCCTATCTTATTAAAGAATGCCTTTAAAATATTTTTATTTTAATTCCAATTACCTTAATTATAAAAACTGCGAATGTTAGGAATCAGAAAATATTCCACTCATTTTCTCAGTCCTCAAAATTATAGTTTTTATTTATTGTTACTATTTATTTATTTTATTTATGAATCCCTCTTATTATAAACGTTTGTAGCTAAGGAAGAGACAAGCATATTGTGCACCAAGTTTTTGAGTCAGATTTTCTGGGTAAACATTTGACAGTGTTAACTTTCAGAATCTCAAACAGTGTGGCACTCTCTTCTAAATTAGCACCTACAAAAGCAAGAGATGTTTTTTATGTGAAAGATATTTGCTGACGAAAAAATCAAATTATTTAGTTGTTTGAAATTCTTGTATGTTATTCTTATTGTTTTCCCTTCAAAGTTTTTTTCTCCATTTTGGAGCCAGAGTGAAGAGTTTCCTTGCCAGGTGCACTCTCTGAGATAAGCTAAAGACGTTTCCTTATACAAAGCTTTCACGTTCGGGAAATGGAATCAAGAGCCTCGTGATTACAGTGCAGTTGCACTTACCATTAAGCCACTGCTTCTTTCATTATGTTCTGATGTGATCCACAACAATTTTGTTCTATATTATGTAGATATGGTACATTAACCAAATCTCTTAAATTAAAATAAAAATTACAATTTTCAAGGGTTTTTTTAGTCTTTATTTGGATACAGATAAGTACAGGCATCTTAACTACCTATAATAATTATCCTTTCCCACCCACTTTTCACAATCGCTTTTAACTAATCGTACCTTTGAAAATATATTCTAAAGTGGCTTGGTCTTATCACTGGTTAACATTCTCTTATGACATAAATTCACTAAGATCACGTGATTAAACATGGCAGCAACAATACAAATAGGACTATTAGATGTTTCTCCATCCCAAGCTGGAAGTTTGCACAAATGCGATTTGTGTTTCATTTGATTCAAACGCAAAGAAATAATGTTGTCAGTCGATGTGAAGTGGATGATCTTATAAACAAGGTTGCAGATAAGACTCCTAGTTGAATTTTTTAAAAAGAAATAGAAAATCACTCACCAATTTTCGTGTTCAGAAGGCACTGATAAAGACAGGGATAGTTTCACACACACACAAACAATCTCATTTTAGATTTTTCGTTTTGAATTTTACGGTAGATTACCAAAAGAAATCTCTTTTCAATCTTTTTAAAACAGTCTGCTAAAGAAATGGTACTCCATTAACTTGAACTTGCAATCCTTTCCCACCCACTTTTCACAATCCCTTTTAACTAATCGTACCTTTGAAAATATATTCTAAAGTGGCTTGGTCTTATCAGTGGTTAAACATTCTCTTATGACATAAATTCACTAAGGTCACGTGATTAAACATGGCAGCAACAATACAAATAGGTATTGTTTGTAAAACATAATGTAAAACAGTTGTAACTGTTTTACATTATGTCAAACAGTTACAACTATTTAAAACAACAGGGTTATTCAAAACTTTTAATAAAGCTGATTAGAAGTGTCATATAAAAATGTGTATACCAAGTGGATAGTGGTAGACCAATTCGGACAAAAGAAAGCACATATCTCTTCATTCTTTGGAAAAATGGTCTCTGAGATTTATTTTTAAAAAACCCCAATAATACTGCTACGAACAAAACTAGAATTGCTAACATGTTTAAAGTCAAAAATAGCACATTTCTAAGAAACATTTTGGATATTAATTGGTCATTGCTGGTAAAAAGATGGAATAAATTAAACCAAATTTGTTTTGTTAATTTAAAGAACTTGGGTTACAATAATATATTTTGTTTATTCTCTTTATGGTCATGTTGACTTTGCTGTTTGGTCACTGTGGTTCTCCTACTTGTCGTCTGTTTTAAAAGGTGTCAGCAGAGACCTGGTGAAGGATAGGATAACTTGGAAGTCAATTTCAAGAAAGAGTCCAACACATGCTAGCATGTAAAACGGATGTTAAACCGAATATGATGATGATGATGATGATGATGATGATGATGATGATGATGTAATGCAGGATTATGAAAATGAAGATTTTTCACTTTGCAATCTGTATAAACCATTTTCCCCAATCGCCAAGGAGTAGGAAAAGTGAATTGGTCTCCTTTGTTCCATGATTCTATCATTATAGAGCTGGTGTTTCTAAAGTTGAAATGACTAGCAAGGAAGAAATCTGAGAAAAGCATTTTTGTTTCCATTTTTAAAAAAAAGATTTCAACTACCCTAAATTATTTTGTTTATCTTTAATCNGTGTCAGCAGAGACCTGGTGAAGGATAGGATAACTTGGAAGTCAATTTCAAGAAAGAGTCCAACACATGCTAGCATGTAAAACGGATGTTAAACCGAATATGATGATGATGATTATGATGATGATGATGATGATGATGATGTAATGCAGGATTATGAAAATGAAGATTTTTCACTTTGCAATCTGTATAAACCATTTTCCCCAATCGCCAAGGAGTAGGAAAAGTGAATTGGTCTCCTTTGTTCCATGATTCTATCATTATAGAGCTGGTGTTTCTAAAGTTGAAATGACTAGCAAGGAAGAAATCTGAGAAAAGCATTTTTGTTTCCATTTTTAAAAAAAAGATTTCAACTACCCTAAATTATTTTGTTTATCTTTAATCTTTATTCAGCTTCATTTTATTGTATGTATTTCATGATGATCCCAATTTACTTAGTCTAAATTTCATTAAACGTCTCACTGGTCTAATGCAATTCCTGAATATCTAGCTTCTAATTTATGCTTCAATTATTTTATTTGTCAATTCATACATATTAACTAAAGCAAAACAGAAATTTCTAGTTTGTAAACGTTACGGATGTAGTTAATTTGGGCCCTAAAACCGTGTATCGAAGATAGATAAATAAAGAGAAAAATGAGTGTCTTGTCAGCTTACAATTTCTGTAAACAATAATGGACTTGATCTGTGTTGAGACCACATTTACAACAAGCTCATCTTATCTATATTTTTTCGAACAGAGAAGTAGTTTACTTCCATAAAAATGGATCTTTCCAATGACGAATCACACACTAATGACGTTTATGGTTCACTTGATACCTCAAGAGTTAAAAGGAGGTTGTTTGAAGATGAAAACGCAATAACAGAGAGTGAATCTCAGAAGGTTAATCATCAATTAGATTCCAACGGAAACACTACTAATTCGTCAAATATGGACACATGGGATACCAAATCAAACAGAGTCAAGTTTTCAGAAAATGGAAGCCAAAAAGAGGTACCTCAATTTTGCTATTTTACTTTCCTGATTGTGTTACTTTTTAATTGGAATAAATGAAAGTTTCGCTTTAACAGCTCTAAGGATTTGTTGATAAGTTTATTCTGCAAAAAAAACTATTACGAAATTCATTTACTGCTTCCAAATTAATTTGTCGCATCTTGCCTGACTCGCTAGTAGTAATCTTGTTATCCCTGCTTTTTTTCCCCTCAACCCTTCTAAAAATAATGCTTCTTCCCCCTTTTTCTTCCTTCCTATGACATGAATTCCTTGATGTCGCAAGTGAATTCACTTCTTTCTCCTTCAATTCTTTACATTCTCTTACAGAAAGTGACTCACACCTTCTTTTGGCCTGTTCCTTGAAAGTGATTTTGATGAAGAATATTTCAGACACTTCGCTAGACAACACAAGCGATTAATATTATATGCTGCTCTCTTTCTGTTTTATTGTATTTCGTCCGACTTGGTGTTTCGAAATATTTCCATGACGTAATCGACCGAAACAGACTCAATTAAACAACTGAGTTTTCCTACTGCAACTTTGGAATAATATTTATTTATGTAGGATTTATTCACTTATTTATTTATTTATTTATTTATCATAGAACATTTGTATAGGGTTAGCCATTCAGACATACTATGTATACGCTATATATAATATTTTTTTTTTGTTTTCGAATTAGTTCTATCAGTGTCTTTTAAGCATTTAATATTCTCAAATGCTCAGTTGTTAATGGCCACAGAATTACCTGACAGTGGTTTATTGTGGAGGTATGGAAAACAGTGTTGAGAAAAATGCTTTTTCCCAAGCCATTACCTCATTTAAATCATTTTCAGGAGGAACAGATATAAGTGCTGTTGTGTATGCAGGAAGTAATACTTGACGGTCCTCCCTGTAAGTGTCTCTCCCTTACGAAATGAATGATTCTCTCGCTCGTCATTATCACTCCCGTCGGACTCTTCAGTGCTAGAATCTGTAATCTCTTTATCTTCACAATCCATTAGCTCGAACCCTTCGATATCTGAAATACCGTAGATAGATTTTGAAGAAATAATCACACAAAAATATCTTGGAATTTTCTCCTACCAATGCGATTCAAGTGATTTTTGACCACCTACAAATCGACCAATCCAATGGGTTTATCTAAGAAAAATTAGTCCTCAGAACCACCAAAATGCATTCATAACACAACTAGACTAAAATGCTTTTGTATTGCAAATGTTCCGTTCTTTCAGTCCTTTAGAACTATCGACATCATCGGGTTTCTTGACGAAACAAATAGTTTGGTTGGGGTTTTCTCCCAACTGGAGCAAGAGAAACATCGTCTCGGTTGTTCAATTTTTGCTCATGCGGATATATTTCCAAACACTGAGTTTCTTGTTTCGATAAAAGATGTAACGACAAAAATAAAATTGCCGTGTCTAACATACCTATACAAAATTAAAAATTAATCTTAGGGATAAGAAGAAAAAGAAATTTCGTCTTTTTCATCTTATATAAAATAAGAGGGAAAAAAACTTCTCCCACTTAATCGTAAGGTTACGTAAGGCAAGGGACGCTGGTGGAACAAGAATATTGTATGTTTTTATTGTATGTTTTTATTGTATGTTTTTATTGTATGTTTTTATTGTATGTTTTTATTGCCTTAAGAGAGGTGTGACAAGAATCCAAGGTTGTCCAGTAGACTTTTTGTAAATCACTTGAAGGTTAACTATGAAAAATTTTCTGTTCCTGAAAAATTTGACTCTTTTCTTGCCAGTCTTGCCTACTAGAGAAGTTCATGCACCGATGTAGACTTTCCTTACAAAGACGTTCATCTATTTCTATAAAACACCGGTATCAGTTAATGAGTGTAAGGCCTGGTACATCACTGAAAACATTATCCCCCTACTTTCTTGGTATCCTGATCCGCACATATGCTCATGAAAATCAAAGAAAAACCTCCATACATATGAAATGTGGAAAAAGTACTTTAAAAATGAAAGTTTATATGAGTATGAACGTTGTTAAGAATCGAAATAACTAGTTATGTGTCTAATCACATGACATCATTGAGAATGCTACCTGTAAAAGGTACGGTTTTAGTACTCTCTACAAACAAACTGTTAGTGAAGTGTAATAATAAGACTAGAAGGTATCGGAAGAGAACAGGATAAGATAAAGAGAGTAAAGGGTATGAGAAGGGAAGAAAATGTGTAAAGAAGAAAGAAAATGATAAAGAGCTTTTGATATTACAAGTGTGCAGTAACCTTGGAAACGATATGCTATTAACAGTGACTTAAAGTTAATGTTGATGGAGTATTATTCTTTAAATTGTCTACTTAAAAAATGATTTTATTGCTCTAATACATTTTAATAAAAAGATCTCTCATTGTGTATTTTAGGCAGTACGAGTACTTCTTATTACAAGAAATGAAGAAAGTCCGTTGGTACAGCTAATTGACGAAAGATTGCGCATGAAGTTCTCCAGTGCTGTAGTCAGTCAATGTTCTCCTTCGACATTCTTAGTTCATGGCTGCCCAACCCTCTATTCGCTGATCTTGCTTGATATGAATAGTGACAACGATGAGCAGTTCTTTAGAGCGGCAGAAACACTAAGGTAAAATGTCAATTGAAATTTCTTTTAAAATTACATACTAAACAAATAGGATTTAAAGACTTTTAGAACAAAGAATGTGGGTAATAGTAGATGTACGTACTGTATTCCAATCAGGTTATATTGCCATATACATTGCTTTTCTTAATGATTCAAATGTTTTTATTTCTTTTCATTCAGACAGTCGAACATGCCAAATCGATTAACGCCATTAATAGGACTCAAGTTTAATGCCCTTGTCAAATGTAAGTAGAGACCATATTTTTAGTGACCATAAAAAGTAACTGGTACTGATATCCTAGGGGATATGTTTTGAGAGAAATATCTAAGAATTTAAAAAAAGATGAAAGTTTTAGGAAAAAGAAAGTAAAAGGAACAGAGAGACAGACAGGCAAATAAACAGAGAGAGAAGGTTAGAGAGACAAGGACAGAGAGAGAGGCAAGAAAAGAGAGAGAGAGAGAGAAAGAGAGAGAGAGAAAGAAAGAAAGAAAGAGAGAAAAGAGAGAAAGAAAGAGAAAGAAAGAGAGANTTACTACTACTACTACTATTACTACTTTTATCACTACTACTACTATTACTACTACTACTACTACTACTACTATTACTACTACTACTACTACTACTACTATTATTACTACTATTACTACCACTACTACTACTACTACTATTACAACTACTACTACTACTACTATCAAATCGAAGTAAAATTCTTGTTATGTAATTAGCAAGTATTCTGCTGAAGCTCTATATTTGTCTGACGGTTACCTTAGCAGAAATCTTTTCAATATGTATATAGAAAGACTTCAAATTGTCTAAAGACTACTGTCATTATTTGAATGAAACCCTTGCAACTCGTAAAAATCTATCTAAATGGAAACTTAGTCTATGGTCTACTTGCTCTTCCTACTTTAAACCAGAAACCCTTCTTCATGTTATGGCCGGGTGCTTAACATACCTTCAGGAAGGTCGATATACTTGGCGACACAACTCAGCATTACAGGTTTTAGCAGAACCTCTCCAATCTCTTGAAGGCTGTAAAATATACGCTGATATCTATGGATTGTTATCGCCATGCATTATAACTGGAGATGCCTTGAGACCTGATTTGCTCTCAGTTACTCCACAACAACAGTTATACATTCTTGAATTGACGGTGGGCTATGAAACAAACCTGGATAACAATGCTACTCGCAAATACAAAAAATATCTTTCTTTGATTCGTGATTTACATTCCAGCTTTTCGAAAGTTAGTTTCGTAAATCTCTCCATGAGCTCTGTAGTTATATTCGGTAAATCTTGTATTACTTTCAGTGAAATGTGCAACTCTTTGATCATCGACAACAAACACGAGCGCTATTTTTCAACCAAACTTTCCAATATAAACATTTGCACTACATACTACATATTCTGGCAAAGAAACCAACCGTGGACACATCTTGAAATTTATCGTTTTAATAATTTTGTTAGTAAAATATTAAATTTTGGTTTTGTTAAATAGGCAAGCCAATGCAAACTACCTTGATTAGTGAGGTTTGTAATTGTATGTGGTTGAAAAAAAATAAAAGGTTTCCATTATTATTGTTGTTGTTGTTCTCGATTTTGTTAGAAAACTTATTTGACTGTGCTATTGCTTCTTGGCAAGTCACAAAATTCATTGTTATCTTTCTTCAGGTGAAGGTTTCAAGAAATACGGTATAACAGACATAATCTATGGACCTGTATATCACAATGTGATTGATCAGTTGCTGACAACGTGGATTTTAGGAAAAGAAAAAGGTAAAGAAGCTTGTTACTTTGAAGTAAATTTTATAATAAAGATTTTAAAACGGGTATGATACAAACAAAACTATAACACGTCCCTAATGGGAAGTATTTCACACTGAATACGAAACTAATTTAGTGAAGTTGTTTCGTATTAGGGGTAATATTGGAAGAGCTTTTAATTCTGCGTGTGAAAAAAACAGAAATGCAAATGTAAAAAAGATTTGTCAAAACATGAAACTTTCCAGAAGTATAATTCTCTCTCCGTTTTTGAGGGGGGGCTGTGTGGGTGGGGAGTGGGGTTAAGATGTCTGATAAATTAGATCTAAAATAGATTTAATTATTATGAAAAGATGAAGTACTTTTAAAAATGAATTAAGGAACAAAATTAATATAGCGTAGAATGTAAAACGTCTCAGAGCAATGCTTTTAACTTTGTCACAATAGACTAACGGGTATTTTGGAAGATTCTTGGTATCGATTTATTGACTTAATATAATCAGTCAATTTTCGGAATACGTTTACCCGAAATTTTCGGAAAATATGAAAATGAAATATCCGACATTTGGCTTCAAAGTAGATTTAAAAAAGAAGGGAAATGAAAAGAATGATTAAAAACGTTGAAAATTTCACAAGTTCCTCTTTTATATATATATATATATATATATATATATATATATATATATGTGTGTGTGTAAAGATAAATACACATTAAATAATATAGTATAATAAAATATAATATATAATATAATATAATATAATAAAACATAACATAACATAATACAATATATAATAATATAATATAATATAATACACCAATCACATCAATAGTTTATCCTAAAAGAAATGGCTTCCAGTTCTAAAGAATGAAACACAGTAACATAGGTATGGCGCCACTCCTCGAAACAACTCGACCCCTGTCTGCAGGTAGGTCCGTACTGCCAAGGTGTAAAACAGCCTTACCTAGTCACTTCAGTAGCCTGAAGACATGAGAAGTATATCAGAAAAAGATTACGACTCGTGGCATAAGAAACCTCTCACACCTATACGTCACATAGAACTCCTTTACTCTTACATTTTTTGTTACCTGAGCCATCCTCTTGCTCCTTATTTCATATGCCCAGTTTATTTCTTCCTGAAGAATACTGTTATCGTTCTTGTTCATTGGTCCTTTTTTGACTTTCAGTGCCACATACATTTTGCATTTTATAAACACGGTTGGTTTCCGTTTGTTATAAAAGTTATCTTCAAGGACTTACAGACCTTTTCGTAGCTGTCCCGCATTGTTCTTATCATGCTTCATAACAATTACAAGTTTTAATAGAGTCTTGCATTTCAAGCCCTTGCCTGCATGACTAGATAGCCTGGCGTTCTTAAACTCCGATTCTCGACAAACCAAGAGGAAATGGCGTCCTTGGGGTCTTGGTAGGAGATTCCTATACCTCACTGTCCACTGCATGTTGCTTGCTTTCGACCTATCTTTGATTGTGTTAATTAAGGGTTAAAGGAGTACTTGTGTGTTGTATCATGTAAGCTCTTTTCGATAGTCGTTAGGGTTCTTGTATCTCAGTAAAGTTCCCATTTTGACTGAACTCCAGTAAAAGTGCATAAACCTCCATATTTTGCGCATTTATTTTAACTTTAGGGAATGTGCACTAAATTTAAGACGGGGGGCGAAAAAACAAATCTACAAAGACTAACCCAAGTCTATATTCTTAGTTGTTGAAAAGGCAAGCCGGAGCAGGAGGATAGTTGTTATGAAACATGAGCTTAGTTGGTAAAGAACCATTATAGAATACCGAAAATCATAGCTTTAATACCCTCAGAGCAACGAATTATATTTTTGGATTTACTGTGCTTGGCCGGTTTTCTGTACGTCATTGAAAACGGTTTGTATAAGTAACTTAGAGCTAGTACTATTAAAGCAAAAAAAACGATATTTTATTGAGATTCAGCCAGCAACTTACAAAATAAACTTCATTTTCACTTTAACAGATATTACCATTAAGTTTCATGCTGGCTATAGATGAGTTCTCACATTCGTTTCAAGTGGCGTTGATATTGATTGTATTTATTACTTAATGTTCACGTCAGATAAATCGATTCATTGCCAGTTAAATGGAAGATGAATTAAATATTTATTCGAATGGGCGAATGTCTGACGAAGCAAAATAGTTGAATTAATTAAAATTAACCAAGAATTCTTAAAATGAGGGAAGAAAAAATTTGTTTTGCTTTTTCTCTTGAACACTTCCAAACAACAGAAAAAATTAGGGTACTGTGGCTACTGTGAAGGTTAAAAAATCAAACAATTGAAATAGCAACTTAGTACATATTAAAAGGAATTACTTTTTGACCTTGGCAGACTGACAAAGCAAACAGTTTCAAGACTAGGAATACATTATACACTTTGGTATTTTCACTTTTGCAAACCAAACCAAACAGTGCCTTTAAATCAGTAGAATTTGAATTGGTCTGAAATTTCTCCGAACATTCATTTAAGTGCTCTAAATATTTCCAAAACTTACAAATGTGCTTATGCATGGCAGTAATATACTGTCGTACATATAGATGTGTGCAAGTTTTGGAAATACATTATACATTTCTATTTTCGAAAGGCAGTAGCAAAAGAAATCCTCAAACCTAATAATAGTTGGACATCTTTGTGTTTATATATTCCAATCATCTGCGCCTTTAATGTATTTATGGTTGAATCTACCATAAATGCTGTGCAAGTAGGTGCAAGCAACAGACTTCCTCCAGCTCACCATGTCTTATGTTGCTTTAGTAAATTTTTTTTTCAACTCGACCAGCCTGAAAGAGCAATCAGTGCCTTTATAGCTAGACATTTTTCATTCCTATTCCAGTCCCCATTTCTTGTTGTTTCTAGATATTCTAGTTCTCTCCATCTTCTAAAGTGACCATGTAACATTGTCTATTTTGTGTGTTTAATATTGTTTCTATAGCTGGTCTAAGGTGATTCGATGTCCTTTCATAGTACCAAGCTCGAAAGAAATCGTCTGTAATAGTCCCAAACTTGCATTTTTTGAATTGCTTACTATTATTATTCTGTTATCGTATGATAACTTGTTGTAAGATGGTTTTAAATAAAGTGAGAGCAGCGACAAAGATTAGGAAGGAAAAAAAATCATCTTTTTAACACTTACCTGAACCTTTGTACTGAATATCTAGTTTTCAAAGACAAAAACTTCCTTCACATCACTGAATAAATTTTATGTTGCCAACCCAGCCATTTTGTCTGCCGCGTTAACTTAATAAATTGGCAGTAAAGATAAACACAGAAGTAATGATAAGCGATTAAATGCCCTCATAAGGAATTAAGGAATGTAAATTATGAAGTATGAACATGCTAAATAGAGTTTTCAATTTGAGCAATACAAATTTAATGACAAATAATAGCTTTTGTCATTTTAGCACACAATATCAGGAAGACTATCTGTTCCTGTGAAATTATCTCCAACGGTACAATCCCAGTATATTACTGGTTGCTATCACTGATGTATTTTGTTTTGATTTCTTTTGAATTGTGGTTCTAATGGGCCTTAGGACTTAATGTCTTATTAAAAACCTGGCCATCTGACTCATCTGCTCTGTTCTTTGAATAAAATTAGTTTTAACTTTTCATGAGAATTTAGCCAGAGTAGTCCCCAGTGATGTGATTAAAGTTTCTGTAATTGCTTGAGGCTACTTGGCCTTAAGATATAAATCGTCTATGAAACAAACTGAACACCACACTAACTTTAAAGGGCATATTTCTAATAATATATCTTGTTTATTTCTCCCCTTTCTTTTATCTGTTATTCTACTACTGTTATACCCTTGCAGTGGCGACTGAGAAGGTCATCAGTACCTTCTAACCTTTCTTTTAAATACGCCCCTTATTTACTGCAAAACAAGAGCAGGGTCTTGTTAATTCTAAAATTTGGCCAAGTTAAAATCCCCATAATGTTTTGCCTACTGTTCTTTTAATAACACTTCATTCATTGTTTTGTACATTTATTATAGTTTTTTATCCTTCCTGGAGGAGGGGGGGGGGAGAGTGTAAAACCTAGCATCACCAATTGGGACAGTATATTCGGGCTTCCTTTCTATCTACTTTTGAGGAGCTAAACCAACAGAATAAAAGCTCTTTATTAACTGTCGTAAGTCATTGAAAGGGTTGCTTTTCCTTCATCTCGGAAACCTCAGTATAGGGCACATTACTCTTGACCCGTTATTCTAGGATGGGTTATCAATTATTAATAGTTGGGTGTAAAACAAGTCGATGAAGATCTAAGAAAACGCTGCTAGCAACACTGATAGACAACCAACAATTATGTAGAGAATAAAGTGAAAATCAAATATGGTTCATTGAAGTAAATCAAGCAACAGTAGCCTAGAGGTAGATCAAGAGCTTAACAAGCTAGAGGAACACCGTTTGAGTCTTTGTCATTTTCCAGCAAGTACTATTCCGATTTGTATATCAAGTGACAAACTACTGAGTTCGTGTTTTTAAAGGGAGAAATGGAAAAGGGAGAAAACCGATAGAAAAAACGTATTTTATAGAAATCCAATAAAAAGGTAACCATTTCCAGTAAAGTGGCTTCCAGCCTTTTCTTATTGTAAAAAATGCGAAGAAAGGCGCGAAGAATATCTTGAGGAAGCATGCGTTAAGATATCTATCAAAAGGATGCAAGACATCTAGAAATAAATTATGAAGAAGGAGCTTTTTAAGGCACTATTAAATATGTTCAAATAATTGTTATTTCTCTACAGGTAAATCACAGTTGATCTCGAATATTGCCAATAGTATTCAAGTGTCAGCTGCAAATACTCCAGAACAAAGTGATTCTAATTCATCAGTGGGGATAATACCCAGCAAAAATGTTATTCAAAGGTAAGAAACATTTGATGCATTGTCATACAACAAAGATCATTGTGTCATAGAGCTGATAGATAACGTTACGTTTCCATAAAGAACCCTCTTATTAACTGGAAATTTCTGAGTAGATACAAGAGCCTGGGGACGATTTAGAAGTAGTTACGTTTTCTTTAAGCATAATTACAGCTCATTATATCTTCACATGATTCATAATGTTATGGATACGAAGACTTAATATAGCGTACGTTTCGAGGGGCACTTCTTTCATCAATTGTTCTTTTTAAACATTACAAATTTAATCAGCTGAATATACTCATAATTGTTTGTTCAGTACTACTTATAAGATATGCTATAGTTTATTATGTCATTAAAGTTATAATTTATGTTGAGGGCCTGTTTTTTTATTAATTTTTTTGTCGGATGTACGATCGATAGTTGAAGGGTCTGCCAAAGAAGATCAATAAGACAGTACAGTGTGGATTTACGTTTTTCAGAATTACATAAATGATGTCTTTAAACGAGGAAAAAAATTTTCAACATAGCACTTTGCATAAAAAAATTACAAGCTCAAGAACGTTCCTGTCGGACGTACAGCGATAAAAATTGATATAATTAAGTTTTGCCTAGTAATATTAAATCCATCGAAACTTAACCTTCTATCTCATCCATTTGACGTTTAAAACATTTCAGAGGTATCTTGTCTTTGAAAAACACTTATGAGAACAATATTTGACAACCTTGTTGTATGTCACAGTGACTAGAACTTCATCGATTGACCTGTCGGATGTACGTTGTCGGATGTACACATTTTGCAGAAAAAAGTTGAAAAACTTAGATAAGTCCAACTTATGGTTTTTCCGACGCATACTGTGGTATATCATCGGAGAATGTACATATTACCACCTAGATCAACCCCATCTTGGCTCTATTTACTAAACAGTATCTCCGTACATCCGACAGAAAATTCGTCAAAAAAGCAACATGGTTTATAAGCGACTTTAGAGCGTAATTTGATAAAATATGGTTATGGTGTTGATAAGCTTCGAAAATACCTCCATAAAAATAAGAAACTAGTCAAATACTATTTGTGAAAATCTAGGAACATGATAAGGAACGTACGTCCGACATAAA
>RDPX01000132.1:1040540-1055651 GCA_003991215.1 Morbakka virulenta | reverse complement strand
CCAAGTGATTCACCTAGTTCCTACCGAGAATAATCGTTGACTTGCGTCAATATCACCCAGACTAATATCGGTAATCACGAATCTACGGATACAATATTTACAAAACAAAACTACTAGCAACAGGGGAATTCCATGCCAAAATTCATGCCGATGATTGCTTTATGAAGCCTAATTTTTTAATGTGTTTTTTGCACTCCAATGGTTTCATGTGAATAATTGAAAACAAAGTGTAAATTTTGTCACTTTATTTAACTTAATAGAAGCCGCCCTTGAATAGAAGCCGCCTTTTTCTTGAAACATAAATAGAAGCCGCGGCTTCAATTCAAGAAAATACGGTATTTGTTGCTTCGTGTGCTTTTTCCCATTAACTCAAAGTTATCTTTAATATGTTCACGAACGCTTCCATTTAAGTATCTTTAGACGTTTAAATAGGATTTCGTTTTTTATTAGCTGGTCGGTAGGAGTTAGAACAGGAATTTCCAGATGGTTTCTAAAAACGTCATGGTTTTTCGAGAGATTTCATTTTTCGCTTTTAAGTGGTTTTGTTTGACCCCGATTATTGACCAATGCGTAAACAATAGTATCGACATTGATTTATTGTTGATTTTTGCTATTGTCAACAGGGGTCAGAGAATTTAGAGCAAGTGCAACAGACCAAGAGTGCTTTTTTGTAGGGTATTGACTGTATATTCTGATAAACTAAGGGACTTCCCTAAAGAAATACCAAAATATGTATGCTTTTCTTGAAAGCATTGGAATTTAGGGGATAATTGATGTTTATTTTCTTGTTTTTGGTCTTTTAGAAGTGCCAAAAATCATCCATTCTGTCTTACTTTCTTTCATATTTTTATTTTTTTAGTTCGTTAGCCTGCATCCTGTAAGTGACACATCTACCATCGTGTGAAAGTTTTTATTGGAATTTTTCCTGATCTTTTGCAGAGGTAAACAGAACGTTGTCACCTGCATACATTGTTAAGTTAAATTCTTTCAGAGCATTAGCTACATTATCCAAGCTGATGAAAAAAACTAGGGGGGGGTGTTGATACAGAGACCTCGAATACATCACATGTTACGACTTCATCTTCAGAAAGAGCATTTTGAAAGTTGGCATAGTTTTCTGTTGAAGAAGTAATTTATGAACAATTCTCTCTTCACATCATAAGCACCACAATTAATGCTATAGATGACCTGACCATTACTCGAGGTGTCAAAAGCCTTGCTTAAATTTATAAATATAACATCTGTCAAGATCACAGGATACATGATTCTTCTGGTAGAATCTACAAAATTGTAGCAGCTACTTTAGTTCTTCTTTTATTAAGAAAACAATAGTTCCGACAAAAGTTTGTATTTTTCAAGATTGTTTTTCATTAGCTGAGAGAGAAAACGTTGCTGCCTTTTTGTATTGGGAGTACGTTAATAGATCTGCAATTGTCTAATACACATTTTGAACCAAATTTGAAAGTAGTTATCATTATTACGGGGTGTATGGAGTGATAGGATGAAGTACTATCCAGTGGCAAGTCATACAACTCTCATGTCTAGATCCATGTAGCTGCTTTGTGTCCGGCAGCGATCACACCCGGTACACCGCTTCAGCTGGCGGATTAAATGACATGAGGGTAACTAACACTTTGTTGTTGGTGAGAAGTGCCAGGCTCGCACTAAGTGCACGAAAACAGTAAGTAGCAAAATTGACGAACGAATCTCGTGGTATCCTGGGGGCACAAGGAGGCCTTAAATTAAAGTAGCCATTCAAGGATGGAAGGCAATGGCAAACCATCAACGTAACTTGCCAAGAATGTCATGCTAATGCACAGAAATGATGCTCTGATGCTAACAGCGTGAATAGGGTTAGGCCAACTAACATCTCGCTCGATAGGAAACTCCATGTTCAACAAGTGGAGTCCTACCTTCATTCAAATACTGTAGAAACAACAGTTGTCTTCGAATAGGAACCGAAAATCTATGAAATGTAAAGCAAGAATAGACTGTATCATGATCTCAATATGTTAGGTTTGTGTGAAACGAGGCGGTCAGGGTCAGGACGTTTCGATCTGAATGGCAACAAATTCATCTACTCTGATGGAAGTAAACATTAAAGTGGAGTAGGAATCATACTTGACCAAGAGATCAGGACGTGCTTACTCGGCTATTGAACCGTGTCTTGCGGAGTTATGGTGATGGTGGTGAGAATAAAAGGCAAGCAGTTCGAAATCAGCATAATTCAAGTGTATGCGCAGAGAGCAGTGAGGAAGACAGATTGGTTATACGAGCAACTCGACGAAGCAAGAAGGCAATGAAAGTCACAAGATCTCATCATTGGGACTGGCGATCGTGATACAAAGGTTGGTAGTGGAGGGATTGCATAAGTAACAGGAAAATACAGGCTTTAAGTCATCAATAAAAGAGGAAAACGATGTGTTAGCTGGTACAAAGCTAACAACCAAGTGATCATGAACCTCTGGTCACCATCAACCACTGATTCATGAACCCAGTCTAGAGTGCAAAAGCATATCCTGAAGCAGACTGTGGCTGCCACCACAATCCATATACAATAAACTTTCGCCTCCACAGATTGAAACATACTGTACCAAGGCAAACCTACAATGAAGTCTATTACTGGAAATGGAGAGATAAAAGCTCGATATGCAGTTGCAGTGCAAAATCGATTTGATATTTTCGAAAGTGAGCAAGTCAGCAAATGAGAGGTGTTGAACGAAGCCCTGGCTAAAACAGGCAAACAGCTGATCCCAATAAAAACATACCACTAAAAAGAAATCATTTGTGACGATTGCAATTCTACACAGCACTGTATATAGTAGCTTTCCTTTTAAACAGGGTTTCAGCCAACGTCTACTCGGCTGAAAGATCTTTTAGTGAGTGGCGATGCTTAAGTCCTGTTTTCATTCAACCATATACCAGAAAAGGCTTAAAAACCGTTGCAATCACCAATATCGAAAGACTTTATTCTAACAAGGTAATAAAAAATAAAACAGAACTTTTTCTTGACCCTATAGCAACAGGAAAACAGCATATTTCTTACCTTTTATTCCAGGCTTTTAAGTCAACTTACATATTTCAAAAACCTTGGTTTACTAAAGGTTTTAGAGCCTATCCGGAAACTTTCATTTGGCATTTATTTACGGGTGATCAAAGTTAGTATTAATCATTAATTAAATTCATATATAATCAGTCAACATTACAACCTCATGAAATTGTTGTCTTTCCTTTTAGGAGATTAGGAGACTATGCAAATGAATTTCTTCTATAGAGTCGTCTATAGTAGACATTAATAATCATTGGACAATAATGATAACCTTAAAGAGATCAACCAGAATTGATACTATTGATACTACCACTAGCTACATGATTTCTAGAATAACATCTAATACGCAGCAGTACAACTAATAATCTTGAAAATTCTGAACTTTATAAACTCAGAGGAAACCATAGATGTAAAAGCTTTATCATGCCATGAGTCGTAAGCTTTTTCCGAGCTACAGTTCGAGAGATACATGTCCCATCATCAGGCTACTGATATGACTAGATACGGCTGTTTTATACCTTGTTTTTTACCTTTATACCAAGGTATAAAGGCTCTTACATCTAAGTACAAGTAATAATATAGGTAGAAAATATTACATTGCATCATTTAAGAAAATACAAGCAACTTTTTATAGGGAAGTTTCGTTTTTAGCAATGTTCTTAATATTGGTTTTCGTTGTTAGTTTATATCCAATTAGAACTACTCAATAAGTCAAACAATTTTACTTCNAATCAGTCAACATTACAACCTCATGAAATTGTTGTCTTTCCTTTTAGGATATTAGGAGACTATGCAAATGAATTTCTTCTATAGAGTCGTCTATAGTAGACATTAATAATCATTGGACAATAATGATAACCTTAAAGAGATCAACCAGAATTGATACTATTGATACTACCACTAGCTACATGATTTCTAGAATAACATCTAATACGCAGCAGTACAACTAATAATCTTGAAAATTCTGAACTTTATAAACTCAGAGGAAACCATAGATGTAAAAGCTTTATCATGCCATGAGTCGTAAGCTTTTTCCGAGCTACGGTTCGAGAGATACATGTCCCATCATCAGGCTACTGATATGACTAGATACGGCTGTTTTATACCTTGTTTTTTACCTTTATACCAAGGTATAAAGGCTCTTACATCTAAGTACAAGTAATGATATAGGTAGAAAATATTACATTGCATCATTCAAGAAAATACAAGCAACTTTTTATAGGTAAGTTTCGTTTTTAGCAATGTTCTTAATATTGGTTTTCGTTGTCAGTTTATATCCAATTAGAAATACTCCATAAGTCAAACAATTTTACTTCATTGGTTAATTAACAATTTTTTGCTTCTATTAAGTTTTTAACATGTTTTTCGTATGTTGTTTAAAATGTTAACACCTGCAGGGGAGGGGCCATTTCTTGTACACCTTTTCAAGAAAGCCCTAGGAAGCCTTTTGAAAATCTATCCATTACTGATAAAATTAATTTAAAAATAAATCAACTTGATTATCATTTTGAAACTTCTTATACCCTAAAATATTTAAAAATACGTTAATCTTGCCCATTTTTACTTGACAAAGGCTTTTCAATTCCACTACTTCAAGAGCAAAAATGATCACATGCAACTGCGCAATGTTCTTTATAGGATTTGATTAAGAAAAGAACAAGTAGGATTAAAAATATCATTTGTTATAGTACTGATAATTGTGATTTTGATAGTATTCATCACAACGTGGATAATGACGACAGTGTGACTGGAAATACATTAAGTACTTAAGATAACAATATCACTGCTCTTTCTATTTCCAAAGCTTCTTCTTTATTATTACTTTCCAATTTGTCTTCTTTACCACCCTAATTCCTTTTTGCTCAGGGAATAGTAATAAATCGTCTACAGATTTCTTAAAATTTTGTGCTTTGTTCTGTGATATAATACACACTGTCTTCCTCCTTTGAAATACTGATAAAATATATAAGTACATAGTATAATATTCAACTCTTTTTAGATTATAATAAAATGCACCACACAGTGTTAAGTGTCATTACCTATTAACAGTTTACTCTTAAAAGGCAATAACTCAGTACAGTTCCTCTTATTAGTCATCGAATTTACATTTAAAGGCTCTTTTTGTTTTATCAATGGTATAAATATATCCATGATTTGAAGAAACTCGGATGATATCCTTGCCAATGTTTACCCAACCTGTACCCATTGGGTTCATTTTGCTGACTCCCATTCTAAGACAAGAAAAAATAAACAAAAAACGAAACTTAAACCAAAGTATTCGGAATAGATAACAAAAGCAATGATAAAAATCATAATGACACAAGTAGCAGTAAGGACAGTAGAAACAGTTGACAGAATGATGGCAGTAATAATATTTACAATAGTAGTGGTCGCATCATAATGTCAATAATGCCAGATACAGGCGCATAAACAATATATATATATATATATATATATATATATATATATATATATATATATATATATAGGGATGTACACAATATTGACGAAAACTCTTGCTAACCCAACTGTTAGTGTCCACCACCAAAGTCGTGAGATTCACTCCATTTATTTGACCTAAGGTTATTACAAGCTATTAGGTTGTGATATGTTGGGTTCCTTCTCTTACAAGGTTTCCACAAGAGAAGATTTTATATAATTGTATATATATTTTATTTATGTGATGATAACAATGCTCAAAAGTTTTTGGCCTCGCAATATCTTTCATTCTACTGTTGTTACCTTGTTTTGACAGTACTTTAGTTGCAACTGGTGAAAACTAAAAACTTATATTTATTCAACGAATAAACAACGATCATTTTTATTCCTTTCGATATAATGTTATGCTTGCATTGTTTGGTCAATTCGACGTCAGCCAGTAGGAATATTCCTTTCAGTTATAGAAGCGTGCACTATTTGGAATCAACGCTTTTAAAAAGAGAAAATTGTTCTTAAAACAAAATCATTTTGTAACCGAGAGTCGAGCTTCGATTATATATATATTCTACATCTTATGGAAATAAACAAGATATAGAATATATATTCAGGACAATTTCCCTGTAAAATGCATGTTATTAGTATTCTCTTGTCCATAGTTCGATTGATGCATTTTCTTGTATCTGCTGTGGTACACTAGCTACCAACTGCTGCTTTTGAAAAGCAATGTATTTTTCTGAAAGGTATCCAATTTTGACTTTCTCTAGGTGATTAACTTATAAGTTATTACTACCACATTCCTTTATTCTGTTTCCTCGACCCCTTGAATATTTTTAAAGGCTTTTTTAAGGTATTTCTTTAAGGGTTTAAAATAACTGATAATAATAACTGTATAGTTTATCTTCATACATGAATATTTTTGACTTTCGATTGTTCTTTATCAAGTCATTAAGAACCATGGAAACTTGCTCTTTTGTCAGCGATTAGTTTCTCTCGAGATGAATGCAGAAGACTGAAGTCTTTTCTCCTTCTCCTTCTCCTTCTCCTCCTCCTCCTCCTTCTTGCCAACTTAACACTGAAATGGATTGTTATTTCCTTTTAATAATTTTAATGGCCTTTGGCAATAAAGAGGATTTCTGTGACAAAAAGTTGGATAAGCTTTAAATAAAAGAAAACTACTTGAACACCAATTTATGTTGTATCGAACATCACCTGATTATTTATAGTTGTTTTTCACATGAAGCACAAATTTATCATTGGATGCAAACCAGAGATGGTGAGTTGCCAAACAGATGAGGTGGAAGGTAATCTAAAATTTCTGTCATTACATACAAACGTACATTGGTACATTTAATGTCACAGAGATGATTGCCCACCCACCCACCCATCCATCTCCTCTTTGTTTTCAACACAAAGAGGTACGAGACTTTGGGATTTTGTTATATTTGAAGGGCTTTTAACCATTACAAAAGTAAAGATAAATAATCATTAAATATGCGTACAAATCTATAAAGAAACAAGGTAACACAAAATACCATTAACAAAAATAAGGTAGTAAAAATAAAAATAAAAATAAGTTGGATCGATTTAATTTCACGTTGCAATTCTAATAACAACTGCATAAGTTAAGCTGTTTACCTTACTAACTATTTGAGCTCTCTGAATTACTCTACATGGACAAGATATCTATCTAGTTTTAATGGATTTTAATCTTCATAACAGGCAATCATTCTTTTTAAATCACGATATTCATGTAGAGCAAATCAATCTCAAATTGTGCTCTAAATAAATCATAATTTTAAATAATGCAAAAGAAATATCCAATCTTTGTAAAACTGCCAAATCTAAATGCCATGTTTAAAATTTCTGAGTTTATCAAACAACTTATGAAACACGCCTTAATGTCAATATATTCGTGTTTTTTGTCTCCATGTGCACGTGACCATTTTCTCAATAAGGCTGAGTTTCAAATGTTATGTCAATTAATAATACCATCTTTCTTTAAACATAAAAAAGACCTAGCATTAATATAACATTGATAAAATATACTAACATATAATAGAATAATATAATATAATAATAGTATGAAATATATTAATATTTAGCCTAGTAAGTATACTTTGAATTCACATTCAAATAACTGATATTTAAGATTGATACCTCATCCACAATATGTTTTTCTTGCATATTCCAAAAACCATTCCATCTTCACCAGCATTAACTCTTTGCATTTCTATTCCTCGTATAACACTGAAGAGCCTTTCTTTGCCATCAGTTTCAAATTCAGGTCTCATGAAGACAGAGCTTCTGAAATTAACCCCCCAGCAACCTTGATCACTACAACTTATTCTAGTTAGTCTGCCAGGTATCATTTTCCATTTTTCACCTACTGGATTTTCACGAGTAATACCCTTTCTTTCAATGATTCGATCATTAAAGTCTATTCCATAGACTTGTCCAAGATAACCTACATCTATCTGTTTCAGTTTTCCTAAAGAATGACAAAATTTGTGATGAGTAAATATTATATAATATACCTGAAAAAAAACTTTTGTAAATGTTCTAAATTTAGTTATCACTATGATTAAAAGTAATCGTTTGGCAATAAAAACTTTCTAATTAAAGTATTTATAGCAGAAGGGCATGGAAAAGCTAATACTTACCGGCAAGATAGCAGGAAAAAGAGCAAGAGGAAGACAAAGAGTTACATTTCTCCAAAGAATTGCAGAATGGACTGGGATGTCAGCGATTGAAGTTATTCGATGCACAGAAAGCAGGAACGATTGGCATAAACTGGTCTCTAATGTCATACGATAGGGCACAAGAAGAAGAAGAAGAATAGCAGAAGGCAGTCCATGTCTGCCTGTGTCTAATCAGTAGCACAATATACCTGGCATATGGGAGATGCGGAATTCTCCAAAAATCTGACAGAAAAAATCTAAAGNTATTCGATGCACAGAAAGCAGGAACGATTGGCATAAACTGGTCTCTAATGTCATACGATAGGGCACAAGAAGAAGAAGAAGAATAGCAGAAGGCAGTCCATGTCTGCCTGTGTCTAATCAGTAGCACAATATACCTGGCATATGGGAGATGCGGAATTCTCCAAAAATCTGACAGAAAAAATCTAAAGTTTTTTTCTGAATTTTTTTTTAATGGTGGGAAAATGGTTTATGATGATCACGGGAAGAGTATTGATATAATTTCATATCCTGAGTTGGTAAATTAATTGAACTCAAAAGTCATTAAAAAGCACATGGATAAACACCACTTTTACCTGCTGGTGCCTACAAGCTTGATTGATCGTGTTGGTGCTTTGTATTAATATCTCCTGAGTAACACTAGCTAGTGGTCTTGTTACTTTACATGGAACCAAAGTTATAAATGAAAGTAAGTCAAGAGCAAGAAAAGAAGAAAAGATATAAACTATCAAAATCAAGTGAAGAAAAAGATGAAATAAGATACTGATTGTATTTTTAAGATCATTGAAAAGGAAAAAGAATATTACAATGTGTATATATATTGTGTGTGTGTGTGTGTTGGGGTGTGTGTGTATGCTTAAATCTGAGCCTCCTGGGATGATTTTATTTGAGTACACTCTTTTGGGACAGTTGGCCTGGCATTACAATATTGTTTGACTTTAGATCTTCCAATGCTTAATCAAACTGATGTAGATAAAAGAATAATAAGAATCAACTTTTTTTGTAAAGGTGTGTGTTTATGAACTATTATTCTTCTATACATTGATACTCTCAATACTTGCTACAACGTCAGTGTATTTTACTTATGTGTGAAGTTTATATAAAGTTGAAATAACTTTGTGTTCTATAAAATTGAAATATCTTTGTGTGCTTGGACTGCATTCATTAACAATAGTGTTCATTTGTCAAAACTGCATGTGGTCCTTCCCTTCAATAAGCTCCAGGAACTTTTAATTATGTGATAGTTTGTCACTATACCTTCGATAGTGCCTTAAATTCTAAAGTAGTTTGTAAATTTCCTTTGGCTAATCTTTCTCCTGTTTTAAAAAAACATTACAGGCAGGGTAAATTTAATAGCTTTACAATAATCATTCTGCTTTTGACCCCTAAACGATTAATACTGCTACAAAGAATCTTTTCTCATTTCCGATTGTGCCAAATTTGAGAGTCTTTCCTTCGTATGAATTATAAGTCATTTATTTTGGTAAATAAAATACGTTGGAGTCTCATCACTATTAAGGACCGTTTCATACTCATGGTAACAGTCTCTTGTGTATTTGAGGAATTATTCTACTTTTTCTGGGGTATCAATTGGTATTTGAGTCCTAAATGTATTACGATATTTTCAATAGTTTCTTTTCAGTAACATTGCTTTTTCCAACTATTTTATGCCGAGAATATTTCATTTAGATCATGGCAAATGTTTGAAAATTGTTTATAGCCTTTAAGCAAATAATTTTACCTCGGATTGTTTTTCGCCAATTTGTTTCATTTACAACTTTGAAGAAAGGCATTGTTAAGTAAAAAAATATTCCGCTTTCATAGACCAATATTTTTTTACAACCTTGACGTGACATTCATGAAAGAATTTTTTTTTAATAGAAACACTCTGCTCTTTCCAACAACATATATTCTTCAGATCTAAAGAGCACGATTTTGAAGAACCATTTTCACGATTTTCATCTAAAATCTTCACAACTTCGTTTCTAATATTAAACAAATATATTTTTCATTCTTTAACCATCTTGAACAAATTTTATTTTTACATATATGTTAAATTCAAAACAACCGGAGATTGTTTTCCTAAATGAAATATTTTAATTTTAGAAACACGAAATTTATGATATTGTAAATTGATTTCAGTTTATTAAAATATCTGCCTTCCACTTGTTTTAGTGTCTGTTGTGCAACGTTGGTATTCATGGTAAGATCAACTGACAATTTCAACTGAAGCATTGAACTTGACAGTTTCTTAAAAAGGCATTATATTTACAAGGTGGATTGGTCAATATCTTATTTTTAATACATAGAAACAACGAGAGCAATTGAGTTTAACTCGAGAAAACAGAAAAGGAAATGGACTGAAGTAAAGTGCAAATATAAATTGAAGGAATCTAAGATATTTTTATTAAAAGTAGAATTTGTAAATATGTATACATTTAATCCAAGAGGAACCAACTTTAGAACATTTAATTTTATCAATTTTTTTGCAAATCAAAATACGCTTTCGTGTGCAAGGTCATTGCACCTACATCCTGGTAAAAACCAATAGTTCTATTACTACTATGGGCTTGTTTAAGAGAAAATAAGTTATATTATTTGTGTAGTTTTACTTCACGTAAACCTTTTTTTTAAACAAACAATATCGAACAAATCTATCAAGGATAAGGGGAGAGACTTTCTCTAGATTACAAAATAACCCTTCGCTAAGTGGTCCCAAGTAAAACCTGGGTGGCACTTATGTAATCTCTATTTGCCAACGAGGGTATATATTTTAACAGGAAAATTTAGGAAGATTTTCCTCAAGAAAAATAAGGAAAACAAAGCAATGTTTAGATCGCAGAGGCATGTGTGCATGTCTAAAATAAATGAGTCTGCCTTTCCACTACAACTTTGTTGTATTCTCTTGCAACAGGTTATGGATCAGTTTTGTCAGATTTAATCTGTCAAATGATGACATCAAGAAAACAGTATAACAGTTACGTTACACTGACATCTTCAGCACTATTTTCAGGTAGTATCATTTTGTTTGCTTGAAACCACATTTTTTTCTTCTTTTTACCAAAGACCCCTTTTCCAGATTGAGGACGAAAGAAGGAGAAGAGAATAAGAATATACAGTGGTCAGGTGAGTGTAAAAAAAAGGAGACATGAAGGAGAGGAAATAGAAATAACCTGGAATAGTAAAATAAGGTTTGGTTGGGAAAAATAATATGGATGACTACATTAATTGTGTTCAGTATGTGTATGATGGACACGAGTTGAGAAAGAGTGGAGAAGAAATAAAAGAGTAGAGAGAAAGCTCAAAGAATGAGAAGGAATGTGAGGAAGACAGAGGTGGCAGGCGAACAGATAAGTAAAAAGAGGTTCAAGAGAAAGGGTAGATCATTGGGTCCAGACTGTAAATATCATTTTATTACTTATTTATAAATATTCAAATAGGATACAATGCTTTACTTGCTATAATTTATGGTACTGCTATTACTGGAAGTCCTGTGCAAGAAAACTAAAATAGAATTTGGAAGAATGAAAAATTTAACATCAAAAGTCGTAGAAACTCTAAGAGTACCAACAAAAGAACGTAAACAGTTTGAGTTAAGAGTTTACGTCATGAAAGAAACGCTCAGAAGAAAAGCTATGATAACATCAGATATTTCCCAATTAAACTATTTTACTTTGCCCGAAAATCAGACATGAAATCAGATTGCTTGCCCTCAAAAAGTAGAGAGTTCAAAACTGTTACAATCATGGAAAAGAAATAAGACCAGGCAATGTCCAGTCTAATTTTTAGAAAAATGAGCCAAAGAACCTGATTTCTAGTTCTACCAGAACGTAAATAAAAGAAATGTAAAAGTTTTAAGATGGCAAACAATCTAAACACTTGTGAACCAACATATAGGCATATTGTCATGCAAGAGCTTTCAAATCCCCACCCACAATATTATCTCTTTTTTTTTGTTGCTGGACATTGCTGATTTCAAAATAAACCTTCTTTTGCTGCGTTTGACAGTATTTAGTAAGTAGTATTCTTTACATACCCAAAATCTTTCGCCACGTCGAACCAAAAGGATTGCTGCAGTTAGCCCTGGTTCTGTAGTAAATATCATTGTATCTGTTTACTCCCCATATTTGATACTCAGAGCAGGAGATGTCATCTAGACCTCCATCCATTTTTATCCAATACTTACCCTGTCGCTGCAATGGTACACCATTTAAAATCCCACAAACGCTATTTGACTTGCCTGCATCAATTTCGTCCAACTGGTCTTTAAATTTTTCGCATTTTGGTTCTGAAAAGTAAAGAAGCAACTGTATTAAAAATCAATGTCTTGAAATAAGGACAAAAATTCAGGCCTGAAAAGGGGTAAAGAGCTTTAGCAAAAGTTTTCATTTCACTTATATCGTATACACATTTTTATTTAAAAAAATATATGAAACAAAAACAGCAAGACATTACAAATATTATAATATATACACAACGATTACATGATGAATAATAGGTCATCAATTTTAAAGATGCTTTTTAAAAAAAAAAGAAAAAATTGATATTTGATATCATAAGTGAGAACGTAAACAGCTTCTTCCAAAATTTTTATCACTGGAAATAAACATAACTTCGAAACAAGAGGAGTAAGGTCCAATTTATTTTGCCATTTCATTCTAAGGAGAAAATATAAAATGCATTATATTCATTTAAACATGCTGAAAATCACATATACCAATGCCATGCCAATAAAACAACAAAACTTATTATTGGAAAAATAATAACAATAATCAAAGTTAATAATACAAATTATTGTTCTCATTAAATAATAACAATAATAACAACCCTAGGAAAAGTTGTAACAATCACTGTTAAAGTATTGTACCAAAATTAATTCAGTCTGTGACAATTATCATTCCTTGACCTGAAGTAGTTGAAGAAGATGGTGACTTACACCTTACATTTGAGTTTTGATTGCTTACTTTTATACTTGTTTATAATTAAGTTAGGTATATTGCATATCTATCCATCTATTTATCTACCCATTTATCTACCTACCTACATATCTATTTATCTATCTGTTTATCTGTTTATCTATCTATCTATCTATCTATCTATCTATCTATTTACCTCTACTTCTTTCTCCCTTCCTCTCCCCTCCCCCTCTCGCTGTCTCTCTCTGTCTCCCTAGTAACATTGTCTCTCCTTACCAAATTGTTTTTCACTTCAGCATGTTCCCCTCTCTTCACTCCGTCATTCCTTCACTCTCTGTTTTCTCATCTTTTATCTTAACACTATATTGTACGTTTTTTTCTTCTTTAAATATATTCATTTCCTACCTAAAAAAATTAATTAATTATTTTTACAGTAAATATAAGGAAATATGGCCAGCTATGAATCACTTTTCTTGGTACTACCAATAAAGTCTTCTGTAGTTTCCTAAAATATAGCATAACATTGTTGTTGATATAAATGGGAAAAGATGTCATCCTCAGAGTAAAGCAAACTAAGAATCACATGTACATGAATATGAACAAATAAATATTAAACAATTTTTGCTTATAACTTGGCACTATGTACTCAGTGAAATCATTCATATAACAAATTACTAAATACGTAAGCTTATTCGTTGCCTATTTAGTTAATATTTATTATCTATTACTTGTATTTGAACTCTTATGTTCATTTATATTAAGCTTTTGTAACACCTCCTTCATTGAAGATCAGTTGTGGAAGTAAAGTATCCACATGGAGGGGAAATCTGTCCTGCCTTTTTTAGTCTTTATTCTTACATTTGTGATATTACCATAACTGTGGGAAGTGCAGAATCACAATACGTGATGTGAAGTACAACAGAGAGAGAGAGAGAGAGAGAGAGAGAGAGTTCATTGAAGATGTTGAGATGTCTATTACAACTTCAATAATCGTAAGATAAGAGTCACCTTACAATCAAGCAGGAGACTGAAGTTGGGCCGGATATTGACCTTTTTACTCTCGGCAAAAGCTTGGCTTGGCATAAATTGGCCGAGTTTTTACAAAATATCTGTGTTTCTATGACTGTGTCGTTGAATTTATAAGGACTGATATGCCAGTATCTTAGTACTGAAAAAAACCTCTCTTAGAAAGCATGGAAAAGCTGTTGAGAAGTATTTCTGACAGCTCCTTTTCGGTTGGTAATAAATTGATATTAAAATATGAAATTCATATTTTTCCATGAATTAAAAAGTCTCGCATTGAATATCATTAGAACGACATTGCCTTTCTCTATTACTCTTCCCAAGTAGCACTTATTTTAAAATGGGATTCCCACTTTTCTTTAATTAGAAAGCGAAGAGTATGATCATGGAAAATCCTGGTTTAATTACTAACATCTTTTCGTGAGCATTGTTTGAATTTCTCAAAACACCTACCATGAATAAGGTAACTAATTCCAACATTTGTTGTTCCTACGTATCCCATGTGAACAGGAACTGCATGAAGAAAAGTGTCTTTGCCAAGTCTGTTCCATTTTGGTTTGGATTCAAGTTCTCCACTAAGTACGTAAAGGTGACCTTTGTCATTTACTGCAACTGCTCTCTTTCCAGAAAAACTGCTTTCAATCGAAACGAATTTTCCTTGGCTCTGACCATAAGATAGAAATAGACATGTCCAGAGATTAATATACAACAAATTATCTAATATATATATATATATATATATATATATATATATATATATATATATATATATATATATATACATGTACACGTAGGTGAGTTTCAATCAATTTCAGGTCTTTTTTTATTTAGTACGTCTTGTCATGTGGCACACAATCACAAAAGAGATCTCCAAAAACACACGTGAACATTATAAGAAAAAAGAAAAAAATAGACATCAGAACACAAATATGTAAAACAGACTAGAAACATAACATTTATAAACAAAATACAATTTGAAAAAATA
>RDPX01000132.1:1025098-1040515 GCA_003991215.1 Morbakka virulenta | reverse complement strand
TTCAATCTAAACAAATTTTTCCTTGGCTCTGAGCATAAGATAGAAATAGACATGTCCAGAGATAAATATACAACAAATATCTAATATATATATATATATATATATATATATATATATATATATATATATATATATATATATATACATGTACACGTAGGTGAGTTTCAATCAATTTCAGGTCTTTTTTTATTTAGTACGTCTTGTCATGAGGCTCAGAATCACAAAAGAGACCTCCAGAAAGGCACGTGTACATTATAAGATGAGACATAAAATTAGACATATGGACACAAATATGTAATGCAACCTTGATGAAGAAAATTTCTAGACAAACTAAAATTTGATAAAATTAACATAACATTGCGAGTCTTGATATTAAGATAATATATAAACTCAGGGAAGCAATATCCCTGTACATTGTTATATTACAGCCCCGAATTCAAATTATCGTAAAGATCATCCATTTGGAAAATCTATTTTGTATACGTTTGTGGAAATAAAGAAGAGTGGCACCATTGGTTAAATAAATGTGGTTACCTGTCATACAAAAAAAAGGAGAAAAACAGAAAATAAAGCGAAATATATACATTGCCATTTAGGTCCAAACAAAGAATTGGATCAATGTGGAAAAAGACATGAATATCAATCTAAGTCTCCTTTTGAATCAGAGAAGATGAAACTATTATGGCATTTTGATATCCAGGGTACTTACCTTACACAAAAAACAAGATTACATATTGTAATAATATGCTATTCTTTTCTATTGCTCTGAAGCATGGACTATCAAACAGGCAGTTGAGAAAAAAATAAAAGCTTTTGAAATGTGTTACTACATGTGCATACTACTCATTAGCTGAAAGCGAAAGAAAAGACCGACAGAATTTCTTGAAAAATGCTAAGAAACACAAAATCCTTTCTGAAAATTACCATAGGAGATATATTACCCTCCAATGATATTCTCGATGAACTGTAAGTGGAAGGTACTGGTCATCGAGTTCATCGTGGAAGATGTGTATCTTGTGCACTCCTCACTAGTAGGAGGTGCTCAAGATGCACAAGTACTTCTCCACCTGGTTATGTCTTTAACTAGGTTTGGCAAGTCTTCAAGGTTTATGTTAAGTTCTTTCAAGTTTTTCTTCATTAACTTGAATCACGTTAATTGTGGTCTTCCGCGTTTCTTCTTGTTGGCTTCTAAGGAATTTTTTATTGCATGTGATGCTGGTGTAGGACTACAGATTTATTGCATTTTTGTAATCCTGTTGTTCAAACATCTCTTTGTTTCAACGATTACTGGTTACCATGGCAACACCCAGAATACTATTCGAAACAAAACAATGATTGTTGCAAAGAATTTCCATTGAAATTTTGTTGATTTGTTGTTCTTTTATTTATTGGAATTTAATTGCTATTTCACAACGTCGTTTTGATATAGGCTTTTAAAATCTATGATTAAATGATGGAAGCTAAAATCCCAAGATATTCTGCACATGAAGCAGCCAGTCGTCTTATGAAGATATTAGAAGAAAATTCATCCGACGATGGTGATGATTCTGTTGAATCAGATGTTGATGGTGAGCTTGATGTAGTTGAAGATGTTTCTGATATATCAATGGCGAGGAAATGACATTGTGGATGGCGTAGAATCAAATCTGGATCAGGGTGTAGTTCCTGGAAGTGGCTATCCATCTCCATCTGGGAGAAAGTGGTCCAGTGGTCTACCTGCGTCTTTAAAAACTCGCAGTGCAAATGTTTTAAGGACTTACATCGATAGTGAAAATAAAGAAAGAAGCTTTGGATCTTTTTTTAACCTCCGAAACTATCGAAATGATTGTAAAATGGACAAACAAACACGGAAAATGTAATAAAAGTGACTAGCAAACTCGAACAGTAATAGAACTTCAGGCATATACAGGAGTTTTTGTATGCAGACGAAGTGTCAAAAAGGAATCATGAAAGCATCAGAGAGATGTGAAAAGATGGATCTCTTTCAAGGCCACTTTTTGCTGCTACAATGTCCAGGAGGCGTTTTACACAGTGCATTCGATTTGCTAATTTTGAGATCAGGCAAGAGAGGAGGGCATGTGATAAGTTTGCTCCATTCCGTACATTATGGGATTTGTTCATTTCACAGCTCAAAAAGAACTATAATCCTTTAAAGTTTATCTGCATTGATGAACAGCTCATTCCCTTCAAAGGAAGATACCCATTCAGGCAATATCCACGTACAAGGCCAGATAAATATGGCATGAAAGTTTTTCTTATGGTTGATTGTGACACTGGATACATCTGTGATGGAATTCCATATACAGGAAAAGGAGCTGATGGAAAAACTGCAATTGGACTAGCATCGAAAGTAGTTGATTAATTAGCTGAGCCATTTTATGGGAGCAGAAGAAATATCACCGCCGATAATTACTTTACGGAATTTGGTCTCGTTGAGGAACTTTATAGGAAAAGGTTGAACTTTGTTGAAACAGTAAGGAAAAATAATAGAGACACCCCAGAAGGGTTCACCAATGCTAAAGGCCTTTTTGTTGGAAGTTGCCTCTTCGCATTTGATGAAAATACAGTACAATAACAACCAAGGTGGAATCTATAAACAAGTAAATGGTGAAGTATAACAGGGCGAATGTGAAGTACCGCATGCAGATGAAGCAAGACAATTCTGGTCAGACATGTGGAGTACAGAGGTCGAATACAATAAGGACCCAAAGTGGTTAGAAGACTTTAAAACGAAGAGGAATGCTGGACCAAGACAAGCAGAAGTGAATATCACGGAAGAGAAAATTAAAAAGATTCTTAAAAAACACCAAACTGGAAGGCGCCTGGACCAGATGGTATAAAAGGTTTCTGGCTAAAAAATTTTACAACAATGCATAAATATTTAAAAAAATATTTTATTGCATACTTCGAGGGACAGACACCAGCTTGGGTGACAAAGGGCCGAACTGTTCTGTTAGATAGACAAGTCAAAGGGGAACAATGCAAGTAACTACCATCCCATCACATGTTTACTTCTATGTTGGAAGTTACTAATAATTACTAATGAAATTTACTCGTTTTTGGAAAGGAACCAGCTTCTGTCTGAAGAACAAAAGGGATGTGAAAGGAAGAGCAGAGAAAGAGCAGATCAGTTGTACATAGACAGAATGATACTCAGAGAGGTTAGAATAAGAAAAAAGAACTTATCAATTGGATAAATTGACTATAAGAAAGCATTAAACATGATGCCACATTCATGGATTTTGGAGTGCTTGCATATCATAGGAATAAACAATACTTTAGTGCATTTCCTAGAAAAGACAATAAAAGATTGGAGGATTAAGCTGACGTGTGGTAATGGATCACCAGGAGAGGATAATGTTAAAAGAGGTATATTTCAGAGGAATTTCGTGTCACCCATTTTATTTGTTATAAACCAACGTATTGAAAAAGACAAAGCCTGGCTATACATTTGCACCAAACAGAGTAAAGATCGATCACTTGCTTTATGTGGACGATCTTAAAGTGTATGGGAAGAACAAAAAGCAGGTAGAAGAGATGAAAAGGAAAGTGTGCCTTGAATTTGAGAGAAGAGTGAGGAAGACACTGGAAACAAAGTTGAATGGGGGAAATATCATCAAGGGTATTGATGCGTCAGCTATTCCTGTATTAAGATACTCCACTGCTTTCCTCAACTGGAAAAAGGCCGACCTTTAAGAGATAGATCAAAGAACAAAGAAGCTCTTAACTATAAACAAGTGATCTCACCCAGGGAGTAATGCTGATAGATTATAGTTACCCAGGGAAAAAGGTGGAAGAGAAAGTGTTGCATGACTAGTTCACCAGACAAACTGAAGATGTGGCAGATAAATATCAGTAGTTCTGACTAAAAGGAGGAGGTTTGAAGGAGGAGGCATGAGAAACCGAAACCCTTATTATGGCAGCACAAGAACAGGCAGTGGAAACAAATTTAGTTAAAGCAAAAATTGATAAGACTCAACAAGATAGTAAATGTAGGATGTGGGGTAAAGGAAATGAAAGCATCAAGCACATCTTATGTGAATGTAGTCAAATGGCACAAAAGGAATATAAACGCAAACATAACTGGGTAGGGAAAAAGATACATTAGGAGGTATGCAGGAAATACGGTCTTGAAATGAAAGAAAAATGTTATGAACATGAATTACAAGCTGTATACAAAAACAAAGGGTATAAGGTCTCAGTGAGCTTTGCAATACAAACATACCGTGTTGCTGAGGCAAGAAGACCCAATGTAATTATAGTGGACAAGAAAAACAACAAATGCCAGATTATAGACTATGCTGTTCCATATCATACCAGGATTGATGAAGCAAAAAAGAGAAAAAATATTGAAATACCAAGACTTAATAAGGGAAATGAAAATACTGTGGAACAAAAAAGTGAAAATAATCTTAGTTATAATTAGAGGACCAGGAACAACACCAAAAGCATTGACAAAAGGATGTGAGGAGATCGGGATAACTACCAGAATTGTAGAATTACAAAAGACTAAATTGCTACACTCTGCCGGAATCCTCCGACAAGTGCCTAGTAATAAAATAGTAATAAAAATAATAATAATTACTTATTATTAATTTATAATTACTAATAATTACCTACCGAGTCACTCTGGTGACCCTGTAGGTAAATGTACTCAAACTCGTACACAAACAAATACTTCAATAATAATAATGACAACAGTAATAATACAATAACAATAATCATGTTCTGTTCTCGATTCTGTAATTCCAGAGACATTGATGGTGGTAAAGAAAATTATATTTTATATTTAATAAGCAATCGATAGGAATGGAGTAATGAAGCTATGAGATAAATGTGAAAGTGACAAAAGAGAAGAAGAAACACAGCTGATCAGTTTAAGACCGGAGTGCACGTTCTGGGTATGATATTCTGACTTGTTAACTGTCAAACTTAAAAAGAACTGAACAAATTTAAAATGCTTTCAAGGGTTTAAAAGATTAAGAGAAGAAAGCAAATTTAGAAAATAAAGAGCAATATTAATTACCCTGGCATTAATGTGATTTATAACTAATAACAATCAAATTTCATAATCCTACTCCTTCCACTTTCTGAGGAAGTCACAACATACTCACTTTGTCATATGAAAAACCGATGTTCTTTGTTCCAGATGGATTATCACTTGCCACATTCATCTGAAAAGACAGATCTCCATATTTAGAGAGTATCCAACAACCTTTAACATTACAGGATAGCCAATGAACGTCCCTGAATTGGGGTAGTGTTTTCCATGATAAACCCATTGGGTTTTCACACGTTATTCCCTCCCTGTGCACAACTTGACTGTTTGAAGTCAAGCCCCAAACAACACCTTTCATTCCTGAAGTTATTCGACTAAATTTTCCTGCAAAAGTAATAAAGAATATATAGCTAACTTTGTAGAGTATCATCTTAACATAAATCAGCTGGGAATCCATAATAGTTTAGTTTCAAAGAACTAACAAGCCTTTGGTTATACCTTTATTTAAACCATATCATTTTATTCATGGCTTCATAGTGTGAAGTGACATCCCAGCTGGATTATTTTTGGATAGGAATTGGGCTGATAAAGACAGGCGAATCAATGTGGATGCGAATCAAGGTCAAACTACAACTTTAAAATAATATTTGAAACAGATTTTTCCAATTTGTTAAATAGTACCACGCATAATATATTTACTAAGTTATATATAATATATTAATTTTAAAAATAAAACTTGGTTAGTAATATATTAACCAAGTTTCACACGCTGATTCCAAATCTGAAATCCGTGTTTCTCTAGCACGTAAGGTGTTTTTTTTAGAAAATTCCCATGAAAACCACAAATTCCCTTGGAGTGAACTTTTTTTTCAAAAATACAAAAGTTGATTCAACAAATACCAAAAGCCTATCAATCTAATACCATTTTTATTGAGCTATCTGCATACAAGTGAGACATTTGAAAATAGGATATTGCATAGCGACCAATAAATATTACAAAAAATACTATTCCCTTTGAAGGCATTTCAAGTCAAGGNCTGCATACAAGTGAGACATTTGAAAATAGGATATTGCATAGCGACCAATAAATATTACAAAAAATACTATTCCCTTTGAAGGCATTTCAAGTCAAGGTAAGTACAGTCTTCATCACACAAAGCTCTTCACCCTGAATGGTAATATTCGATACTCAAGATCACATTTTCAATATAACTCAAACAAAAAATGCAATACAACGTAAATATCAATTTTAATAAAGTTTAATACTGAATTCGTACTTCAAATTGTTGTCCAAACAATATAAAGGAGGAGTCAGAATAAAAAGTTCACAATTCGAAAAATCTTCGAGTCGCTCTGTTGTGTGCAACAGTTGTGTCTAGTTTTAATAACCTCATAATATATTTACAAAAAATTCACAATCTACCTGGAACTAAAAGTAACACTGACTTTATCAGGTTTCTTTTTCAGTTCTATTAGCAAAAATTTCAAACAGGATAATGTATTTATTTCTATATTTTCAAAGGATTTTTGCAATTCAAATTATACTTGAAACTTGAAACAATACCACAGTATAACCCAACTGGCCGATGAGCAACAGCATATGCTGGAGATTTTTATCATGACTTCAAATCATCCCAGCTTCTGAGACACATCGGATTTAGTCTGAGAACCGTTATCAGAAGTTACCTCTTAAAATAATCCTGTTTTATTTACAGCAGAACTCAGTGCAGTGCAGCTAATTATTTCAATCAAAGGATGGTAGTTATAATATATGTAATATATAATATATAAATATAATATAATATATATATATATATGTAAAATAAAAAACCTGAAAATAAAATATCATCTGTCACATAGTAACGTTTTGATATTTCTTCAGACTAATTCGCTCACCTTTTGATGGACGACTAATAACAATTACACCTTCTGGAGTCTAAATACAGTTTGGCCTTTGAGGTGCATTGTTTAAGAAGTCATACCCAACCACCTTCTACTTGATTCTTCTGACTGATGTATATATATATATGAAGAATGACCTTCAACTTCGTAGCTACGATTTAAGTACAAATGTCTCAAGAGTATACAATTTTGTTGTGTTTCTTCTAACCCAGTTTGTCTTTTGATTTTGACTAGACGTTTTATAGGGTCTGGATTAAGTAAAAGGCAGGGCTGATTTGATGTTGTTGATAAATTCCGCAAAGCTCTTTATAGACTGATGTGACATAGAAAAGCTGGGCTTTTGATCATTAACCAACAGTATGAAAAGCTTTTTTTGCTCTCAAAATTAAAAGAGAATAGATAATATGTACGTGGAATGGGGTGAAATATTAATATAAGACGAAAAGATACCTTGCCTCAGATAGCAACTTTAAACCTTACCTTCGACGTTGGACCAGACTAATCCTTCTGGTTTCTCGACACTAACCCCTTGCCTGTACAAAACTTCTTTTCTTGTTGAAACAGCCCACACTCCTGCCTGGCCAACAGAGATGTGTTCCATACTTCCACCAACCAATGCCCATTTTCCATACTTTTGAACAAAGGCCTGATTTACTTTATTGATACACCAAGTCGACATATCCTCATGAAAAGATATAGTAACACATCTACCATGATTGCCGTCATAAAATACCTGTTTGAGCATATTGTAGCTTGGCATGACTGCAAAAAAAGAAGAAAGAAAATGCGATTAAATTAGAATGGTTTCATTACGATGAAAAGCAATATTTTGGGGGTTAACAAACTGGCGTCGATTTACGAGGTTGATCCTTGTATTCTGTACAAGGAGCAACAATATTTATATTTTATAATTATTAGGAATAGGGCAGCGAATTAAGGGGCCTGATGACAATGAATATATTTATTTGATCACTTATTTGTCACAAATATATTCAGATGTGGAAATGAATAGTCACTAATAATTGTAAAATAAAGTTTTCATGAACTCATCCTGCCTGTATTAACAAGATCCTGAAAAACTACTATAGTGTAACGTAATATCTGCCATGCTTTGTTATAAACATACAGTCAAAACATGCACAATTGTCACTCTGTAGAATATGCTATATTCATTTAAGAAGAAAAGATAGATATAGCTTGTAAAAAAGGAAATTTAGTAATACTCATGGAAAAATAAAATATAAATTTCATATTGTTGTACCAGAAATAAACATAATAATGATATAACATATTTAAAACGCAACTTTATAGAGTGCTAATTAAAAATTAGGAAAATATGGTCTATGAAAATAAAATAAGGAATATCACTTAGGATGATTATTATATAGAAAATGTGTTTTGATAAAAAAATGGGGATAATTTTCATTCAAAGAACTTACAATCCGCAAATGGTGGGTCCATACTCTTTGTAGCTAAGATAGAGAATTATATGTAAAATGATATAAATAAAAAATACATAAATTATATGTATTTACATAAAAAATACATAAATTATATGTATTTACATAAAAAATACATACAAATTATATGTATTCACATAAAAAATACATAAAAATATAGCTATTTACATAAAAAATACATAAATTACATGTATTTACATAAAAATNTAAGGAATATCACTTAGGATGATTATTATATAGAAAATGTGTTTTGATAAAAAAATGGGGATAATTTTCATTCAAAGAACTTACAATCCGCAAATGGTGGGTCCATACTCTTTGTAGCTAAGATAGAGAATTATATGTAAAATGATATAAATAAAAAATACATAAATTATATGTATTTACATAAAAAATACATAAATTATATGTATTTACATAAAAAATACATACAAATTATATGTATTCACATAAAAAATACATAAAAATATAGCTATTTACATAAAAAATACATAAATTACATGTATTTACATAAAAATACATAAATTATATGTATTCACATAAAAATACATAGAAATTATATGTATTCACATAAAAGATACATAAAAATTATATGTATTTACATAAAAAATACATAAATTACATGTATTTTCATAAAAAGTACATTATATGTATTTCAGTCCATAGATTTATTTATTATCATAGAAGTAAACCATTTAATAGTTGCAAAACATATTTATCAACTTTTAACAGAGTGCCCTGAGCAGAAAATCTTTGACCAAATCCATTAATTTCTTCCAGCACTTATGATGGAACCGTGCTGAATGCAGGTGAGGTAGCTCCTCTTACATCAATCTCACAGTCATATCATCAAATAGGACATAGACTGAAGTTTTAATTGGCGTCGGAAAGGTAACTCAAAAAGACCATGACATTACATCAGTCTAAGCTGGATGAGTTAAAAATAAAGAAACATTTCTGGACCATCAAAAACAGGATAAGCACTGGGAAGATAATGGAACGCATGATACGTACTCCATAGGAATGTAGTTGAGATAGGACTGTGAATTGTCAAAGTGGGTACAGGGTATAGGCCTGACAATTCACTTTCCAGGATGCGCTACGTGGAGGCTCTCTGTCTGCATTCCAGAAAGTCTTGGGGTTTCACGACCTCAGCTCTCTGCATCTGCGGCCAAATGCAGACTATGCAACGCCAATTTAGCTGTCCAACCGCCCCAAACTGCCAACCAGAGAACCTACACGAGCCAACACCAGTTGCTATCTACACCGTCATACATTGGTCAAACCAACAGTGATTGCCAAGGACACGACAAAGAAGAAGAAGTACTACACAGAGAGAAGCACGTTGATGTAAAGCACAATGAAACTCACAACTGGTTAAGAAGTATTGGTCTCAATGCTGAGACAGAAGGTATAATAAATTATATATAATAACTCATCACCTCATCATCAACGATGAAGCTGACCCTATGTGCTGACTCTGTGACAAGTTTGAAAAGACTATAGACTACATATTTCTGGATGTTCCAAGTTCTCAAAGACTGATTATTTTCACTGGTACAATCGGGCTACTGAGTATATTCATTGGAACATCGGCAAACAATACTTCATTGCAATACCTGGTAATTGGTATGTGCCAAAACACTTTCACAGAGCATGAAAACATCACAATCATATGGAATATGGAAGTTCATATTGACAGAATCATAGCTACTAACCTACCAAGCATCATCATGAAAAACAAAATAAAAAAAACCATGCTTTCTTCTACATGCAAATTTCAACTGATCGAAATACCTCCATCAAAAACATCCGAAAAACTTTCTAAATACAAATATCTAAACAATGAAGTGACCTGGATCTGAAAACTGAAAACAATAACAGTGCCTAGGTCTTCTTAAGAAAGGGATTGAGAAATACGTCAAGCAGAATCATGGAAGCATAATCCTACATATACAAACTACAGAATATCTCTCTCCTTTGAATGACAATTTGGGGTAAAGTGTTATTTACATCTTGAAGACTATCCAAGAGAAGCCTTCAACTTTTCAATCCTCATATGTACGAGCACCTGGATTGACAAAGGGCTAAATCAAATGCTACAACAATACAAAATAATGATAATAATAATGATGCTAATAATAATATCAACATCTTTCAAGGTTCTAACCCTTCAGTACTGTTGTTTGTTATCTGCATAATCCCAATGTCAATTGTCCTTCGCAAAATGACACCAGATTATGCGTAAGAACTTTAAAGATAAACAATCAGTTATTTGTTGACGACCAAAAGTGCGCGAAAAATAAACAGTCCAGTTTCGACCGTGAACGCAATGAGGAAAGATAATAAAATGGAGTTTGGAATCTAAAGAGGAGAAGTGTTGTTTATGAAAACAGTAATGATCATTAAGAAAAAAAGCATAAGACTATCCCAAGATAATGTATGGCACATAGAGGAAGACCGATACATATTTCTAGGTGCTTTAGAATCCGATAAAGTGCGTGAAAAGGAAATAATAGAAGTGTTTAGGAGAAAATACCTTCGTAGGGCTAGAGAAGTATTATAATCCAAAATGTATTGTCAGGACAAAATGAATGCTGTCAACACACTTTAGCTGTTTTATTGATGAGGTATTGAGTAGAGGTTATAAATTGAATAAAAGACGATTTCAGGAGGATTAACAGAAGGACTAAAAATTTAATGAGAATGAATAAATGATTGAGTCTAAATGGTGATGTAGTTAGACTGGATATTAAAAGAAAAGATGGGGGACGTGAACAGATAGGAGTAGAAGATTACGTTAAGTCAGAGGAAAGTAATTTAGCTTGGTATGTAAAAAATAGCTTCAAAGAGATATTATTCACGGTGAAACTTTATAGAGATCTTAAAACTGAGAAATGTAGGGAACCATAGTGATACAAGAAAGAGAGAAAAAAAGAATTAATGAAAGAATAACATGAAAAAAGACTCTATAGGAAATTTGAAAAGAATAATAGAAAGGTAGATTAGCCAAGGACATAAAAATGGTTTAAGTAGAAGTGAGTTAAAAGTGGCCACCAAAACATTAATGTGCAGCACCCAAAGAAGAATCTCCAAGAACAAGCCATATCAATTTTCATATCGATAAATAATCAGGCTCCACTGTAAAGAATGAATTCTCAGAAATTTAAAAGTGTAAGTGATGTAGTAGGTAGTAGGTATGATATGATAGGTGATAAGATGGATTATACAATGATGTTGTTCTTCTTATTACCTCTTCGTTAAATTACGTAATGTTTGCAAGTGTTGAAAATTACTGGTGACATCCTAGCATTAACTAATAATTTTATAGAGAATTTGAAATACGTATTTGTTTATGAGAATGGAGTACTTGGACAAAGAAAAATTTTAACTGGAATTTTTTAAAGAAATATTTAATCTCTTTAACCTCAACGTTGAATCATTACTTGCATTTGTAGTCATCCCCTTATCAACTAGTCTTCCGACAGATAAAGTTTATTTATGAATTTAAACAAAAAAACAGAGTGATCAACTTTCTGTTTAAGGTTACTTTGAAATGGTATGCCATCAAACAGAGAAACTCTATATAACAGTTGTATATTTTGAGTAAACACAATTGCATGAAATTGTTGGTCAACTAATGTGAAATATTGCCAACTACAAGAAGGTATCACAAGCATAGTGAAGGAATCGAATTGTCATTGGAAAAGTAAGGGAATGAACCTTGGTAAAGGTTTTTAAATCTCACTATATCTAAAGCAAACAGTATCAAGAAAAGCGAAATAAAAAAAGAAGACCAGCAACTTGATAGTGAGTAGTACAAGAAAGTTGAATTCAACCTACATTACGAAAAAAGAATTTATTGACAATCTGCAGTGCATTTTATCCCAAAGCGCTGGTTTCTACAGCTTCTTTTATTATTGTCGTATCGAGTTTTCTTGACATGTTGCTCACATCTTTTCTGTGAGTGTTGATTTTTGCCATGTCCTATGCCATCATACATTAGTCTTCTTACTTTGCTTTTTATATAATTTTCAACTGAGAATAACCTGTAGTTTTCTTGCTGGTGAGTGAGGATAGAACGGGTTTCATTGGTTTGTATTACTGCCTGTCAATTGGACTACCATTACATTCTCTGCATTAGTTTGTAAATTTCTGGTGGCCAAGGCTAGATTTGAGTGAGTAGAATGTTGTTGTATTATTACCTGGGAACTTCTGTAGCTTCATGTGCTCATCATTCTTCCATTTCCTTATCTTTTAAATCGGTTTTATCAGATACCCGAGAGTGATAATGAAGTCAAGAACAAAGTCATTTATAATCAAAGAGTCCTGGTGTTGAACATCAATTGTGTAGAAGGACGCTTGACTACCTATCCCAGATTGTGAAGTCTGAAATGTTTCTCATGCACTATGATGTCTACTATATTGATTTCTGTCTAGTCACCAGTGTCCATGGGGATGTGTTTTGTTGGTATGTGATCCCAGTCAAAAATAAATCCTCCCCTTTTGTGCCTTTTCTTCCTGTCGACACAGCAAAATTGATTGTTTTTGAATGCAAAGCGGAGGCTCATAGTAACATGTATTTGCTAAATGCAAGCTATATTAATGTTATATTTTTGATATCTTTCAGATATAATTAGTTTTACTTGGAGATCCCCTCTGCATTACACTACTTCAATCCTAAATGCCTTGACTCCCCATTCTCCTTCTTGTTGTACCAAGTTATTATAACCCGAGTCATCCACCACTTGGACCAATCACAAAGCTGTAAATGGAGTTCCAATTAGTTGACCTCTTTTGGGTACAAGAACCGGCACTTTACCTCACTGTATGTTCTCAATCCGTCGAGTGTCATATCGAGAGCTTCCATTGTTGTCTATTATATAAGCAGAAATATGTAATGCCATCCACCAGTGCTTAGGATGTCGAACCCAGTACATCCGACTACGGCTTGTTTTTAATTTGAGTAAAGTCATTTCTCTAGATTAGTTGTTTTACTGGTCAGATGATTATTCTTCATCTCATTATTTTCCCACTGGATGTAGAATTTTCATTGAGTGTCATCATCTCCTGAATCGCTTCCCAACCAGGGTTAGTAAGTCTAAACTATCTACTGGTTTGTCCTTATCTACCAGGTTCGCAGTTAGGACATGTGTAGTACCATCAGCTATTTTCTTCCTGTTCTCTCCTCTAAATTCCTTTTCCATGACCATTTATTACGACTGAGTACTCCCCTACGCAGTCGTAAAGTACGCACGGTATCTCCTAGGATGAGAAGTGCGATGCTACGGAAGGTACACCTCAATAGATACTCCACTTAGTATCTTTACTGGACTCTAGAGAAAGGAGACCCAAGAAAAATCATTTTATTGATAGCCTCACTACAAGTTCTTTGGTTGTGTTAGGTGATAAGTCAATTATGGAAAGAAAAAAGATATAATTCGATCGGCTGTTGAAATCAACAGCAGGGGGATATAATTAATTTTAGGTGAGCTCCTGCATTTATTTATATTTATGGCTAATCTTAATTCCGAAGTTTGAAATTCTTTGTAAGATAATGAAATGTCATGAGAACCCTCCTTTATTTGCATTTCTTTCTTGTTCAATATGTTATTATCTGTAGAACATGAGAACATCAACTGTGAGGTCGAAAACGTCATATCTTGTAATCACACCAGATATTCAACTGACCAAAAGAAAGAAATCTTGATCGACTCAATAAATTACGCCAAGATCAACCATCGGCCAATCGTCAATTTTAGTTACAAATGAAAAGTTGTCGTAAAAAGAGCGATAATAGTGGTTGTTTTTAAAGAGCAAGGTTTTACATCATAAATCTATCCAAACACATTTTCTGTCATTTCTATTGAGAAATGAAATATCATACTTTACCCTCAAAAACAAACAAATATTTAATTACTTATAACTTGAGAGCAATAGATTGTTTGACCAGGTTGTCTGTGTTTGTGCCATTCATGTTCTTCTGTCGTGGTTTCTAAGTGAAATCCTAAAACTCTGGGGGAAAAAATTCCCCAAGGATCTTTTTTAAGCCTGTGACCCTAACAATCGTGACACATGGACTGAAGTTTAAAATGGAATTCCCAAATGTCCTGCTCAAATGATCAATTTATCTTCTACAGACTAATTAAAGTTTTTACATTTAATATCAAATTAGAATTTTGTTTCGGAGATAAATGTTTTGTCCCCTCAGTTTATGTCACATTTGGATTTATTAAATTTCAAAGCATTTTAAAGGTAAAATTAGTTGACTTTACAATATACAAGTTGCAACAAAATAATATCAATAACTATTGCATATATTTTGTTACAAACACTCCTAGTGTACGTACCTGCCCGATACACTTCTAGTTCACAAATAACCAAAGACATTATTTTAGGTAAAGAGATATAAAAATATCGTCCTTTGAGAGTTGATGCACAAGAAAACACTTTTGTTTCTCCTTTTCCAATGGTATGTCCCTCGGTACATCTAAAACATTTAAGGAAAAAACAAATATTTATTAAATATAATGCAGAAGTCATCTAGTTAATGATATATTGACGATATTATCAATGCTAATATTATTTTTAAAAGTAGGCGTTCATCTACTTTTTATTAACCTACCATGTATGTGTGGCTTTCGTTTATAATATCTTGGAATTTTTTTTTATCAAGAAACTCTTGATAAAGTCTGTTGTAGACAGACGAAAATTTGAAATAATAAATAAAAATTTGATTTACTCAAGTAAATGTTGGAATACTTTTTTTAGTCATTTCCTGTGTCAAATATATATATATATATACATATATATACATATATACATAAATATACATAAATAAATGTATATGGTAATCGACTAATGATCCATTATATCTACTTTATTCTTTGCCATTATCATCATCTTAATCATTATTCTTAGTCATCTCTCATTTTACATTTTTCATCACGCTTCACCATAGTTCTATCCTTCATAAATCATTATTTTTCTTTCTCTCTGCGGAAAGGTCATTCTTATATTTTTTCGTTGTGTTGTCCTTTGTGTTGTGGTGTGGAT
>RDPX01000132.1:1009612-1024982 GCA_003991215.1 Morbakka virulenta | reverse complement strand
TTTTTATTAACCTACCATGTATGTGTGGCTTTCGTTTATAATATCTTGGAATTTTTTTTTATCAAGAAACTCTTGATAAAGTCTGTTGTAGACAGACGAAAATTTGAAATAATAAATAAAAATTTGATTTACTCAAGTAAATGTTGGAATACTTTTTTTAGTCATTTCCTGTGTCAAATATATATATATATATACATATATATACATATATACATAAATATACATAAATAAATGTATATGGTAATCGACTAATGATCCATTATATCTACTTTATTCTTTGCCATTATCATCATCTTAATCATTATTCTTAGTCATCTCTCATTTTACATTTTTCATCACGCTTCACCATAGTTCTATCCTTCATAAATCATTATTTTTCTTTCTCTCTGCGGAAAGGTCATTCTTATATTTTTTCGTTGTGTTGTCCTTTGTGTTGTGGTGTGGATTATTCATGTATGGATTGTCCCATTATTGTCATTTTATCAGCCAATTCTATATTTGGCTAAAGTTTTCTGAGTGTTTGACTCTAATACTATATATATATATATATATATATATATATATATATATATATATATATATATATATTCCTTTCTCATTTTGTTCGAAAAACATATACATACATGGAAATTAGAAGTTTATATTTATGATTAAATAATGCATTATACAATACATTATATATATCATTTTGAGTGATACATGTTGACACCGAATATTTAAAGTGTTAAAGACGTTTTCAAATGCTGTCTCTGATTCGCTTGCATGAAAGGTCTAAGGTCTACAACAAATAAACTGTGATAGGCTTCACATTGTTAGTTCAGAAATATTGAGTACTTACAGCGCATTTGCCTTCGGGTTATTTCTTGTATTACCAAAATAAGCTTTGAATCCGTTTAAGTCACAAGAACTTCTGCAATCTTCACCAGATACAATTTTAAACTTTTCTACATTTTCCTCAGCTCCTAGATCTACATAAAACCATGGATCTTTAGAAAAAAACGTTGAACTACATTTTCCTGATGGTTTGGTATCCACGTTACCATCTACAGCAAGACCTGCTGGAGTGTAGGCTGTGCTTAGAAAGGCTTTCTTTCCGAAAGCAATATTTTTACCTAAAAAAGAGTTCAGAAAACCAATATTATCTAATACATTAGAAAAAGATAACATGATTAGGAAAAGAGTGTGGAGTTAGTAGTAGTAGAAGCTTACCCCTTTTTTCAATGAAACGGTAAATATGATTGGTGATGTTGAAAGGAGAGATTGAATTAAAATCACCACCTACAGCTTTTGCAGTTATCAACAGTTCTATCAACCGAATTATCAGTGCTGCATTTTTTACAGCTCATGAAATACAAGATTATATTGGACAAAAGATCGGCACTGAAAGTTAAACTTATATGGTAAAAAATAAATTACTTTGCCAACCACAAATGTTTATTTTAATAGAGTCAGTTATATTTTCCAATGCCTTTTCTTATATTTCCAGATCCTGTTTTTCAAAACTTTGTTCAAACTCAGCTCCACTATTCTGTCTCTCTGATTGTCTGTTTCTCTGTCTCTGTCTCTTTCCCACTGCCCCTCTCTCACACGCACAAAAACACATACACTCTCCCACTGTCGGACTCTCACTCTTTACCTCATCCTCACACTCATCTTCACCCTCTTTCTAGTCTTTTTCGTCACACTACTTGATCGCAGAACCTTCTCCAACTTTTTGAAATTTGTTTTCGCGATGCCAATCCTTCTCTTTATTTCCACCTCTGATATAGTGTCTGGTGAAACCAAACTACCAAAATAAAGGAATTGTTCAACTTTCTCCAGTTCTTGGCCCTTAAGCATGATCTTATATGTCGTCTCCGTCTTTTTTAAAATACCATTACAATTAACTTCTTTCTATTTATCTTCAAATCTTTCTTCTCGCTTTCTTCTACCACTGTTATCCACAATGTTTTGTAGTTTTTCTTCACTGTCTGTTATCAACGCTGAATCATCTGCATATCTGATGTTGTTAACATTTATTCCACCAATAGATATTTCTTTCATGTCCTTAATGCTTCGCATAATCATTTCCGTGTAAAGTCATTGAGTCTCAAAGCTGCCTTTTGTTCCCAGCATATGCTTTTGAACAGCTCAATACCCGGTCAATCCAGATCTAATGCTTCCAGGATTTCAAACAAAGGCTCATATCTAATCTCGATAAAAGGCTTCCACACATTCAATGAAACAAACATATACTTCTTTTTGCATTCATACGGCTTTATCTGCTAATATTTTCAGTATGAAGATGACATTTCGTGTGCCCTTATAGCCTGTGAAACCATACTATTTTTCTGCTACCCCTCCAACTGTTCGTTCCCGCAGCCTACCTAGAAAAACTCTAAGAATCGGCTTTGTTAGTTGGTTCATTAAGCTGATTGTTCTGAAAAAATCACATTTCATAGCCCCCATTTTCTTAGGCAGAGTGATAAAGATGGATCTGCACATCATCTCTGGAAAATGATCCCCATAGATTTTATTTGCTAATCTTGTTATTCATTCTGTTCCAAACTCTTCCAGTGCCCGGGTGGGATTATGCCGTTTCTGCCATAATCCCATCCGGGTCCCAGGCTTTACCTCTTTCCATGTTCTTTACAGCTTTTTTTATTTCCACTTTCCAAATCGTGGTTACCTCCTTGTTTCTCGAAAATATTTCTTTCTCCTCTGTTATCAGCAAACAACTCTTCCATGTACTCTTTCCATCGATGTAACATTTCCTCTTGATTAACCAAATTACTTCCATTCTTTGCAACACTCTTTTTACTTGTGATTACCACACGCACCATGCCATGCATATTCTGTGATTTGGTCTTCTCCATTAGTTCCAGTTCTTCGCACTCTTTCATATACATATACTCCTTTGCTTGCCGACATTTTATACGAAACTCCCTGTATAATGTCATATTCTTCTGACCATCTCTTTACTGTTCTACACTTTTCCATTATTTCTAAAATCTCGTCCGTCATCCACTCCTGCTTCTTCCTTTGTGTTACAGGAGGTATGATTTCTTGGTATGACAAATTGCCGAACAAATTTGTTCATAATCATCTACCGCTCTGTTGTTCTTCTTATCATTTTTCATATGGAGCTTAAACTTTTGTTGAAAAGCCGTTTTCACGTCATTGGATTTCAGTTGGTCTAGGTCTTGCCGTATCACCTTCTTTGGTCTTTTCAGTTTCTTCAATTTTAGCTTGCCAGAAGCAACTAAAAGAGGATGATCACTGTTACAATCTGCACCTGGATAGCACTTTGCTTGCGTGACAGCCTTTTTCCATCTCTTGTGGGTTGTTATAAAGTCAATCTGGTTCCTTCAGCAATCATTTGGACTTCTCCATGTCCATAGACATGCAGGGTGATGTTGAAAGTATGTATTAGTGATAACCTGGTTATTTCCTTCACACAACTGAACCCAGGTATCTCCACGATCATTTTGTTTGCCCAGTCGATGTGGTACTACAACATTTGATTGACTACCTTCAGCAATTTTATTATTTGGGTCACCCATGACAAACACAATCTCTTGAGATTTGCATTGTGCCATGGCTTTATCCAGGTCTCCATGAAAGTTTTCAATGTCTTTCTCATTGCTGTTAGATATTGGTGCATATACGTGAATGATAGTGGTGTTAAATAAGCTACCTTTCAATTTAACCACAATTATGCGATTGGAAACAGCCCAGTAGCTGGCGGGTGACTCCGTCTTTGATATCCGCCCTTTGATAGGTCTTGTTTTTATTTCTACTGGGTTACNTTTTGAAATTTGTTTTCGCGATGCCAATCCTTCTCTTTATTTCCACCTCTGATACAGTGTCTGGTGAAACCAAACTACCAAAATAAAGGAATTGTTCAACTTTCTCCAGTTCTTGGCCCTTAAGCATGATCTTATATGTCGTCTCCGTCTTTTTTAAAATACCATTACAATTAACTTCTTTCTATTTATCTTCAAATCTTTCTTCTCGCTTTCTTCTACCACTGTTATCCACAATGTTTTGTAGTTTTTCTTCACTGTCTGTTATCAACGCTGAATCATCTGCATATCTGATGTTGTTAACATTTATTCCACCAATAGATATTTCTTTCATGTCCTTAATGCTTCGCATAATCATTTCCGTGTAAAGTCATTGAGTCTCAAAGCTGCCTTTTGTTCCCAGCATATGCTTTTGAACAGCTCAATACCCGGTCAATCCAGATCTAATGCTTCCAGGATTTCAAACAAAGGCTCATATCTAATCTCGATAAAAGGCTTCCACACATTCAATGAAACAAACATATACTTCTTTTGCATTCATACGGCTTTCTCTGCTAATATTTTCAGTATGAAGATGACATTTCGTGTGCCCTTATAGCCTGTGAAACCATACTATTTTTCTGCTACCCCTCCAACTGTTCGTTCCCGCAGCCTACCTAGAAAAACTCTAAGAATCGGCTTTGTTAGTTGGTTCATTAAGCTGATTGTTCTGAAAAAATCACATTTCATAGCCCCCATTTTCTTAGGCAGAGTGATAAAGATGGATCTGCACATCATCTCTGGAAAATGATCCCCATAGATTTTATTTGCTAATCTTGTTATTCATTCTGTTCCAAACTCTTCCAGTGCCCGGGTGGGATTATGCCGTTTCTGCCATAATCCCATCCGGGCCCCAGGCTTTACCTCTTTCCATGTTCTTTACAGCTTTTTTTATTTCCACTTTCCAAATCGTGGTTACCTCCTTGTTTCTCGAAAATATTTCTTTCTCCTCTGTTATCAGCAAACAACTCTTCCATGTACTCTTTCCATCGATGTAAAATTTCCTCTTGATTAACCAAATTACTTCCATTCTTTGCAACACTCTTTTTACTTGTGATTACCACACGCACCATGCCATGCATATTCTGTGATTTGGTCTTCTCCATTAGTTCCAGTTCTTCGCACTCTTTCATATACATATACTCCTTTGCTTGCCGACATTTTATACGAAACTCCCTGTATAATGTCATATTCTTCTGACCATCTCTTTACTGTTCTACACTTTTCCATTATTTCTAAAATCTCGTCCGTCATCCACTCCTGCTTCTTCCTTTGTGTTACAGGAGGTATGATTTCTTGGTATGACAAATTGCCGAACAAATTTGTTCATAATCATCTACCGCTCTGTTGTTCTTCTTATCATTTTTCATATGGAGCTTAACGTCATTGGATTTCAGTTGGTCTAGGTCTTGCCGTATCACCTTCTTTGATCTTTTCAGTTTCTTTAATTTTAGCTTGCCAGAAGCAACTAAAAGAGGATGATCACTGTTACAATCTGCACCTGGATAGCACTTTGCTTGCGTGACAGCCTTTTTCCATCTCTTGTGGGTTGTTATAAAGTCAATCTGGTTCCTTCAGCAATCATTTGGACTTCTCCATGTCCATAGACATGCAGGGTGATGTTGAAAGTATGTATTAGTGATAACCTGGTTATTTCCTTCACACAACTGAACCCAGGTATCTCCACGATCATTTTGTTTGCCCAGTCGATGTGGTACTACAACATTTGATTGACTACCTTCAGCAATTTTATTATTTGGGTCACCCATGACAAACACAATCTCTTGAGATTTGCATTGTGCCATGGCTTTATCCAGGTCTCCATGAAAGTTTTCAATGTCTTTCTCATTGCTGTTAGATATTGGTGCATATACGTGAATGATAGTGGTGTTAAATAAGCTTCCTTTCAATTTAACCACAATTATGCGATTGGAAACAGCCCAGTAGCTGGCGGGTGACTCCGTCTTTGATATCCGCCCTTTGATAGGTCTTGTTTTTATTTCTACTGGGTTACTAGCCACCCTTCTCACCAGATTTGGAAAATGGTAGAGAGCCTGTTTAGACGCTAACCACTGGACCATGCAACAGGTTGTACTGGATTACATGTTACTAGTAGCAGGGCAAGAACTGATCTGACCTGACAGAAAAGACTAAATGAAAAGTGTCTAAAACCTCTTGGACTGTTATCAGGAAAAGGCTCACCCTCCAAAATTTGCCTCAGCGACAAGGAAAAACCATACTTTGATGATAAAACAAATGTCGAGATCTTTGTGGCCTTTTTCTCAAATCTATCTTTGAATTTAGTTAAAAAACACAAACGGTCTTACAATAAAATAGAACATGTGCATAAATAATATAACACCCCAACCTCTTTGAACCATTTACACTAGTTCCCTCTTTTATCAAACATCCAGAGAAATTGCTCAGAGATGGTTGGTACAGCTACTCTAGCAGACCCAATGACTAAAATATGCAAACTATCAGTTCTTCAATCCACATTTCCTGAAAACTCCAAACAAGCAAAATTAAAACCACTTTTTGAAAATGGATCAAAAGATTCCCCAAAATATCGACCAATATCATTCCTTCTGAAACTGTCAACACTTAAAGAAAAATTATTTTTTTATTCAAGTACAAAAATACTTGATGAAAAGTACATAAATACCATTCCAGGTTTCGTACATTCCATACAACAAATACCTGCTTATATTACTTTATTGAGAAAGTTGAACAAAAATGAAATGCTCACAGGCACGATTCTTATTGATATTCAAAACCTTTTTGACACAACAGATCCTAAATTTTTTCTGTATAAAATTGTATGTCTTGGATTTAGTGATTCCACACTTTTATGGTTTACATCTCACCTCTAAAATTGATCATTTTATGTAAGCATTGGAAAATAATATTCAAGGCCTGGTAATTTGTGTTGTGGGGTTCTCCAAGGATCAGCTTGTGGTCCATTCATTTTTCTCATATACATGAATGACATGCCATAGGTAGTTGATCTGGACCTGGCTCTCTGTGCAAAAGATTTCTCCTTAATCTTCAGAGACAAAAACATTCAGCACATAAAGACCAACTTGTATAGAAACTTTCATTCTTTTTGTGATTGCTTTTTGGAAAACAAACTAAGCATTCATTTGTGAGAAGACTAAACTAAATCCATTTTTTCTAAACAAGAAAATTCGAAAATACTAAAATAGCTTAACATCAAAAGGGATGAAATAAAAATGAAGTATCACTCAATGGTCACATATCTTGGATGTGTTTTTGGCAAAGTCACTCCTTGGAATAAATGGTAACAAAAATGCTTGGAAAAATAAGTGAAAACTGAAACTAAATAGAAAACAATGATTTTAGATGATTTCTTGAGTAGATTCTTATTAAATGCTCTTCAACCCCACTTTGATTACGCATGGACTACATGGTATTTTGAATAAGATCATTTGCTTCCACTAGAACTTAAAAATAGCAACACATGCTGGAGCTACAGAATACAAAACTATAAATTGGCTCCCCACAAAGAACAGAATAGATTAACATACATGTGTAAGCATAGCAAACTTTTTTAAAGGAACAGCTCCAGCCTTTCTTAATAAAATATTCCATCAAATTGACGAGAGGAGAACAAAGCAAAGGTACAATTACCTACTGAACCAATTATTTTACAAAACTAAAGCAGGACAAAAATGCTTGTCGTACCTGGTGCCAAAAACATGGAAAAAAGCCTAACTTGCGATTTGAAATCTACAACCAATATGTACTTGTTCAATCACAAAAAAAGGTAATGAGAAAAGTAAATAGTGCATAGAAGTTTTACTAAGACCCCAAACTCTCTCTCAATTCTGCTTTATCCAATAGTACGTACCAATCCTTTTTTCCTTTTGAGATCGCCCTCAAGTGGACCATTATGGAAATAGAGTCAACGTGATCTTTTAATGCTACCTCTGCCCCTGACATTAAGGGTGTATTTTAATTTCTTTACGTTTTTAATAATTTCATTTTATTTTGTATTTATTTAATATTGTAAAATTGTAATAATTTTTCTTTTTGCGTGGCATTTGACAAATACGTATTTACATACATACATAGTGATTGCTCCATCTTGACGGATGATTGCCTTCTCTTACTTCAGCTGTTGTCAGTAAAATTTCTTGTCTTTCTTGAGTGACCTCCTAGGTGACTTTGAAGACCAGCTCCTGATCTGCAATGCTTGAAATATAGGTAACCGATGAAAGAAGTAGCTTCCACTGGGTTGGTGGTATCACTGTATGAAATTTGGTGTCTGTGTACAGGCATGTGTCTTTTGAGACATGATGCTGATCTGCAAACCTTTCCACAAATCAAACAGTGGTCTTAATCTGATATGGGACTTCAAATGATTGAAAAAGCCAGCTTTTGATAAAAAATACGATCATATTTGTCACACTTCCAGTTCTTTGTGCCTTAATCAAAGTTGTTCTGCCAGCCTTTTCACAATCTACGCTTTAAGCGTTCATGCTCTAAGCAACTATTTTCTTTGATAGTCTATGTATCTTCTTCTGGTTTTGTGCTGTGGTCGCTTCCCAGTCTGGAGTTGCCCGTAAAACAGTTGCTTTGGGAGTCTATCATCCTTCATATCAAACACATGGCCTGTCAAGCGCATGTAGTTGACGATGGTCACAGACTCAATACTTGTGTATCCTGGTCTGACAAGAAGTTCATTATCAGGTGTTTGACTTTGCTACTTAATATTGAATATGCGTCTCAAACTTTCTGCTGAAAGTGTTCAAGTCGTTTGAGATGTTTTCGTTGTAAGGTCTATGTCTCACAAGAATACAAAAGAACTGCCGAGAATTTCTATATCGTCTGATGTATTTCTGCATCAAGGGAACCACCTCTTGACAGGGTGCTACCAAGATACACAAAGTGTTTACAATATATAATGAACTGCCACAGACACGGATATTTGGTACAATATATGGTTCACCAGGTGCTGGTGTGTACATGACGTTATTGTCTTCTTCAGACTAATTTCAATACCAAACACAGAACATGAAGCGGAAAATAATCAATAATAAGCTGCATGTCTTCAGCTAAACGAGCAAGAAAATCAACGCCATCAGCATATAGAAGTTATCTGTTTAGACTCTAACAGAGTTTTAACTTAAAGTTAAACCTTCTCAAATTGAAAATACTTCAAGTAGTTCTAGATTACAAAAGAACCCCTATATCACATTCATGGAATGCATATGAAAGCATTACAGCAAAGAATATGAAAAAAGTCCTAGTGTTGAAATGTCTCCTTTGTTTAACATCGTTATGAATGAAAAGAGCACGAGCCTTCATGTCCTCATGCAACTGTCTGAACATGCTCATAAAGAGTGGTGAACATCCTATTTTCTCAAGTATTATCCACAAAGCATGACGGTTCACAATATCGAAAACCCTTGTTAAATCAACGAAGACTTGTTACAGGGGCATCTGCTGCTCAATGCACTTCTCTTGGAGCTGACGTGCAGTTAATATCATGTTAATGGTGCATCTTCCATGTCTAAAGCCACTCTGCGATTCAGGAATAGTAGTCGGACAGATATCTTCCATTAGTCTGTTAATAGCAGTCTCGAGAAAGCTTTGCTCACAGCTTCTAGGAGTTTAATACCCCGATAGTGCTCACATACACCTTTCTCTCCTTTCCCTTTAAACAGAGACACTAAGATACCATCTAACCCTTGGAAAGGTTGGTGCAATGATATGTCTTGGTAATAAGATTAAATACTACCTTGGTCACATTTTCACTTCCAAACTTTAGAAGTTCAACTGGCAGGCTATCTTGACCAGGTGCCTTGCCAGTATTAATTTGCTTGAGATCGACTTCTACTTCTACACAACTTTTGTAGTCGATCCATTCGAAACTTAACAGCACATAGTGAGACGTTCTGTATGGCATTCATATCCACTACTCAAGGAATTTTAACCTCGTCAGCAAAGTGCTTATGCCAGCGCTGCAGAATCGTCTTTGGTTTTTTGATGTCTCTGTCGTCTTTTGACTTTAGAGAAACCACGTAAGATTTTGGAGGGCCTACGTTATAGATAAAAAACAGCTTCATGTCCTTAGCGTCATATGCTTTTGAATTTCTGTAGACCTCTCGGTTTCAAAATGAACAAAGTTGGTATCCTTAAGTATCATTGTATACATCTTAGCTGGTCGATTTTGTGGAAATTGTCATCAAACTTGCTCTTATGCTTCTTTTTTCTATACTCAAGAACTTTTGATCTTACTGACTACACTTAGTTCTTGCATTTCTCCCACATTCCATCAAATTTGATGTTTTTCAAATTTGTCTTTTAATATTTTGCACACATTCAGGTTTTGTAGTTTGGCAACGTCGATGTGCTTTAAAAGTTTCACCCTTTCTATATACAATATATACAATTTCAACTTTCTGCTAACCATTTTGTGATCATTGTCACATTCCGCACTCTTCATCACACGTACATTACACACATCACAACTGTCACGCCTCCTGGTGATGATAAAGTCAATCATATCGCCATGTTTCGATCTTGGGTGTGTGGAATTAGCCTTGTGTCTAAGGTTCTGGCAAAAAAGTGTATTACTTATGAGCAAACTGAGCTCGGAAAAGAAATGAAGCATCTTCCAGCCATTTGAATTCATTTTGTCAATGCCATGGCGACAAAGGACATCCCAAGTTTCAAGTACAAACTTGAGCATTGAAATCACCCAGAATAATAAGTTCCTCATCAACTGGAACAAAACTGACAGCAATACGCAGATCCTGATAAAATTCTTTACTAGCATGCATTCTTGGAGCACAAATTGAGAAAGTGGTTGTATATCTATCACAAGTGAGAAGAGTTCGAAGTTTCATTATGCGGTCAGTAATGTTGCAATGTTGCACTCTACACGTACTAACAAGATTGTTCTGACTGCAAAAACATACACCACCATCACGACGTTCACTTTCCTGCTTGACAACCCAGAAGAGTGTGAAACCAGATGTAATTTCAGCGAGCTGATCTTCACCAGGTAGATGTGTCTCCGACATATTCTTTCGTCACAAGAGCTGTTTTCCTTTCTGCTTGATTACTTACTTTTTGGTTCAATAACGTCCTTACATTCCAACAGCAAACACTTAGTTTCACTCGATCTTTTGCAAATTATTTAGTGTTCCTTCTATGTTTTATCGTCTTGCTGAAATGAACCACCGTTAGAAGCAGGCTGCCAACCAGTGTTGAGGTGACAGGCTATGTTTGGTGTACCTTTTCGAGCACCTTTCCAAGAATTAGGGTGAGCAGTGTTGCTTCTGAAAAAGGGATGCTCAGTCACAAGAACCTCTACCAGAGTACGCTCCTGTCACAGTAAGACACACCAACGATGTTAAGATACGATTCCTCTCGCCTATGTGAAGATTTGTTGCTGTGAGCTTCTAATTGGTTCGATCTGCACTCGTCACCACTCGCCCATCGCCATAGGACTTTCAGTAGATGGAATGACAAGTCAAGAGACATCTGTACATTAAGGGATTTAAGTGCTCACGCTGTGAACATAGGGTTGATTTGACTGGGAGAAGCTCTGTTTTCCGCTAAGACATTTATTTGCTTTAAACACATATCCACACCAGGCCTTGAGTATATACATACATACATACATACATACTTACATACATAGCTTTTCTTTGACACAAGTAATTACAAAAAACATGTACGTAACTTGAACATAGTCAGATTTTTGTCTTTTATTCCATACCTGACACAAAGTAAAAAACAATTCTTATCCGTGCACATTTAAAGGCATGCTAGGAACCCTAAGCTGTGGCCTTCTGCGTCTTCTTCTTTTTCTTTTTTTCTTTTTCTTACATTGAAGAGTAAATGAGGGCTCTTTTCAAAGATGTACAGACTTTTAAAATTATAGTTATAGGTATGAGGAATGCTGATGTGACAAACAGAACAGACTGGAGACGGCTGATCCGCTGTGGCGACCGCTAACGGGATATAGCAAAGAAGAAGAAGAAGAAGAAGAAGATTGGTACAGGAAACTGTAATTTACAAACAAAAATGACAAAATATACTTGGAACAAAATTATCCAATTAAAATATATTTTACCTGAAGTAACCTGATGACCTTGCCCTGGAGAAATTAAAATAAAAAAGGTAAAAAATCAAAAATTTCATGAATACAAAACATGTTGGATAAAATTAGCTGTACTAGTGGACTCCATGTTGGTAACCAAATTTTAAATCCTGTATCAGGCAAGGCAAAAAATTATAAATGCAACGTCCGTTTTTCCGTTGCCTCATTGTCTTATTGTCTCATGGTCTTCTTCTTTTGTTGTTGCATTGTCCCATAGCTTTGTCTTATTGTCTAATTGTTGCATTTCCCCCAGCCTTACTGTCTTATTGTCTCATCTCATTGTCTCGTTTTTTTGTCTCGTCTTATTATCTCAATGTCTCATTTTCTCGTTGTCTCATTGTCTTATTGTCTCATGGTCTTCTTCTTTTGTTGTTGCATTGTCCCATAGCTTTGTCTTATTGTCTAATTGTTGCATTTCCCCCTGCCTTACTGTCTTATTGTCTCATCTCATTGTCTCGCTTTTTTGTCTCGTCTTATTATCTCAATGTCTCATTTTCTCGTTGTCTCATTGTCTTGTTGTCTTATCAAACGTCTCAATATAAGTTGTTATTCACAGAAGGTCAACACAAATGAAATTTTATTTTTATCTGTGGGATATACTAATGAGCTTCATTGTTTCATAGTTTTCCTTACATGGTCACTAAGCAAATTGAAAACGCGCTCTTTTAGATACATCCTCTTTATGTAAAATTCAAGACCAATTTATGCTATAGGAAAACTAGAAGGCCAGAAAATCAAATGTAGATTAAATAACTTAAATTTCTAGATGTTGTTCTCTCTTCGTACTTATGAGTAATATTACATATATTACTAATAAGTATGACAATATATACTAGGTCAGTTACTCTGACCATAATGCCCCCGAAATAAATATCTGAACGGTTAATCAAACTTACTGAACTTTCGTAAATAAGGGTGTCTTGATATTCTGTCTACACGTAGGCCCGCATAGCCAAAGTATAAAACAGCCGTACCTGGTCACTTCAGTAGCCAGATGATGAGAGAAGTATCTCTAGAAATGTAGCTCCGAAGAACTTTAGGACTCGTGAAATGATAAAGCTCTTACATCTAGTTCTTCACTTGATTTTTGCCAAAAGGCCGAGAAGCAGCAACAGAGAGTCACACAACAACGCGAAGAATCTACACAGTTTCATTAAAAATGATCTTTACAATTGAATAAAATCTGTAGACTCAAAAAAGGAATATTTCCTGTTAGGGCAACAAGAGTGGAAATATCAAACTCCATGCTGTCTCTGTTTGTGGTGTGTTGGATAATCGAGGCAGAGCTAAGCATAGGAGACAAAACGTCTGGTCTGAGAGGAGACCTTTACAAGCAGGCTGGTGCCTGGAAATGAAATCATGTTTCCACAATTTCAAACCAGGTCTTATAGAAGTGTACGTTAAATAACTAGACAAAGATAGAAACTGCTTTATTGATATTGTGAAATTATCCCTAGTGTAGAGATGTTAAAGGTGGGGTCTTTGACTGGCCTTAAATTTGAAAAATGATCAAAGACAGAGTTTATAAATTGAATGGCTATTAAAAATAAAACAGCTTGACTAGTTTTTATTCAAGTAGTGAATAATTTTCTTTGCTGCATATATTAAAAAACGGTAGAGAAATTGGAAGGGAGGTAATGTATTATTTTAATCGTATGGCTTTAAATGAAGCCTATATTTATATATATATTTATATGAATGCCTATATTTTGCTTAGCTACATCCAACAATAATCAAACAAACATCAAAGTGTGAGTAACTAACAGTGAGGACTCCATTACCATATTTTAAACGTCATGGACAAACTTCATAAAGATCGCAGGCAAAATACTCATCCTGAGTAATTATTGTTGGACATTGAAAAAAGAGATATTTCAAATGTAGGACATTCTAGACAGTCCCAATAACGTCAATGTTCCCACCAAATTAAAAAACCCCAACTTTATTATGGTTATTATATTATCATTTTTAATTTTTTTGTGGTATAGTTAAATATTGCCAAAATATTATGAAATATTTGATAGTTTTATTTCTTCTTTGTTTCAATCTCCAAAAATCATGTCTTTATTTATTTATTTATTTATTTATTTATAATGAATCTTTATACAGGATAAAAACACTTCAACAAAAAGATATGCTTTTATCAATGTGCGTCCTGTCAAATTAAGATAAAAACTACTTTAATAGAAATTTAAACGATTTAAAAATAAAAACTGATTATCTATAAAATTGTTTAACTGATAGCTTAAAAGAATTAACATTTTTTATCTTTCTCACATCCATTGGTAGCTCATTGTAAATTTTCGCGCCAGTAAACGAAACTGCTCTTTTTCCATATTCTGTCCTCATTTTTGGTAGTCTCAAGGAAATATCGTTATGACGTGTACCGTGATTGTGCTGAATGAGTTGATAATATTCACCAAACTGTTCACATATATCTTTAATCATGCACTTACGAACGAATTAACAGAGATGACGTTTTGTTACATTATGAAGGCATGGTAATTCAACAGTACAGTCTCTTTTGATTTCGGAGATAATCTTTGAAGCACGACTTTTCAGCATTTGTAACGACTTCAGTTTTGTCGAACTAAAGTTAGCTTGCAGAACACTACAATAGGTAAGAGTAGGTACCACCATTGAATTATCAACCTGTAAAATTATCATGACATAATAGGTAAAAAAAATGTAGTTTGAAATTCTGGTAAAAGCCTGCTCAGGTATTTAAGCTTCCTACCAGGCAAAATCTTTGAACAAATCTTTTTAGGCCTGTGTAAATTTATTTAGCCTTTTAAGTAGGTGGTCGTAGAGTATTGTTCGTCGAAAGTACATCAAGAACTTAACATATGTTTGAGATGTCAAAAATAAAATTTTGAAAAAATAAGAAAAAAATAGCTGCTTACCTATATAAATTTAAGATATATTTAATTCATATGTAGGTATATGAAATTTATAATATAAAAAACAACTGTATGCACAATATATAAAAATATAAACAGATATTTAAAGAAATTAAGGTAGACTTACTCTAGTTCATTTGCAAATATACTGTAGCATGAAAACAAACGAAGTATATAAAATGTTCTTAATTAAATTCTAGTTCAAACATATCAAAAAATTAGATTTTACTTCATTTAAAAAGTATTACGAACAGAAAATTAAAGTAAAAAAGAAAGTACTTCATCATATTTTACAGACCTTCAGAAAATACTTCCAACTCGCAAATAACAAGATATGCTCTTTTGCGTATTAATATTTGAAAATATCTTCCTTTGATTGTCTTTCCACAGCTAAATTCTTTTTGTTCACCCCTTTCTAGCTTGTGTCCTTTGGTGCATCTGAACAATAGATGAAATAGTTTAAACAGTAAATAACTGATTCAGTTTGTCTGTCTGTCTTCTTTCTCTCT
>RDPX01000132.1:952323-967389 GCA_003991215.1 Morbakka virulenta | reverse complement strand
CTAAATATAAGGATTTAGAGATAGAGGTGGAAAAGATGTGGCATCTAAAAACAAAGACAATACCTGTTATTGTGGGTGCACTAGGCGTCATCAAGAAAGGAACAGATAGCTTTTTGAAACAAATCCCAGGGGAACCTTCTTTGCAAGAAGTACAGAAAATTGTTTTGAACGGAACTGCTCATTTGCTTAGACGAGCTCTCTCTATTTAATTTTATTACCAAAACTTCCTTCACCCTAGGTCACTGGTAGTGACCCGGTGCTGGATTTCAAGAAAACAATTCAAAGAAAATGTGTAAATAATAATAATAATAATAATAATAATATGAGTGTGCCAAGTGATAAAAACATTTCAGATAAGGAATTCGAGAAGTTAAGCAAGTATAAAGACCTAGAAATAGAAATTCAAAAAATATGGAACGTCAAAGCTACAACTGTTCCGGTCATTTTTGGAGCACTGGGGATGATTAAGAAGGGGACTCAAAAACATATAGAGAAAATACCTGGAAAGCATAGAGTACAAGAACTCCAGAAAATTGTCTTCACAGGCACTGTTCATATTCTTCGAAAAGAATCTCAATTTGATACTGCAAAAGTTATTTCTGGGTTTGTTTTTTTTTCATACAGCCTTTATACAATTTTTATATACTTTTCATAGTTTGCAATAATATGACAATCGAGAAAAGACTCCACGGTCAGTACATAAGGAATAACAAGGATGTAAGTTGGAGTGACTCGTTGCTTTGGTAAAAGAAGGGTGACATGAAAATCCCAACGGAAGCACTAACTTGAAGCGCTCAGGAGCAATCTCAAAGGACAAATTATGTGAAATTTCATATTGATAAGACAGCTGAATCACCCTTGTGTAGAATGTGCTATGAGAAGGGAGAAAGTGTCATGCATGTTCTTAGTGAATGTAGCAAGTTAGCTCAAAGAGAATAAAAAGGACGACGATAATGTTGGAAGATATATTCAGTGGATATTGTGTAGACAACCTGGTTTAGATGGAGCAAATGCTTGGTATAACTAAAAACCAGAAGGAGTCATAAAAAACAACCAGTTTAAGATACTTTGGGACTTCATGATCCAATGTGATCCAATGTGATCCAATCAGCACGTATTTGAAAGGAAACCAGACATTGTATTTGTCGACAAAATTAAGAGAGAAGCTACAATAATCGATACAGCTCTACCAGGTGACTCAAGAGTAAAGGAGAAAGAAACCGCGAAAATACAGAAATATCATAATCTTAAGGAAGAGGTAACAAAACTGTGGAATCTTAGAAATTTATACCTGTTGTAATTGGAAAAATGGAAGCGATACCTAAAGATTGTAGGAAACACCTGGAAAAGTTAAAGGGCGATGCTAGATTAGAAATAATACAGAAAACAGAACTATTAGGAACTGCAAGGATTTTAATGAAAGTGCTCTCAATCTGAGAACAGAGAAGAAAAGAAGATCTAAAACCTTTGATAGCTGGTGGTTGCTATCTGTTTTTAGGTGAACACCGGATGGAAGATCTACCGAGAAAAATTGAAAACTTAATAATATTAATAATAAAAGTCCTGGGAATTGACATTAAACTGCATCCAGTTCAGTAGTTTTGACTTGGGCGAATGAGGTTACCCTTTGCTACAACTACCTTCAGGTCACCCTTGAGCAAGGTGTAGTAACTGTTAGCCCTGGGTAGGTAGAGCTCATTAGCTTTGGGTGGCAATTCCGGTGGCTGTGCACCTTAAAACGCAACCTATTTGAACGGAATGTGAAACCAAATAGTTAAAAGCAACGGCGTGAATGGGACTGGAACGTCATGTGTCCTTCGCCAGGCAGACACTTGTTGGCACAGCATTCATCACCCTACTACTGCTAGAATGGGGTGGAATAAAGAGTTACACATTGCTGTTATTGAGTGTTATTTTTAAGTAAACCGATGGATGAACAAAGAAGGCCTATTGAAGGATATAGAAAGTGTATACATAACATAAGGAAAGAAAGGCAAAAACCTAACGTAACCGAATAACGATTGTGTGATGAGGCAAGAATGATTCGATTAAATAGTTGGCTTTAAGATCTTGAAATGGACGAGATTAAAAGAAGGGTTTTAAAAGATGGAATTGAAGCGGAAGAAGGTGGATTGATGGAAAGGTTGATTGAAAGTAGGAAAATAATTGAGAATACATGCGAACGGGTTGAAGAAGACCATGTGATAACTGTTGAGAATTTGAATGATATGTCAGAAGAGGATAAAGAAACCTTACACAAAATCAATGAAGTTTTAAGTGATCATCTAGACAATATACATATCGGGTTCAAACGAGTTGACAGGAAAAAATTGAAAGACCATGTACAGAAGATGAATAGAATTCTGTCTAAAGTTAGAACTAATAACGTCACTGAGACCGATAATTTAATCAAAGCTTGTTCAATTCTCATTGGCAGAGAGTTTGGACTCAAGCATTTTAGGAAATGATTTGCTTGGAGAAAACCATGGTGAAAACGCAGGATCCAAGACTTGATCAATGAAATAAGTAGGCACATTAGTATTCTTGATACTGCTAGGAGAAATAAATTGAAAAGGGCAAGAGGATTGGAGAAATTAAAAAGAAAAAAGAAGAAAGGATTGGGTACTGTAATAAAGGAACTAAAACGTGATTACAAAAAGAGAGATACAAGTTTAGGAATGGCCTGGGTAGACTGCATGAAGGCTTAGGATAAGATTCCACACTTGTGGACATTGGAAACATTAAAAATGGTAAAGGCTGCTGATAACATTATTGAATTTCTATAGAAATCGTTGAAGAACTGAAGCGTTAATTTTAGTTTTGCTAGTGAGTTTCTCGGTAATTCAAACATTAAAAGAGGAATTTTCCAAGGGGACAACTTGTCCCCCTACTTTTTGTCATATGCATGATACCTTTAACTCAGACATTGCGAAATATTAAAGCAAAATACACCCTTAAATGCGGTAAAGGTGTCTGAAATTCTGAAATTGCCCGGGGGGAATGAGAGAGAAATAAACAGTTGGGCCTCTGCAGTCCAAATATTTAGTAATGACCTCAACATGGAATTTGGTCTTTCAAAAATGTGGAGTGTTGATCATGCATAGAGGACCAGTTGACAGAAGTAGAAGTAAAGGAATATCACTGCCAAGAAAAGAAAGAATTAAAGTATATGATCAAAGTGGCTATAAATATCTTGGAGTCTTGTAATTTGACGTAATTATACAAAAAGACGTTATTGAATGTTTCAAACTGGAATACTTCAGAAGACTGAGGTTAGTCGGCAAGAGAAATGGAAGAAACAAAATTAGGGCAGTGAATACCTAGGCGTTTTTGCTATTGAGATATGGTGTAAGAATTATGGATTGGAGGGTAAATGGGTTCGACAAAATGGACAGGAAAACGAGAAAAATACTGACCATCAATAAAACATTTAATCCAAAAATTGACAAAGATCGACTGTCTGTTTCCATGAGTAACAGAGAAAGGGCTAATTGGTTGTAAAGGAGCTGTCAGAGCTGAAGAAAAAAAGCTTGGGTTGTATGTTGAGCAGCAAACTGAGCCATTGTTAAATGCTGCCAAAAGGAATGGGACAATCCAGACTGATAGTTCCTTGAATCCTAAAGACTATAAGAAGAGAGAAAAAGACAATAATCTGAATTCCTGGAAGGAAAAGAAAACTCATGGGGAATTTGTTAGAGAGTTTGAGGGAAAGGATGTTAAAACTTCTTGGATATGGATAAAGTCGTGTGATTTGCAAGGGTCCACCGAGGCATTAATTTGTAGTGCCCAAGAGCAAGCCATAAGAACGAATAGCATCAAGCATTTCATAGATAAGACCAGAGAATCACTCATGTGTGATGAGAGAAATGAAACTGTTTACCATATAATTAGTGAGTGTACTGTATTGGCAAGAAAAGAATATCTAGATGGCCACAATAACGTTTGTAAATACATACACTGGAAATTATGTAAAAAGTTTGGTCTAGAGGGGTTTACGAAATGGTATAAACACGAACCCAAGGGAGTGATGGAGAATGACTCACGTAAGATAATTAGAATACTATTGTTTAGAATACTATTGTTTAGAATACTTTTACGGTAGATTTCGGAAAATGGCCTTTAGAAAAAGACTAGACCTATCTTGGTTTCAAGCTACACAAGTGTATATTAAACTTTCCAGGTGTACTCTTGAGAATTCTGAACTTTATGGACTCAGAGAACGCCATGGATGTAAGAAGTTTATCATGTCAGGAGTCGTAAGGTTTTTTAAGCTCCGTTTCGAGAGATATTTTTCCCATCGTAAGGCTACTGAAATGTCTAGATACGGCTGTTTTATACCTTGTAGTGCGGACCTACGTGTAGACAGGGCTCGAGTTGTTTCGGGAAGTGGCGCCATACCTATGTTGTGCTTGTTGGGTTTGTTGTGGTTCTTCCTTTAGAGCTGGAAGTCATATTCCCTGCAGCACAGCAATCACATCAACAGTATATCCTACACCCTTTCAGAAATATGGCTTTTAACACAAAAGAAACACAACAAACACAATATAATTATGGCGCCAACATAGTATGACAAGTCAAAATAATTGCTTCATTTCAGATAGTTTACCCATATTTATAACTTGTTAAGTACCAATTTCCTTTCCAGTCTCCTGTTAACTCTATCCATACATAAACCCTGCAATCTTTTCCATTAAGGCCTAGCATAGTGGTTAGTTTTTCTGTATTAAATTAAGGGAAACTTAAATCTAGATCTTTGAATTTTATGTTATCAAGATATCTAATTGATAAAGAATACACCTTCACTCATTTTTAATTGAATTGTTCGAATTAAATGTGCACAATTTTTAAAGTAAAAAAGACTACAGAATTCTCACTTTAAGAAACTAAGCAAGGACATTACTAATGAGTATAGTATGAGTTATTGTCATTTCAATGATGCTAATTTTTAAGACTTTCCTTACTTTTAACAATGAAATAAAGTGTTGAGAAATTAAATATCACTCATCTTCATATTTCATGTAATAAGAAAACCAGTACAGTTAGAAAGATCAAACAGGCTTAGATTAATTCACCCTAATTCTTCAACTAGTGAATATATAGTTTTAGAAAAATTCCTTTTAGAGAGATTCCGACTTTGCCATAAAGGGTGGAATTTTTATTGGAAAAAGAGGAACAATATTTAAAATTTTTCTTCTCTATCGTGCAATAAAAAGTTCTTGTAAATATTTTATGCTATTTTTGTATTCCAATGTGTTGACTTATCTTGCATTAAATATTCTGGAAAAAAGGGAGCCTTTTAATTTGATTAGTCGGGTAGCAGTTCCAACACTTACGTTGAGATCAATTAGCATTTTTACTTTTTCATCTATAACAAATAACTTATTAGTGATTCATTTATCTATAGTTCAAATCATCACCCATCTCTAAATATAAATTTCTTGGCTTTCTGCAGTCTGTTTATTCTTCTATTGACTAACCATTCCTTTCGAAACCGACGTAATATATAAATGGTATTTGTTTTATATATATGTAAATTGATTTTAATGTGTCGAATTGTATATCAATTGTACTAACATTCTACATATTTTGAAAGAACGTTTGTTGACACTTGTGTATTCATGTACATTTGTTCAAAGTAAATAAACAAATAAGATATAATTGGTTAGTCTAAATAGTCTTTATTATGCTTACTTCTTACCGATACGATACCTGTTATTATACCGACTGGCTTGTCCTGGCACCAGTATACGATGTCGTTCCAAAAGAAATGTAGTCAGTACTTAATATTGCCAAAATTAAACCGTGGCTTGTACAAAATACGAAATAAAATGTCTAGTAACCTGCATAGTATTGTTCTGACACTGTCATAAGTAACATCAAAAGGTAAATAGGACAAAATTAAGTGACTTTTTGTTACGACTTTGTATCTTAAGTCAAAGCAGAATTAAAATTGAACATGTGTAACCACAGAGTTTTCTTTCATAGCCGTAATACAGTGACATGCCGTGCATACAGTAACCCCTGTTACTCTATGCCTAACTGAAAGCTGATGTATACTAAGATTAACACAAAAATTATTATAACCTTGAAAAGGTACAAAATGTGTTTTACGGTGAGAATAGAACTTTTTTTAAATCTCGATTCTCTTTTCTGTAATTATGCTCAAAAATTAGTGTTCAGTGAACGTACATTTTAATAATAATAAAGTCTAAAATACCTTGATAGTTTTTATATCCAATTTCATTATTTACAAATTAATGTCTTGGATATCTTTATCGTCGCATAATATGAACGAAATATTTTTACAAAGCGTAACTAGAGATAGAGCTCCAAATTTTTTGGAGATCAGTTTACGTGTGACAGAAACATATAAAAATCTACGACTGATCTATAAAAGCCTATTTCAAAGTAGAAGTAATTGACAGTTGTCAAAATGAAATCTGTCATATGCTTGATTGTGATCTTTTTTGCCATAGCCAAAGGTAAGTTTTATTATGCATACATTTTTTAGTATATTCTAAAATAAATTGAATATCAAATAAGTTTAGAATAAAATTTTACTTGTTTCCTTTCTTTCAGTAAATAAATATTTAATATTGTTTGCATGAACTGTTCAACTACGAATATTTGGAGTCCAAGCAGCAAAGAAGATTCCGAATCAAGGATTACCAATCTAAATTGATTAGGTTGGCACATTTCTACAAAAGAGTGCTTTTTTTGAACTTTCTTATAGATGTGTAATATTTAATACAGCAGAGTTTCAAGGCAGTTTTTTTACATCTTTGTAATGTCTGAGCGTATGATATACGTATTGCATCCTTTAAACATTTCAGGTCTTCGTATGGAGGAAATGGATTTAAACCAATAACTTGTGACATGGTGAAACACCCATGATATATCCACAAATCGTGTGACGATTTTAGTAACTCTTTTTTAAAAGCCTTATTAAACTAACTAAAGATATTTTTTTAATGTAGTGTTAACTCTTGATAGCTTGATATTCATTTCATGATATCGCCAAAAAGTGTATTTATTTCAAGAAAATACTAATTTCATTGCTGGTCTACAAATACAACTTCTGAAACTACACTAGACTAGTTTGAAAGGCGTTTATCTCCTGCCTCTATTTCTGTAATTAAGGATAAATTTATAATCGTTAAAGGAAAATTCTGGCATTTGATCATGTGTAACATTGATTTTTGCAAACCTAAGTAATTATCTGCGACGTGTGCCACCTCCTTCTATATGAAGAATTCATTCAAATTTTGAGCAAATGAAGAAACTCTCTTGTGAAAATGTCATTTGTGAATTTGCATGGACTAAAAGAAGCATATAGAAAGAAAGTTCAATTTAAAAGCAATCATTGAAGGATGCTTTGTTTAAACTTGACTCCCTGATAACCACGTTCGACGAGGTATTACATCAATGCAAATAAATACCTGTCCTAAAATGAATTTCTTCACACTGCAGTAAAGGAGTGACTGAGGTAGAGTTTAAGAGCAAGATGGAACCAGTAAATCAATGTTGGCACAATACTTAAAGAAAGGTTAAACAGAATATCTGCACAGAAGTGACCTTTTTTGATTACGTAAAGTAAACTGCATAGCCCTGAAAATTGCTTCTCTGTGCAAACAAAAAATAAAAGAAATTGATGTCTCTAATCTATTTTCTAATTTGATAAATTATAGTGAACTCGGTGAAAGCTATTTCTGGGTGTATGGATACTCAGATAGCCTTATGACCATGAACTTTCTATTACTTTTACCAGCATATATTTACTAATATATATATATATATATATATATATATATATAATATGATATTAAAATATACTTTGGTTTTCATTTTACCCTAACTTATGGTATGATCTCAATATTAATCTTTAAACCAATTAGTATATATATGCATGTGTGTGTCTGATTGTGTGTTTGCATATATATGTAAACGTGCAAACTCAAAGAGGTCAAAACTCAATTAAACGTGTTATTATTGTACAAGACCTTTTCTAGGATAAAACTTTTCCATGTGTATAATCTATTCAACAACTCTTTAGGTAATGTAACTTATTATTTATATCAGTAAATAAAGTAATTTTGGTTTCATTTCTCTTAAAATGCAAGCCTATACATGGTTACCAAAAAAGGTGTCTCTGCATCTTTTTTCAAAAACCTTACCGATTGACATTATCCTTGGGAACAACTGTGTATCGCGATTTGAAATATGATTTAGTCAATTTTCTTTAAAAACATAGCTGTGCAGTTTTAATTACAAACTCAAAGGTTTCACTATATTGTTTTGGAAGAATGTAAAACTCTAAGAATTTTCATTTAATGTCACTCAGTCATTCTTCTTCCTTCTACATAAAAAAATGCTAAAAACAACAGCAATGCCCTTTTGGTATTTTGTTCAACAAAAAAACGATTAAAAAATCCAACAAACGATAGGCCTACTGTTCTAGTCAGAAAAGCTGCCAATTATAAGCCTTGGGAAAATAGAAGGAGAGAGGTATGGAAACTTAAAGAGAGAAATAATCTGTTGAAAAGCTTATAGTAACACACATGAACAATTTTCTTCCTCAAAATAGGATAATTTAGTGATATCAAATAAAGCTGAACATGAAACAGAACAATAGGTGCAGAAAAGACAGAAGAAAGTTTTCCATGCAACATAAAAGAGAAGATAAACACAAAATAGTAGAAAAACAAAGAAATGTGTGCAATAAACAGTTACGTTTGAAAGAAATAAGAAGTAAATAAGAAGTAAATAAGAAGTAAATAAGAAGTAAATAAGAAGTAAATAAGAAGTAAATAAGAAGTAAATAAGAAGTAAATAAGAAGTAAATAAGAAGTAAATAAGAAGTAAATAAGAAGTAAATAAGAAGTAAATAAGAAGTAAATAAGAAGTAAATAAGAAGTAAATAAGACGTAAATAAGAAGTAAATAGGAAGTAAATAAGAAGTAAATAAGAAGTAAATAAGAAGTAAATAAGAAGTAAATAAGAAGTAAATAAGAAGTAAATAAAGAAGTAAATAAGAAGTAAATAAGAAGTAAATAAGAAGTAAATAAGAAGTAAATAAGAAGTAAATAAGAAGTAAATAAGAAGTAAATAAGAAGTAAATAAGAAGTAAATAAGAAGTAAATAAGAAGTAAATAAGAAGTAAATAAGAAGTAAATAAGAAGTAAAATTCTTTGATATAAAGTATAGCTGTTAATAATTTATTTAGCATAAACTGCTTCTTTATGATGTAAATAATACTTAAAGGAATGCAATGTGATGCCAAAAGGTAGTGTCATGAGCAATAATTGTTTAACTTTTCATATGATAACCTATTTAGTTGCAAAAGACAACGATAGAGTCAAAGTTTACTTTTAAAGAGTAATAGCAGAAGGAGATGTTTGGGGTGAAGTCGTTAGTTTCAAGAAAACATACGCTCTGCTAGAAGATAGGGTTCTTTTTCTTCGGTTTAGTAAATATAGGTAAACTTTTTCTTCATTGGTTTTTTCGTTCTGTCCTGGTTTTGGAAATAATAATCTTACAAATGGTCGTTTTTACTCGCTCATATTGCAGAAACGTGTTTGGTTTTTTTTCTTTTCAAAATCTTGTGTCAATAAATTTTCTCAGTGAGATACTAAAACTCCGTTTAATTGAATATCTGCTAAATAGGTTCCAATTTTCTCCGATGCAAATATTATTTTCTGATAAATTTGAAATCTTCGACATATGCTGAAGCAGAAATTTTACCGAGGAACGTGTCTCATTTGAAACTAATTATATGCTAGAAAAGTGTCAGTCTCCAAAGTTTTGCCAGTAGATCTTGTTTTGAGGGTTGTGAGTGCCACCAAAACCCCAGTTTTCTAATTTCACTCTCATCTCCCATGGTATAAACTTCGTAGCATGGTTCCCCAAAGACCCTCTAAGAAATGTAATGTATGAATAAATAAAATGAAATTTAACATGAATAAAATACAAAATGATGTTTCTAAAAATACAACAAGCTACAAAAAAAGAGACTTGGTGCCTTTCTCACTGTGGGCTTACCCTTGCAAAATTTGCTGCCCACGAAATTGTCTACAGTTTTACACAAATTGAAATTAGCATGCTTGGCTGAACATAAACTTGACTTGGCAACATGGCCTGATTTCAAGGAGGCCAAACACTTAATGCCACTACTCTTACCCTTAAAAATAACATTTCTACCGTTACTCTCAATACTAAAAACGTTTTGAGTTCCAGAGCTCTGTTTCAACAAAAGTTTAGTACATAGACTTACCGAGCCATTAAAGTCACTAAATTCTCTCAGTAGGATTTCTTTTCCTAATTCCTCGAGAAGGCCATGTAGAAATTCTGTTTTCATGATTTCTTCTCGAAATCGAATCGGATCATCCGAAAAGTTAGAGCTCAGACTGTCAACAAGCTTTGTCTTGTAATCATTGACATCTTGGCTCTGCCGCAGCGTCAAGTCAAGGACTTCCAGCCGTTTTTGCTCCAGCACTTCTAAGGCATATCGTTTCTTCAGCAGCGCTCACAACTCATCCTTTGTACCAGTCTGTACATCGTATTCTAGTCGAACTACTCGGATCACTTGGCCTTCCAGATAGCTCAGGAGTACGTTCCTTTTTTCTTTGTCCTGTGTAACTCCCAGAACTTGTAAAAAGACCTCAAGGGCATTAAGAAAATCGCGGACATCGGCTACTCCATCGTAGGCGACCAGCATGTTGTAAATTCCACGAACAGTCGTTGATTCCGTGTCCATGGTTTCTTTGTTTTTGAATATCCAGACAAGTTTCTGGTCCACTTTGTTACCTATGGATGAGGAAAACTAAAGCTTGCGCGGAAAAAAAGAACACAGGGGTTTCAATACGACACCTGAACACGAGGTGCAGCTGTTATCTTGACTGTTACACCAGTCTCGTGTACAAGATATTTTATCCATATTTATAGGTATTTGCAATTTCTAAATATTAGCTATGACATCACTTTTCTCCAAGTGATTCTGCTTATCCAAGGAGGCCAATAGTTGACCTTACTGTGAAAAGTAATGCTAGCATAGGCTAGCTACCGCAATAGAAAAGAATAAGATCACACTGATAGAACCATCAGAGCCAACAAATCTTACATCATTATTAAGAACAAGAAAGAAAAAACATGTAAGTTAATCAATATGGCAGTATCTTCTGATTGGAATACATCGGTTAAAGTAGCAGAGAAACTCTTCAACTATAAAGATATGGAAATTGAGATTACAAGAATGTGGGGAATGAAGATATTAATTATGCCAGTTTGAGCACTAGGAGAAATCAAGAAAGGCATTGAAAAGCAAATCGGCAAAGTTCCAGGAAACATCAATGTTACCGAATTGCAAAAGATCGCTCTACTAGGATCCGCTCACATCCTACGAAAAGTATTATCAATTAAATAGATGATGACTGTCCATTAGAGCCCAAGAACCAGGGTTGGATTCGGCGCTAATAGTGAAGAAAAAAGAAATGCAAAGAAAAATTAGAGATAATAATAAAAATGATAATAATAATAATAATGATAAAAATAATGACTTGGGACTTTAGCATTCATACCGATCAAGTAATACAAGCTAACATGCTAGATATCATAAAGGAAAATTACAAAGATACGTCCTGCCTTCCCATTAACATTTCTGTCCTAGGGATCGTAATGCACCTCTGAAAGTTATTGAAAAGCTACGTAAATACAAGGATCTTAAAATCGAGGTAACCAAAGTGTGGAGGTTCAGAGCAACTACGGTTACAGTTGTAATAAAAGCTCTTGGTATGATTGATAAAAGTGCACCAAACCATATTCCCTGGTGCTCTAATACTGCCTGAGCTTCAGAAAATAACCCTTATGAGTACTGCACTTATACTGCAAAAAATTCTTTCTATGTGAACTTTATCTTTTACATCTTATAATCTATTATCAAGTTATGATCTCATATAACATATCCTAGAAATGCTGTAAATTCCATTACCTCTATTTATTTCATTTTAAAACAACTTCTTTGTCTCAGATATAAATCTCTAGTTTCCTGTTGCCTGAGGTCCTTGGGTTGGACCTGGCACAGAATAAATGAAAATAAGAGCAAAGTAAAAACAGATAACAATGATTTAATGATAGAAATAACGAGCTTTAAATAAATCATTTGAAATATTTTTTGTTTATAAAATTGCATAAGTTTTGATTCTAATCTAACATATTCCTTCCTAATGGCTATGTTTTCTAGGGAAAAATATTGCCTTAAGAAGACCAGCGTTTCAGTCAAGTACTAGAGAAGAAAAAGAAGGTGCGACATTTTATTCCTACCTGGCAGTTGATGGAATAAAAAGTTCGAATTATAAGGATTGCAGTTCGACTAAAAGACAATCCCAACCTTGGTTTTATGTTGACTTCGGCAGGGAGCAAGATGTTGATAAATTCACTTTGGTTTCTTCTCGCAACTGCGATGACAAATGCAGCCTAAGCGATTTTATAGCTTATGTTGGCAATGAAAGAAAGCAATATGCACTGAATAACTTGTAAGCAAATGTTAAAATATTCATTCACTATGTTTTCTTATTCATTATTTTGTATTAGTTTTTAAAAATGAAGTCAAACTTTTACGTAGAGCATGTCTGAAAACAATACATCAATACGATCTTTGTTGAAATGTGATTGTTTTCCACAGGACCATAGGCACAACATTTTATCCTCAATACTTTGAATACAAACCTGCTAAGGGATACCTGGAAATTACTTGGTGATTAGTTGAAAGAACAGTGTAAAATTATGTTTTTTTCCAACACTTTTATATTAATACATGTTGAAGATGTTTAGTAAACAAATATACAAGCCAATACTTGACATCTCTAATTGTTACAAGTACTGAATAGGCAACTTAGAAAACAATCTGACCTTGAAGTACAAATTCTGGTTTCAGGAAGAAAACTGGGTTTTTTTCTCTATTATCCTCTTGCAACCTAGTTTAATTACATGTCTGCCGTTTTCAAATTTTTTCCAGCTGGATTTATTTCCACTTGTCAACCCATTTCGATTCGAGTTTGATTCGAGTTTGATTCGAGTTTGATTCGAGTTTGATTCGAGTTTGATTCGAGTTTGATATATATTTTTGTATTCATGAGATATAAAATAGTGGATCTTCGTTGTCTTTTGTATCATTGGTTATTGTTAAAAAACCGCACAAAAGGTTACCTGAAGTGGGATGGCAGCTGGATATTTGGCAGAGGAAGTAGTAGTCAGTTGGAACCCTTTTTAACATTATCTCAGGTTTTTTCTGCCAAATTCACCTTAATAAAAATGAAAACTGTTTTAAGTGTAAAAAATGAAAACTAACTAATTAACTAACTAACTAAATAAATAAATAATTAGAAATAAATAAATAAATAAAAATATAAATAAATAAATGAAACCAATGCAATGGAATATATTTTGCATATATTTCAATTAAACCCTTGCGAGGCTCAGTTCAACAACGTTCTGATTAATGTCATTAGCTTCACTGACATTCGAAGTCAACTCCAAGTTATTGATCAGGTTTTTTATTTAAACATGCTAAAATTGATCAGTAGAATAAAACAGTAGGTGCCTCGGATTTACAGAAGTAACATCCTGTTAACCGAGTTTATCTGTAGAAACAATACAAGATTTTACGATAAATTGTAATTCGGCTATAGTGCGGCATATACTCGATCCTACGTTAGAGCTAAAATATGAATTTCAAAAATAGTACAAGAATGCTTCAAGTAGGATGAATCTATTAACGAAGATAGACTACCTAACCATGCAACCGGAAACCTATACCACAATCGTAATACCCCATTAATCTACTGCAGCAACCTTTATTATTACCTCCCAAGAACCCAACAAAATAATATCTGCTTGCGTGGGAAAAGATACAATAACATTGCAGTATACAAAGCTGTGTAATGTAAGAAACGTTTCGAATGGAAACACGCGGAAATGTATTTACAAATTACTTTGTAATGAATGATCACATTGAAGTTACTGGAAATGCAGGCTACCTGGTAGATGTACCAGTATTAAAGGTTGAATTTACAAAACATTCATTTGTTTAATTTGGTACTAAATTATATAATGATCTTTAAGTAAATATACATCAGAAGAGAAATTTTAAATTATATATATATAAAGACCCAGGGATTTTTGTGCAGACGGTCCCAAAGATTTTAGAAATGGTTGATCACCTAACATTTTAGTCACTTTAGCCTTTTAGTAAAACTCTACTTTTCTTGATTTTCTGTTTAGTTAAAGCTCAAATTAACCTTCCAACTTTCGCATCCTTTTTAGCCTCAATTTTGGTATTCAGCCTCAATTTCAGCATCCAATTATCGTATTGCATTTCTCCATTCTTGTTCGTTTTATTTTAAATTCTTAAAATCTTTTAAAGGTTAGTTTTTTAAAGCTTTTGATAAATTCATACTTGAATAAATATATATATATATCGGCTAAGTGCTTATTTGCACAGATGGTTCTCAAGGTTCTAAAAACAGAGCTGTAATATTATTGTAACTGAAAAATAACTGTTGTTTTAAGCTACTTCAAGTTTCAAGCGTCATCTGCCAGTTTTAGTCACATGTAAGGCACGTGAGGCTCAAGGTTGCAGATGATGCGTGAAACTTCTATTATCTCAAAACAGTAGTTATTTGCTACTGATACTTCATTTAAATTTAATATTTTAAATGAAAAATCAATTAGTTATGGCTATATGAGTATATCTATCCCAGTAATAGTCAAATACTGAAGGTACGTACATCAATGCTACTAAAAAGATAGATATTAAATATATAATATCAATATGTATAGCAAATATAATATTATTAGCAATAGTGTTCATAACTTGATCTCTAACTACTACAATTACCACCATTACTACTATTACTACTATTACTACTATTACTACTATTACTACTATTACTACTATTACTACTATTACTACTATTACTACTATTACTACTATTACTACTATTACTACTATTACTACTATTACTACTATTACTACTATTACTACTATTACTACTATTACTACTATTACTACTA
>RDPX01000132.1:936647-949649 GCA_003991215.1 Morbakka virulenta | reverse complement strand
TGTATTTTCTATATCTTCCTAATAAATGAGATACGTATTCAAGAAATGAATGGGAATATATGTTTAGTTTAGCACTGTTTGTTTCATTGTGAAAGGCACCACTTTTCCTAAATGAGTTACTTATTAAAAATATGGTTCCTCAAATTCGGTAGGTTTTCAAAAAATGTTAATTAGGGGAGAAGGTGCTTCGCAAAGAAAAGATGGTATTCACCAGTTGTTTTTATCTGAGCAATTAAGGTCCTTTCTCTTAGAACCTTCTATCTATTAAAGTCTTCTCTAAGATTTTGGTTTAAAACAAAAGTTTAGCAAAAAGATTTTATCCAAAAAAAATGGTGGTTTTATTTGTGGCAATATTAAAACAGAAACTAACAAATAAAGAGAGAAATAGCAGGAGAATACCTGAACTGAGGATTCAGGTAGCTTTCACACTTGCAGAAAATCTTTCCTATCAAGACAATAAAATTATTGTTTTTGTTTATTTTTCTTTGTTAATTACAGAATAAGATGCTATTTCCTAGTAGTTGGTGAAGGCAAAATTTACTCAAATGATTCCTGTACCGATCGTCTGAAAAGGGTAAAAGCTGTGTTACACGAATGCCTTACATTGGGCATCATTAAGGACGTTCCTCATTGCCACAACAAAATTTACTCAAATGATTCCTGTACCGATCGTCTGAAAAGGGTAAAAGCTGTGTTACACGAATGCCTTACATTGGGCATCATTAAGGACGTTCCTCATTGCCACAACAAAATTTACTCAAATGATTCCTGTACCGATCGTCTGAAAAGGGTAAAAGCTGTGTTACACGAAATGCCTTACAAATGAGCATCATTAAGGACGTTCCTCATTCCAACAACAAAATTTCTCAGATGAGCTCTTCTAAATAAAAAAAAATGAATGATTTATTGTGGTTTTGGAGCAGTCCTTTAGCAATTTGCTTTGGCTCCTTCGAAAGAAATTGATTTCCTACCAATAAATACAAAGAGATAAGAAAAAAGAAATTAAACATTTTAGTTAAAGTTTTAATTCCTATATCCACTGAAAGTAAAATCACTTTTACCTCAACTAATTGTTTGCAACAAGAGACCATAATTAGAGAAAAGAAACTGAACACATTTTTAATCAATAATTACAAAATCCCACTACGCCATCAAAAGACACAGGTTTAATAGTACTGTTTCTCATTCCTAAAGGGAGCAAAGAGAAAATTGAACACAGTCCACCTCTTCCTGTGATTAGCAGTCTACAACAATAAGAGAGAGAGAGAGAGAGAGAGAGAGAGAGAGAGAGAGAGAGAGAGAGAAAGACAGAGAGACAGACTGAGGGACAGAAAGAGAGAAAGACAGAAAGACAGGGAGAGAGGAGGGGAGAGGAAGGGGAGAAAGACTTCAATAAGCAGCTGTGAGTTTTCCTTTTTCTCATTTATTTGAAACCATAACACAGAAACAAGAAGTCAAAATATTTTGAAACCTCATTTTGAAGTGTTAAACACTGTTGTTATTTCTATTTCCTTCTTAAATTCCCGCAACTTAAAGCTGAAATGATCTGATCCTTTTTGTAGAGGGAAACAGGGTTTTGTAATTGGATAAATGAAATTATCCTTGCACTTCGAGAAAGCTGTAATAAGATACCCTTAAAGAAAAGTTGTTATCTCCTCTCTCATCTGGAAGAGTTTTGAATAGAGAAATAGTAGCCACTTTTAGTGCAGAGGTTTACATGTTACCTGTTTTGCTTTCTTTGTACATTTCTTTGTGAAAATAGTGATATAGACGAAGAGGATCTCATATTGTAGAAAAGTGAAAAATCTATTTGCATAGAACCGGATTGAAACTAGGGTCTTTAGCTGTTATGATTACATGCTCCACCACCTGAGCTATTAGTACTTTTAACCAAATTATTTTTGCAACCATATCTTTTACTTAATTGCACCATTTACCCAGATCTTTTTCTTTCCTTTTCCTTTGTCCATTTTGTTGGGCATCTCGCCACACTCAAGCAAGGAGGAGTGTAAACTTCTTTGTTTGGATGTAGCAATAACCATCTGATAAGAGATTTATTTGTCAGTATTTAAGCAGTTGGTCCGGGTTTTTTATATGTGATGTCTACATTTCCTGGCCACGCTTGTAATGATACAGAAAATGAAGATTTTAATATTCCTTCTTTTCAGAAAAGTCGCAATCCATTTCGTCAAGCTTTCCCTATGGCAAAGAAGTAGTGCATTCCTATGATAATAACGAGGGTCTTTGTAAATACATAGCATACAATGAGCGTCACACAACTTGGTGCACAAATAAAGATTATCAAACATTTGTACACAAAAATGGAAAGTGGACTTTAATCGATGGTAAATTTCGTTATGTCTCAGTTGGTCATTCTGGGGTTTGGGGTGTCTCTTCAAAAAGTTTGGTATATTACAGGCAAGGTGTCAGTAGAGAAAAACCAGAGGGTATATCGTGGACATCTATAGAAGGTAAGTTTCTGTAATGCACAGTTTCTATTGCTGTTGTATTTGAATCTACTCCAATTATATTATTATTTATGGGGTTCAGACCTATCAGAAATGAGAGTTTTGTGTAGATTTTAGATGTTAGAAAGATCAAGAAATACAGGGTGTGTCTCAAGGACTTTCTTTCAACTTACGCTCTAAACATTTTTACCGCACCGAAATTGCTTCCAAAAATGCATTCGACAAGAATCCTACGAACGCAATCAACAAGGACCCACTGGTAATGACGAGAAGCTTAAGCCATTCGCTAACACCAGGGTAATGAAGACCCCGATATAGAACATACTTTGTGCGGTTTAGAGACATGGATAGTGTGAAGGCAGACAAAGTGAAAGTTGAAGATGGAGATGAATGTAAAAGGCGGAGATGCTCATAACATTTTGAATAGATAGAGTGAAAACGGAAATGAAAAGGGAAATGGTACTGAAAAAAAATAAATATAGATATATAGATATATAGATATATAGATATATAGATATATAGATATATAGATATATAGATATATAGATATATAGATATATAGATATATAGATATATAGATATATAGATATATAGATATATAGATATATAGATATATAGATATATAGATATATAGATATATAGATATATAGATATATAGATATATAGATATATAGATATATAGATATATAGATATATAGATATATAGATATATAGATATATAGATATATAGATATATAGATATATAGATATATAGATATATAGATATATAGATATATAGATATATAGATATATAGATATATAGATATATAGATATATAGATATATAGATATATAGATATATAGATATATAGATATATAGATATATAGATATATAGATATATAGATATATAGATATATAGATATATAGATATATAGATATATAGATATATAGATATATAGATATATAGATATATAGATATATAGATATATAGATATATAGATATATAGATATATAGATATATAGATATATAGATATATAGATATATAGATATATAGATATATAGATATATAGATATATAGATATATAGATATATAGATATATAGATATATAGATATATAGATATATAGATATATAGATATATAGATATATAGATATATAGATATATAGATATATAGATATATAGATATATAGATATATAGATATATAGATATATAGATATATAGATATATAGATATATAGATATATAGATATATAGATATATAGATATATAGATATATAGATATATAGATATATAGATATATAGATATATAGATATATAGATATATAGATATATAGATATATAGATATATAGATATATAGATATATAGATATATAGATATATAGATATATAGATATATAGATATATAGATATATAGATATATAGATATATAGATATATAGATATATAGATATATAGATATATAGATATATAGATATATAGATATATAGATATATAGATATATAGATATATAGATATATAGATATATAGATATATAGATATATAGATATATAGATATATAGATATATAGATATATAGATATATTGGCGATCGAAGGAAACATGTGCTTGGTGTTTACAGGGGAAAACTGTGTTAATCACGTTCAGCGAAAATATCATTTCAAAACTGTACACAAAATTTTTATTTGTGTTCTCCATTTGCACAGCATCACCTTCTGAATCGAGTGCATTAAAATTTCCGGTTAAAAACGTTCAAAATATTTGACAGAGCTAAGTCCGCCTTCTATTTGAACATTGGGAGCAATCCATATTTAATTATCATCACCTTCTTTTTGTAAACAAAAAGAATTGTGTGCGCTTTGACTGTTAATAAGTTGTTGTCAAGAAAAGTGACAGGTTTTCTCAATCCCCTTTCTGTTTTCTGTATTGATAAAAAGCTAATCTGACTTTACTTGTTTTCTTACTCTGGCGTCCTGGTTCAGTAGAGTGCCAGCGAAAAGCTTTTTTCCACCAAAATGAACTTAATTTTATATGACATATTCCATTTTGTTCTACAAAGGTTTATTTAAAGTAATGCTGTAGGTAACTTTAAGCAAAGCAAAGAAAATAATAATAACATGATCAAAATGGTAAATTCTAATAAGCACTTGTTTTATAAATCAATTTGCTTGAATTGAAAAATATACATGCATTTGACTGTATAACAGTGGTGAATATCCTGAGTAGTTTATTGCATTACAATACTATCCTGTTTTAATCAAAGCAAGTAGATATTCCCTTTTATCAAGATATTCAGGTGATGATCACTTAATTAAGCATAAGTCCTGATCTCACTGGCAACTATTTCTTTGCCTGGTCTATTACTATATTATATTATACTATATGTCGAAACATTAGCTCAGTCATCGAGAGTTTCTTCGTTAATGACCCTTGATGCTCTGTGGCAACGGGAACTTTGCCCCACCATTAACACTAAGGACGACTTCCGAAGTCGGGAATTGACAATAAAGTGGTAGTTAGAGCTTCTAGCCACAACATAACTGTCGTTTAAAATTCTATTTGTTCTAATTATTGACTGATTTCTACCTTTATTCATAAGAATAAATATTTAACATCAAGAATATGGCGGAAGATGGTACAGATTACCGAAATATATTCCGCAAATGATAACACATAACATCATCTATTATTTTATTTATTACTTTATTGAACATTTTAGACTTTTTAAACTTTTAATACTTTGTTTTTAGATTTCAATTACACTTAAATGTAGTTGAGATATTTCATTCTATATTTTATATCATTCTAGATGAAATGATTGACATTAGCTCTGGACCAATAGGTGTCGTCTGGGCGATTTCAAAAAATGGCCAAGTGAAATACAGACATGGTATAACATGTGACAACCCCTTAGGGATTTCATGGGAAAATGTCGAAGATGCAAACAGTGCAATATGGGTTTCATGCAGTCATGAAGGGTGTTGGATGGTAACAGAGGACAATACTCTTCAGCTTCGAACCAATATCACAAAAGAAACTCCAGCAGGAAGGAGATGGAAAACAGTGTATTTTAACAGAGTATGATTAGTTTCAACAATTCTTGAATTTGTTTCACACTTAAAGACGTTTTGAGCCGGGTTAGGTCTGGGATGACATCTTTCAAATTTCAAAACCTGTACCAGAAGCCCAAATTTCCTGCAAAAGTTTTTTATGATAACAAAATAAAATATCTGAGGGTACTTTGAAGTTAGCAGAAATTGGAAAATAATCAGCAAAGTTGCCTTTTAAAGCAATGAAGAAATTACAGGCCTAAATTCTTTCTTCCTAAATGACTTGCAAACCGTTCATTTACGAAAACATGCCTAGGTAGGAAAAGCCCACTATATATTTTAAAGTTGCTTGCTACAGTTTGATCCACTGCAATTTTTTGATGAACGGATGAAAACTGGTCAATACTCAATAACCAGCTGAGTCAATATACGCTTGTCAGTTTGTCTAATTATACGGCGAATGCTTTGTTGATATTATCCGATCTTCCAAGTGTTGCCTAGCAATCGAGTCCATTCAACACACATGAATCTAAAACGTATAAAGCATATGAGAATTTTTTAATATGTATATAAATATACACATAGTTTCTAAATATAATTATGAAACGTACCATTTTCCACCTAAGTTAACTCAATATTTATTGTTTTTTCATTCAAAGAAATTTCCGTACTAAGTTTAGACTTTTGTTCTCTAAGTACATAAATTCTTAAAAGGTTTTTTAAGTCAATGTCGCATGGTATATAAAAGTATTTAACAGATGTGAGAATCACCTGCCTATTTTCTTTTTAGTCTAGCCAAGAAGGTTTCTTGTGGTTTCTACTTCTGCTGCTCTGCAAAGTATTTCTGGAATCCCTCTCCAAGCTTCTCGGTCATATGTTCTCAATCTTATCAGTTCAATTTCTTCCTTTTCCCCAGAATTGGTATTGGAAAGTCTCTTCTCAGTAATTTTGCTCTAATTATGTATTTGTTTGATATTGTTACGATCCCTTTTTCTGGTCTTTCAAAGTAGAATTTGTTATCTTTACTGCTATTGTTTGATCAGTTAGACGAAATGTGTGATCTGACATTTACCATCTACCTTTCCAGATATCACTTGAAATTGACCTTTCTCTGCATCTTTTTTACAACCTTTTATTAGATATCTTGTAAAAGTATCTTTATTCTATTAGTTGTCTCAGTTGTTGTCTGAAAAAAGCATCATGACCTTTAGCTTTTATTTGTGTCAGATTCAAAGTTGAGATGTTATACACGAAGATTGGTTTTATAATATATATATATATATAGATATATATATATATATATATATATATCAGTGGTATTAGTATTAATTTTTTAATTTGTTTTAGTTAGCATCATTATTTAACTATGATTAGTAGTAACAGCAGTAGCAGTAGTAATAGTATTATTGTTTACTTTATGGCTAAAATCAATACAAGACTTGAAGCCACCAAGTGTTTGTAACAGTGAAGAATTTACTGAAAAAGTATACTTGGGTTAAAAAATCTCAGTGAATCTTTGACTTGAAATCATTCAGGCCATTCTCTACAGGAAGGCATTTAGGCATCTAACACACACTTAGCAATCAAACCGTCTTAGGGAAAAACTACAATCATAAAAAGATTTATTACAACAAGGGACAGCAACCGTATCAGGCTGTAGATGTGAGAGCAACGAGTCACACGAGATGCAATCAAACTGAGGTGATACCAACGAGGAAAGCTCATCAGAACACTTCCTAAGATAACATCTTTTGAGAAGACAAGACAAGCCACGTTCTATCGATGAGATAAAAGTGGAAGAGTAACAGCAAGATTTGGACTTTTCAAATTACAAATACACCTCTGAACTCTAGATATGGCAACAGTACTCCACGTAAGAACAGATTTATAGACATACCATGCCCTCGGGTGTAAGGCACTCTCTTGTACAATATCAATAACCAATCTATTTAGAAGGAGACGTAACAATTGATTGAATCTAAAAACCCAAGCAAGGTCTGAAGCATCGTCAATAAAGACCACTCCTCAAAAGGTGACCCAACCTCACCAAGGTCAACGTTAGAATAATATTTCATCAACATTGATGGAAGCTGGCTGCTCACATCACTAATGAACGTGATCAGCTGTTATTTTATCTCCATTGAAAGAAACCAGTCACTTCCTTCCTCATCTTCTAACATCCTGAAAATCAGATTCTAAATCTTTCGAGTTTGACTTGTTCGTTACAAATTGCCTTTTGTCCATTGTCAGAGTACAGGGCTGTGTCATCAGCATAGAGGTTGATAAAGAGAAAAAAATTCACAGGAAGATCATAGATGTAAAGAAGAAAGAGAGTTGAATCAAGAATAGAACCTTAAGAAACACCAGCAATAATGAAACACTAAACACATGCAGATCCATCCAATGTGATAACCATTTAACGATCTGAAAGAGACGGACTAGTGGATTTCAAAGACCTTTCTACAACTACCATAAGCAAAACGCTTGTGGAGCAAGCCAGCGTGTCACATCTTATCAAATGCCTTGAATATACCACGCGCTGTACCTTGTCCTTCAAGAGACTTGTTTATAAAGCTATTGAACAGTGATTGTACTCAGCTGTTCACCAGTGGAGAGAGATCCTCTAAACTCCTACTGAAAATCAACAAAGAGACCCAGATTCTGGGAAACGTCGAATATAAAACAGTACACTGTTGATATGTCGACAAAAAGACCTTAATAATGACAAAAAGGGATTTTCAGGTCGATATTTGCGAGGATCAGATGGATCACCTGCATTCTATTACGCAAACGAGAGGTGCAGAAGAGAGTACAGGCAGGATGGAATGGTTAGCAAAAGGTGACAGGTATCTCATGTGACATGAAAATGCCAAATAAAGTTAAGGGAGCAATTCATAAGACAGTGGTAAGACCAGGTATGATGTATGGCATGGAAACAGTTGCGGTGACGAAAAGGCAAGGGAAGAGGATGGAAATGAATGAGATAAAGATGTTGTGGTTCTCCATCGGAAAAACAAGGATGGATAGAATCCGAATTGAGACAGTACGGGACGGACACACTGGGGGTGATCAAACTGGGATGGAAGTTGAGAGAGTCCAGGTTGAAGTGGTTCGGACATGTGATGCGTAGGGATGAAAGAGACTATGTGGGAAAGTGGGTGATGGAAATGGCACCACCCTGAAAGAGGAAGCTTGGGAGACCGAAGAGACGGTTCTCTAACTCGGTTAACGAGAACATGAAGGTGATTGGAGCGTCTGCGGAGGACACTACCGACAGGCAGAGGTGGAGAGCGATAGTCCGCTGTGGCAACCCCTAAAGGAAAAAGACGAAAGAAGAAGAAGAAGCCTTATTGGTGTTGTTTTTATAATGATGTCAGGTCCGTTGGCTTGGATAGTTCTGTACATGTATACAGGAAAATCCTACAGTAAGGTAACATTGTTAGCTTCAGCAAATGGTAAAGGATGATGTTAATACCATTTTTTACTCCTCTCCACTCCCTCTTCTCTACACATTTTCCAATGTTGTAAGAATTATAATTCTTAAAACATCATGTCATATTCCATATTCCTTTTGGGCAACTTTTCAACATGCACTGATTATATGATGCACTATTTCACCACTTTTTCATCACATTATACATGTAGGATATTCACAGCTTTTATCGATCTTTGTAATCACACCAGCTTTTCATAAGCATGACCCTCCCATGTACGGCAAAGGCCCTCATCACTCCCCCTCTGGTTTGTAACTTTCCGTGACCCTCCCCGGTATGCCAAATAAATTCATCTCTCCCTTTCTGTTTTGCAAATTTCTATGACTCTGGCCAGTATGTCGCTGCAGCAAGACACTTAAATGCCGGAGATTCATTATCCTAAATAATTATTTAATACATAATTATAAGTATTAACGAGATCTGCAGATGTTAAATTCACTCTGGACAGTTGATTCAGCAAATGAGAAATGTTTACTTTGCTATGTTTACATAATTATTTTAGTTATTTACCTTATACAATAAAACAAATTTTAAAATATTTAATGATAATATGTATTACATTATTAAATATTTTAGAAAAATGGAAGATTGGTGTCGGTTGAAAGCAGTTCCTCTGTAAAGAATGTGGTAGGAACAAATGACCGAGGAAAATTATTTTATTGGAATGGGAAATACGACTCACAATCAGAATGGATGGCTGTTGGCAATGAAAGCTATTTACATGCTATCCCATCTAAAATGGGTTTAATTGCATGCAGAAATGATTATAAAGTCAGATATATTTTTCAAGGTTTGTATTGAGGAAGTGCTTAATTTGATCGTTTGTTGAGAGGTAAAATTAGTTTTACTACTATTTCATCTAATTTGTTAATAGAATACATTCAATCATAAATAACACCTTTGTAAATATTAGCGGACTGTGCTTGTTGTCAGGATTTCAATGAAGAATTGGTTAAATTTGAATTTGAAGTTCTATTGTGTATGAAAGAATTACCAGCTATTTTATACGAGAATGGAAATAGAAAAAAAATCATGTCCGATTTTAAATCGTTTCTTACAAATTGTCCTCATACAAAAAAGGACCTTAGAACTGCGGATGAACTACAGATTATCAGATCTTTCTACAAAAGCTTTGTTTCGTTAAAAGGGAAAATGTGTTTGGGTATCTAGGACTTCAGCCTTATTCAAGAAATTTAATAAGAAATTAAAAATAATAAGAAACAGAGGACATTAGTGAACATGATCAAATACTTCATCAAATATTTCTTGATCTTTCGTTATTCCTTATTGACATACTCTTAAGAATGAGATAAAATCTGCAAATTACAAGTATGTAATACAAAGCTTTAAGAATTAATCACAAGATCAGAAATAAAGACCAAATTCGATGTGATCTTGGCATCCCTCTACTGACAGTTGAACGTAAAGCCAAAGACCGAGCAAAATGGAGTGAAGTTGTATCAAGGGAATGAGCGAAGACCCGATAACTAGGGTTATGTAACTGCAACTGAATCTAAGTCAAGTGTAAGTCAAGTCAGAAATAAGAAAAAAACATAAAGGCAACATCCTGACCAGGAAATGTGTCAAGCCAGGATTTTCTTGCTACAAAAAATTGTTTTTTAAAATTGACAAAATTTCACGCAAAAGTAAGGCTTTTTTAATAAAGAAATGCCTATCTATTTTTTTATTAAGAAATTAATTCCTTCTTCAAGTTTCTTTAGTCTGGTATGAAAAAAAGTTATCATTTTGGTTTGAAACAAGTATTATTGTGCTTAAATGTAGTCTACATTTGTTATTTATCTTTTAACCTCAAATAACCTGACTTGAAAAAAAAAGGGAATGCGTCAATGCCAACATATATCCAGAAAAAAACTGATTTGAGATTCATATGATGCTTAAACCTTCGCAAAACTTTAAAATGTCGACTTAGACTCAATGGTAAAACTTCCATTTGTAAAGAATATGAAAAATACTCGAGTTTGAATTACAGTTAATAAGTTAAAATAGAAAACAGTATTTTCAACACTCATTTTGGAGAGTGTAAGACAAATATTTTACTGGTTCTTGGTTGACAGTTGAATTGATTAATAGACAGATGATTGACAGTGCTTCTCATTGAGTACCAATTGAACAGTTGACAACATATTGTGTTAACAATACTACTACTACTAATACTACTACTACTACTTGCAATAATAATAATAATAACAATAATATGAATAATGTTTCATATTTATGACATTGAATATATGTAATACACAGTAAATCATCGATGATTTGTCGACAACATTTTATTGCTTGGAAATGGACTCCTGCTCCTCAGGTACCGTGACCTTCCAGGACATTGGTGATCACGCTTTTCCACTGAACTCGGTCTTTTGCTTTTTCTAACAGCTTTGTTGTTCTGATGCCTGTCCATATCGACATACTTTTGAGGAACATCTTCCGTTCTCTTCCTCTTCCTCTCTTTCCACTTATTTTGAAAATGAGTGATAGGTGTTCTAAGCCTTCTTTCCTCAACACATGGCCAAAAAATGACAGTTGCCTTTTCCTGATCATGTTCAAGAGTTCTCTGGTGTAGTTGGCTCTTCTAAACACTTCGTTACGTATATGTTCAGTCCAGGAGATCCTTAAAACTCTACGTAACATCCAAACTTCAGCAACATTCAACCTTCTTTCTAACTCTACCGTAATTGTCCATGATTCACATCCATATGTCAAGACAAGAAGAAAGTAGCACTTTAGAACTCTCAACTTGGAATCTATTGTGATTGATCATGACTTTAGGATCTTTGACATCCTCTCGAATAATTCCTTTGCCATAGAGATCCTCTTCTTTACTTCTACTGTATTTCTACCATCTGTGGTAAGCATGCTTCCAAGGTAATTAAATTTGTTTACTTGTTGTATTTTCCCTAAGTCAATCATCAAGTGGCAATTAACTTCTTGTTGTGTTTTGCTTATTGCCATGCAAAAGGTCTTCTTTCGGTTAATGCTAATGGAAATGGACTATTTAGTCTCAAAAATCACCACAAACTTTTAAATTAATAGACGCCAACTCTTTGCATCTTGATAATATTACTATTTAAAAAAAGCGTCTGAGCTTTCTGATCTTACGCTTTTTCTACTCAGCAGGTATACCTTTCAAGATTCTTTCTTCTGTGCTTGCTTTTTAATAGATATGACAACTGCATGGTAGAATATCTCTATCAGCGGAATTTCTTTAAAAATACATAATTGTAAAATAAACTACTTCAGAGTTATTGTCAATATATTACCTTTACTTCAATTTCAAATTTTAATATTTTTTAAAAATATTAAAAAAAAATATCTAAATAGATATTAGGACCAAGATATGGTGAAGCTCGCCAAAGGCATTTTTGGGATCGAGAAGAGACATTACCAGAGTGCGATGTTTGCAGGAGTTTTATTTATGATAATGATAACAATAATAATAAAAATAATAAAATAATTCTAATAACAACAATGTCACTGATTATAATATTGCTAAGAATGGAAGATTATTATAACTTTCATTTTCGTAAGGATGGTAATTGTAAAAGTGGTGAACAAAATTGTACTCACTATTATTATCATCAGTGCTCACTGATGATAATAATAACAATAATAATAATTATTAATAATAATAATAATAATAAACAAAGTTCATGTTCATGAAAACTTAACCCCGGCTACCGACCAGTAGCTTTAGAGGTTAAGCACCTTCCTCAATATGTTGGTAGTTCCAATGATGGTAGATGTTTGGAGTCCACCCAAGACATCAGGGATGCCCAACTCTTTCAAACTGCGCTCCAAGCGCTTCGTCACCACTCCTAAGCTTCCCACGACGATTGGGACAACGCTGGTACATACACTATGTAACTTTCGGATTTGTTGGGCCAAGGGAGAATACTTAGTGACCTTTTCTTCTTCTTTAGCTGTCACATTTCGATCGGAAGGCACAGCAAAATCTACAACCAGCCATCTCTTCTTAGTGCGGTCAACAACAACAACA
>RDPX01000132.1:908620-919788 GCA_003991215.1 Morbakka virulenta | reverse complement strand
CCTGAATCTTTTCGAGCACTTAAAGAGTGAAGGAATCTGGTCTTTTGGAACTATTCGCTTTTATCACCTTGAAGGTGCAGACCAAGAGTAAGAAATATTTGGAGGGTGAGGGGCGTGGCTCATTTGATAGTTGTATTGATGCAAATTCAAATACAATAGTGCTGCGGTGGCTTGATAATGGCCTTGTTCAGATGGTTTTATCATTTATTGGTAATGAGAAAGGAGGAACGGTAAAGCGTTGGAGTGCCAAAGAAAAAAGGAAAGATCGATGTGCCATGTCCCCTCATTGCCCTAAGATATAACAAGCACATGGGCGGTGTTGATCTATGTGGTATGTTAATGTCCCTCTTTAAAATCAAGCTTTGGACAAGAAAATGGTATATGCACATAATGTACTACTGCGTAGGAGTTACCATTGCCAATGGATGGTTACTATACAGAAGACATTGCCAGCAAAAAGGAGTTGACAGAAAGGACGTTTTGAGCTTACTAAAGTTTCAAACAATGATTGCAAATGCCCTCCTTGTTTCAGGAAAAGAGACACCCAACCGTAAAAGAAGAATACCCTCTATAAGTCCAAGCAGCTCATGCCTTCCAAAGAGAAAGGCACCACTCTGCAGCAGTACCCATACCAAATGATGACATTCGACTTGACAAACTGGATCACTTCCCGTTATTCATGGAAAGGCAACAGAGATGCAGATTGTGCAGCACAGGATATACCCATATCAAGTGCTGTAAATGTAAAATTGCATTGTGTCTCGTGAAAAGTCGCAACTGTTTTGTTGACGTTCATACGAACTGAGAGATCTGACTTTCCTCTTTTCAGTTTTGTTGATTTTGATATTGCAGAGAAAAGAATGTAATGCATTCTATGTTGGAAATAATTTCCCTCAATAGAATCAACTTTTTATCTCTTTATAATGAAAATGAAAGATTAAAAAGGGTGAGAATTCCTGCAAGAAAAGTTATGCCCAGCTTTGAATTCTAATTCTTGGCATTATGATGAATGTTAGATGCATGCCACGCCCATAATTGCATGAGTTACGCCTTTTTTACTTCAGATATGATTTAAAAAACTTGCATTGGCATTTCAAACCATTTTACAACAATATTATCCTGTTTGTGTGGATAGAAGTAACTTTTTATAGCAAAATATTTGACACAGTTTTATACCCTTTTTTTCTTGATGTTGTTCAGGAACAACCTAATGGAAATATACCCTATGACATCATAAAATCAAATTTATGAATATTTTCTCTAAACGTACCATAAATCATTGTTAGAAACTGCATAAACACTTTTTTGCGTTGAAAACAATAATTCAAGAAATAAAGGGTTAAGGAGGCTGACGTCTTTGTCAAAGTTTAAATAATTATGAAAAGCTACTATGATAATTATATATTTCAGTTTTTTGTGTTCTTCATTCAAAGAGTTTACGCGAGGGATGCAAAAAACGTAAGGCCCAAAAATAGCTAAAAAAAATTGCCAATCCGGAAAAATAGAACTTGCCAAAATTTCAAACTCAAAAAAATAGGATGAGGATCCCTGCCTAAATTTAGGGATATACCCTCCCTGGGGTACTCTCCATAACTTCTTTATTTTCTTTCATCTTAATAATGACATAAACTCAAAGACTGGCAAATAAACGGTTCAGTTCTAGCAATCATATTGAAAAATCGTCTGTGTACCCTCGCTTTTTGGTGCCAAATCAAACTCTTGCGTTTGCTGTGAAAGAAAAAGTTTGTTCTGCATTTTACTGCTAATTTGTGGATGCGTATAAACCTAACCTTGACCAACAGTAAATGATTCGAGAGGAACGGTAGCAATCTATCTATTTATTTCTCTATTTCTCTAGTTCTCTTTTCCTCTATTCCTCTATTCATCTATGTATCTATCGATATATTTCTAAATGATATATAGATAGATACATATATATATATATATATATATATATATATATATATATATATAAATAGATAGATAGATAAATAGATAGATAGATAAATAGATAGATAGATAGATACATATATAGATAAATAGATAGATAGATAGATAGATAGATAGATAGATAGATAGATAGATAGATAGATAGATAGATAGATAGATAGATAGATAGATAGATACATAGATCGATCAGTTTTGAAAAAGACTGGGACCAGTGCACTAAAACATAACTCTGTAACCTGAATTTTGAAAATCCATTTGAAGAAGACACATGGTCTTCTATTATGAGACGTAATATCAATAACAACGATGAAGGGGAGCACCTTTTGCAAGCCTCGTTGTGAAATCGAATTTCATTCTTTGGTTTTGCTTTAAAATGGTGGTGATTCTTTGTCAACTAACAGAAAGTAATGAATTCTGTGGGGCAAAATGAAAAGCCAAGTGAAACACTTTATAACAATTATTTAGCAACTTTATCTGGTGTGTTTGCATCTGTTGTACATGTTTTGATTCCCCTGAAAAGAAAAAACAAATTTTGTTCATGTAAATATTTACAAATATATTTCTGGTATCTATTTTTCAATTTACAGGATTGGGGTGACTATGATGAATCCAGTAGGCACTGGTTGGATTTTTATGTATAAAGATATGTACGAAGTCGCTTCAAGTGATAAGAACATATTTACACTTGATAAACAGAAAAAGGCTTATATTTGCAAACTATCCGATTTTTAATCTAAGTTACATTTTTTTTATTTCCTGAAAAACACAAAACAACAAACGTAGAGAAAGTGAGTAGATTTATTTCACATGAGATACTACGACTTGTAAACCATGTTGGATTTAAGACATCTACCTTCTTACGGTCAATTCTTTATATTAAGAGAATTACATTCCCAGTTGGCCTTTGCCGCAGTGGGGTTTTTTTCATTGTGACCCCTGATAATGGAATGTACATTATTCAAGCATGCATAACTGATTGCAACTTTTGTTATGAAAAAACTTGTGGAAGTTATGATTCTTGTGGAAATCCTTTTCAATGAGAGAATTAACATTCCTGTTAAAACGAGTCTCTAATCAACTTCCAGACCTCCCTTTCGTTTCCCCTACTTGCAGTCGAGGTTGAGGATTTTAAACTTTCGCCAGAAGCCGCTTACTTTTAAAGCTTTGAAGTGTGCAGATGCTGCTTTACTAAATTCGTTAGCATAAACAATACAATGGCAAAATTCTATTATTAATATTGCTTTTAAATGAGAGGCGTATTGTTCGACGGAGCATTGCTATTTTGAGAGGGGTTATCTGGCTTACTATATGCAAAGGATTTACCTTGAGGCGAATTTGATTTTATTTTGTGCGACGATTTTCAACTCCACAAAGATTGTGGCAAACCCTTTTCTTACCTGTTGGCGCTGCAATGTTCCACTTGCTTCAGCCGAGCCATAACATAGTCTCTGTGCAATCCTAAGCAGGTAATTCTACTGAATTTATCGCATAGCTTATATACTTAGCCCCACTAAATCGCATACTTCTGCACAGTCGTAACTACCCATTGTAACATCAAAGTAACTTGTATTGTCCCGTTTGATCCAAGGGATATCATAGTGTGTGTGTGTGTGTGTGTGTGTGTGTGAGAGAGAGAGAGAGAGAGAGAGAGAGAGAGAGAGAGAGAGAGAGAGAGAGAGAGAGAGAGAGAGAGAGAGATCAATTATTAATTATGAATAAGTGAAACTTTTAGATTCAAAAGAAATCTAGTTAGTTTTCCTTAAGTTTACTGTTTTCGTTCTGTTTTTATACAAATATTGACCCCTCTTCAGTATGAACGCAAGCCTTCGTTTATTAATATGTCTAATTATATCTTTATTCAACAATTCATTCCTGAAGAACTGCGTCTTCGCAATTACCAAGAACTAATTAGTTAACACACTATAAAGGTGCAGAAAACTAATACAGTGGTTAGCTACCTTCGATTGCTTTGCTTCATTTTCTCCTTTATTCGATTGTCTGTAGGCTGCATTAAGTAAGCGACAAAGGTACAAGTATATGACTGAGGGTGGAATTGTGGCAACAAACGAATTAGAACCGGAGAGCATTTGAGTTGAATACCAAAAAAATAACTTCGGTGGACCAGCTCCAGCATGGATAACAAGAAATAAATTCGAAAAAATGCAATACAGTATCGGATTTCCTTGATTGTGGTTTTTTTTACGGCATTTTTTCAAATTATAAGTGAAATTACATCGAAAATAACAACACTTCTACTACATATCTAAAGATTTCGACTCTTCCAAGTGAACAATAAATCAAAATGTACAGAATACTGGGGAATCACCCCACAAGCACTGGGTGGCCATGGCTTCTTCCAAATGTTTTACTGTAACACATTGGGTAGTGGTTTGAGAAAAAATTACGATAGAAATGTTATATCGTTAAGTATTAAATTTGTAAGCCAAAAATAAACAATGCAGTGTACTTATTACTGGCCAAAGTAAAGAACTTGAAAATTAAGCACAACAATCATTAATATCTACTAAGTTAGGATCTGTACCTTTTATTACCACTATCCAAAATTAAAAAGAGCAAGTCAGGTGTCCAAAGAAAACAAAAAAATCATCAGGAAATTACATTTCGCGATTAGAAAAAATACCAAACCCAAAACCAGCGACATAAAACAAAGAAACAAACAAAAAAAGAATAAAAAGAAAATTGGCTTTGGTAAATCGCAAACTTTTTCTCAGTAAATGTTCTCAATGATATTGCCAATGTCAAGAAGTTAGGTTTCTTTACTGACGTGGTTAACAAACAACAGAATTTGACAAGCCCCCCTTAACACCCCCCCTAACAACCAGCTGAAAATGACCCAAGATCTTTCATGTCTTACAAATGATCCAAGGAAGTGACATATGTTTTTAACAAACTTGACCTTTCTCTCAAAATTTAACAACCTAAACTGATTATCAATTTTTAACTAGTTTTTCGATACGAAAAGAATAAACCCCAAAAAACCTAAGCTTTATTACGTTTAATTATGTCACAGAACCTAGTCTTTATACTGGGTTACATATCGAGAGATACGCCTTGCCAATTGCCATGGTGTTATGATTTCTTTACGGCAGTGGAGACTTACTATTTACACCACTTCCTGCAGCCGCAAGATCTGTTGGACTTGTTTGGCGGCGTATCCTCAGTGCAGCACTTGGCATCAAAACAAACCAACAGGGCAAACGATGGAATATGAGAGCACGACCTCTCGAAACATATCCCAAATGCATACCATATTAAAAATGTTAAAAATTATTAAACTATCCGAATCAATTAAGTGCAAATGAAAGAAAACAAACGAGAAGCTTAGGATTTTGAAATATTAAATCTGTCCTGCTATCTTCACTCTGTGATGCTTATAATCACAGGAGGGCGGTGAAGCGAAAAAAAAAGGATAGCTGACAGTGAATTTGGGCCGTAACAATCTACAAATGTTCTCAAAAAAGATCTCTTCGTAAGTGCAGTTACTACAGAATTTTCCATTTAATAGCAGGCTCCATAAGATCAGGATGGGGGGTGGGGTGGGTGGGTGTGGAGTTAATTGTAGTCTTGTTTCTGTTTAAGCAGTTTCATGAGACACGATTTTCCTCAAAAGAAAATTTGTGCATCGTTTGAAATAGGCCAAGTTGTGTAAGCACAAATAATACAAACTGTGAAGGTCAAAGCATAAAAACCCTTACTTAGAAACCTTTCAAGTAATCCTATAACTACTCGAATTGTTGCTGTAAAACCTGTTCCGCTAAGGCACTTCATTTAAACTTGTAAAAATGCAATCTTTTCTTGTAAGCAAAACAACAAGCGAACAAAAACGCACAACCTTCTTAAACAAGGTGGGAGGGGCGCAGATGCCTACCCACTTCAAATTCCACTGTGGTATACCTATTCGTAAAATTAGAATTGGGGTGCATAAAAAACTCAGTTCAACAAAACTGGCATTGTAACTTTGTTAGATCAATTTTATGATGTAGTGCTTTTCTCACGGAGGCCTCAATTCGAGTAATGACAGGAAGAACTTAGATTTTCCTACTATCCAACTAATCAAGAAACTCCATTCAAGATTCCATATGTTCTTTACCTTAAACGTTGGTATAAAAATGGCAACTTTATAACCGTTCCTATCGCAACCATACACAATCATGGGTTCTTTAGCTATAATCTAGCTAACTGGCAGATACAAAGTTTGTTTTGGTACTAAACTAATTGCCAACCACCTGGAAAATAATACAGTCGCCTTGCCACAATTGCAACCACCCTTCCTTTCTACGCACCATGATACAAGAAAACAAGCCAAAACTCAATAACTAGCCAACTAAATAATTACCAATAAAAATTTCCCTATAAAAAATGACCAAGATTTCGTGAAATCCTGCACTATATACATTCCTTTCCTCCTCTTAAGAAATTTCTTGCTAGTGGATAAACAGCCACGATATCTTTGGCGACAAATTTTTCCAGAACGCTATATTTTTTTAATGAAGTCTCTATTTTAAGGATAAAAAATATTCACACCTGTCAACCCCTCAGATAAGATCATCCTATCATATTGCATTTGATACTGTACTCTGTATTCTGACGCTTATGATATTTTAGTGAGAAGCCAGATTATGCGTCTGACAAGCGTGTGACTTGCAAATGCGTGATACAACTGGTCGACTATGTCTTGTCAATTGCATGGCAATCAGATTGTCAGTAAAAATTGAGATCATTTTTGCTGCGGGTACAATTTTTCGTTGCAAATGCCGCTTCCAAAATAGCGACACCAGTTTAAAAAATGTCCTTAAGTCTATACGAGAGGGATGTCGCAACATCTTCTGTGTAACATTATCTACATACATGCATACACACAAACACACACATACATATATATATATAGTTTGATTTTTGTCTTTAACACTATCTAATCGAACTAATAAATATATTTTACACACAGACATACAGACCACACTGAAAATAATTAAATACCGAATTCTTTTATTAAACACCAAATACCAGCCTCTGTTCTTCGTCATCCAGTAATTATAATCATAAAAATAAAAATAATCAGTAATTCAAATAGCAAAAACTGATGTTTATTGGAAGGAAGGGTAAAAAATAATTTGTAGTTGAGGGAAATTGAATATTCCTGTTCAAAAAGCAATTTAATTTTTTTGCGACAAATTCTCTGATATCTAACAATAAATAAGTATATTCCTGTTACTGAATATTTCTTTACGCAATATTTATGCCTGTTTCCTGCTCGCTGTACACCATATAAATCTTACACTTGGCGACATTAGGTTAAACTGGGACCAAGATTAAATTATTGGTAAGTTTTCATAGTTCCAGACTGAATGGTTTAAGAAATAGCTTATTGTTTTGAATGAACAAACAATATCATTTTCTTATTTTTTAGCTTTTGAAAAAGAACCCCGAGATCTCAAAAACCCTACAGCCAAAACTTAAAAAAAAGCAAAATAATGGCTATTGACTTTATAGAAAGATATCAGTATTTGTGAGATTAACCAGTACAAATAAATATTCAATTTTTTTATTATTCTTGTTCATTCTTGGTATGGTCAAGTAACCACTTATCTTTGCCAGTGGTTCAACGAGGAAAAGGAAGAGATTAATTCAAGAACCAAAAAATGCTGGTGTTAATAAATATCTTGGAACCATTTTGATCCGCAAGCCGAATCGTTTCCCCAATACCAGCCTTTCTTATTTAAAGAGAGGGGTAAGTGTATGTATTGACAGGTATGAATACCCTTTTAAAATACAAATAAAGCGTCAACTTTGGGGCAAATATTCTGGTAACAAGCAAGTGGTGGCAACTTCCTTCCTGCACACAAACAATAACAAATTACTTTTCAAATGATGGGAAATATTCAGGGAAAAACAAAAGCATATGTCATATTAAGTCTAGGTAAATGATTAATTACTGTCTACTCTGCAAGCACTTCTTAGTGGTTAAAGCATAAATAGTAATTTCTACTTAGGAATTAAAAGCTACTAGTAAGTAAATGAAGACACTCTACGGCAGTCGGGGATGCTACACTCTCAACGACTGATAATCGAAAAAACGTTAACATCATAAAATACTACAAACGAATTGGAATTGTTGCTAACCAGAACGAAATTTCAAGTTGAAATCAATAGTTTCAATACATGTTTTCTGGGAAGGTTGGAATAAGCATCCAACGTAATTTAGATTAGATTATGCCCTTGGAAAAATGCTGGTATTTGATAAAAAAAAGAGGTAAATTAAATAAAACGGGCTAATCATTTAAAGTATATGCATAAGACTTTCACGTAGTGCATTGTGTGTGTATATATAATACCACCTACCCATAGAATGTTGGTGTCTGCTCTTTTCAGACGCGTAGAAACAACAAAATTGATTAACCAGTATGATTAAAAGGAACTTTTCAGATAGGAAGCACGCTAAAGTACATTGCAAGTGTAAAAGATCTTGACATACTTTATCATAGGCATTACATACGAGCTTCAAATCTTCTAGCTTTGGTTAAATACAATGACACAATATACTACATGATCAACATGACCTCACTTCGTAACTCCTTGACCCACTTCCATCACGACAGCATGCATTTGGGATGACAGGAACGTATACTAATAAAGCTCTGTACTACCTAGAGAATGACTGCACTAATCTCGATATTTGTAAAAGAACTGGGCCTATCTCTGGGTCATTTATGTATTGTGTACTTGTATTTGGATTCTCCAGCATATCTTCGAACGCTGTTTGATAAGAATAAGGGTAAAAACAATAAGCTAAAAAAGCTAACTCAAGTGACATTTACCAACATACAATTTTTCAAGTAAAATTCACAAGTAAATGCATGGGATTCATTAAGCAACAATGGGTAAACTAACTATTTTCCATGCAAACTGGCAAAGGGGTAACTAAGCTCTTCAACAAATATCTACAAGCTAGTCTTGTTGACAAGGTGATGAAAAGTGCCTGTTCTTACAAGTAAACTGTATATTTACAGATTTAAAGCAGTAGTGTTTAAGGCATTATGTTTTACGCCTCAAATGCTAAACAATCGAAAAGAAATACCTCTGGGGTCATATGAACAAAGACAGCGCATTGATTCTGAATGTGGATTAGAAAATGTACGAGTATAAGCAGCTCACTCCTTGTAGAAAGATCTCCTTCCCCCATGCTTAGACATGGTGTCACGATGCAGCTGCAAAGGATTGCAAAGTTACATTCAGCGGTCAGAGTTTTTTTTTAACAGTCTGCAGGATCCAGGAGCAGAGTGGTTAAGGAAGACTGTGAAAAGGGCATGTAAGTACAACAAAAGTAGAAAAAAAAGGAGACGGAAAAAAGGCTAAGCGGATAATAAGTCGCTGAGTACTTTTATCTTATCCGGTGTTGGGGGCTTGATGTGTATACGTTTGATCGATTGCATGCGAAATGATGTACACTTTCGGGCATACCGATTGCTAATGACCCATAGAGGCTAACGTTAAAGGAGGAATGCAACCAAAAGAAAAGGGTCACAAAGATAAAATAAAAGAATGAATGAAAAGGGCCAAGGAGAAGAAAGTACAAAAAATGGAAAAGAAACCAATTGACACCAGACGTCATGCAATTCAGAATATAGATTCGTTAAACACAAGCAACAGCAAGAACAGTTATTGGGAAATAGGTGCTGATACTAAATTAGTCAGTGGCTGCAGGTATCTGCACGTATGCTAAGCTTTGTTCGGTGAATCTAAAAGAAACACGGCCAGACAGTTTTAATGTCCATCACTTTGCGATATTTGTTCAATGTGTTAAACCTATTTGTATTCCACAAGCTCTCACTTTTTCACTAGCAAAGTACCCGGCGTTGCTCGGGTAAAAAAGTGCAATTTTGTAGACTAAAAAGGCCCTATCAAGATAATTGTAAGGTGTTGCTCGATTAGAAATGTGATGGTAGACCATTTCAGTTCTAAGACCTGCAACTACCTTGAAACTTGGGGTGTGGTAGAGAAATAATAGGTAATTTAAACTTTGGTTATCTTACGAAAGATAATGTTAGAGCTTCAAATAAAAAATGCTATGGCAATACATAGGCAAAAAAAACCAGATTAAAAATCAAAACAAAAAAGAGTCCCCCCCCGGCGGGGATACTCACCACTATACTACCGAGGACTTGTACGGTCAAGAGGATTACTTTATAGTAAATAAACTTTCTTACTTTCAACAAAAGTTTTAATATTGTTTCATTTTTGTTTTGAAATTAATTAATTAAAAATGTTGAAATTTTTATATTTTCAGTTTTATTCAAATTTTTGACTGGAGGCCTCCTTCACCTTGAAAATGGGATTAGCCGCCCCCTAACCCCCTAGAATATGACCTCCCGGCTCAGCCTTTTATATCTCAGATCCTCCCTCCGATAAAGGTGGGCTCACACTCCAAATTTCAGCTCCCTAGGTTCAGTAGTTTTCTCATAAATTTACTTCAAACAGACAGGCAAACAAGGAGACTCACTTTTATATACACAAAAAAGTATTTAAAATGTACAGTATGTAGGAATGTCTAGTCCTATGTAGATACAAAATTCATTAGACGTGCTACATAAAAAACTTCCAAACTAAAAATTAACATACCATGCAGTATTCTGGGATTTGTCATTCCAAGCTGTACGACAGGGTGTTCCATTATTGCTCTGTACATTGGGCTTTCAAATAAAAACACCAAAAGTCACTTAAAATGCAGCCCAAATGAGATACTGTTTACTTATATGGATACGCAAGCAACAGTACAAAACTAGTGACAAGTGGTCAATCATATACCTTTGTAAAAATAAATACAAGCCAGGCAAAAACCCATCAAAAGTGAGATTTTAAGTAACGCCCACATAGATACGGATTTCAAGTCAAGCGCTTCTTTGTGTGTGTAATATCATATTTTAATGAAAACGATTTTTTTCACACATACATGTGCACACACACAAATGTATGTATGATTTCATGGTTTTGTCCACGGAATAAAACCCTATTTGCATTCTACCTGTTTTTGCTTTTAAAAAGCAATGAAAATGTATGTAGGAGTATCCAGTGCTAAAATCAACCTCTGTCTCTCTCTCTCTCTCCCTCTCTCTCTCTCTGTCTCTCTCTCTCTCTCTCTCTCTCTCTCTCTCTCTCTCTCTCTCTCTCTTTCTCTCTCTCTCTCTCTCTCTCTCTCTCTC
>RDPX01000132.1:884998-895012 GCA_003991215.1 Morbakka virulenta | reverse complement strand
TAGTAGTAGTAGTAGTAGTAGTAGTAGTAGTAATAGTAGTAAGTAGTAGTAGTAGTAGTAGTAGTAGTAGTAGTAGTAGTAGTAGTAGTAGTAGTAATAGTAGTAGTAGTAATAGTAGTATTAATAGTAACAGTAGTAGTAGTAATAATAGTAGTAGTAGTAGTAATAGTAGTAATAGTAGTAATAGTAGTAGTAGTAGTAGAAGTAGTAGTAGTAGTAGTAGTAATAGTAGTATCAATAGTAATAGTAGTAGTAGTAGTAATAGTAGTAGTAGTAGTAGTAGTAGTAGTAGTAGTAGTAGTAATAGTAGTATCAATAGTAATAGTAGTAGTAGTAGTAATAGTAGTAGTAGTAATAATAATAATAATGATAATAATAATAGGAGTAGTAATAACACTATTATTAGTATTGCTAGAAGTTATAGTAGTAGTGGTAGTTGAAGTGGCAGTTGTTTTTCTGGAAGGAACTATATGTGTATAAACAGAAAAAAATCTGGTGTTTTGAAAGCAAAAAAAAGCTCAGGTATTATGGTAGCTGACAGGTAATGAGTTCGCCTATGAAGTAACATAGAATAGTGCAAAATGATGTCACACAGAAACTGTTTGCGCAAAACTAGCCACCACCACCCCTCTCCTTCTCTCCATATACACAGAAATAAAATAAGGCAAATAAATACCGTCGATTTCCATGTCACTATCGTCACTATCCTCTGAGTTGACATACTGTAATAAACTGGCTACCTCTGTCAGCGAGATCAATATTCTTTTCAATTCTCCAAAAAACTGTAGAAAAAAATAACGTAATATGATCAGTCAAATTTTAATACGATCATTTGCAATAATTATCCACAATCGAAAAGCAAAAACATGTAAAGTTGAATAATCGGCTTTGCAGATTCTACAACAAATTACAATGTTTGCATTTCAACCAGACAAAACGTTCAACAAATATGGTAAAAACATAGGTTTTTTAACCATTAAAAATTAAAACTCACAAAAACTATATTTCACAAAAATTAATACTGTTTTATGCAAACTTTTCATGTTCTAATTAATTTTTTAAGCATCAGTGGACTCCAATAATTGTGTGTACAAAAATGCTCTTGTTACATCGATACGAATGTATCATCCTAAGTACAGGATAACAAAATCACCATAACAAGCGCAACATATCATGGACCCTCCTCCCCCAAACACACACATACACACAGCTATGCAATAAAGAAAACAAAGAAAAAAGTGGAGAAAGAGTATCTTTTTCACATATTAACTATAATTCTTTTCAGGAATTTGTGACTATACATAGATTGCATATGTAATATTGTGTTTCTCAAAAACTAAAGTTGCTTTGTTTATTGATTTTCTGACAAATTCATGATTTGTCTCACAATCAAATATTACGAGAGCTTGAAAACTGATACATTAAGGGCTTAGGTCTGCTAAAGCATTTATAAACATACCTCATTATAATATGTTTAAGTCCTTATGCATGTAAACACAACAGGATTGGAATAAAGAGGTACATCACCAAAAATAGAATAAAGATGCAAGTAAAGTAATGCAAAACAGCAAAAACTTAAGTGATCTAAACCCCTTGCTATTGGATCAACATGTTGCTGTCGTGCAAGGCCTTGCGCGTTTCTTTGACTCTGGAGGTGATACCAGCTTCGATTCAAGTGTGCTGGAACAGCAACAGACAAGGAACCAGACGGAGGATGATCCAACCCGGAGTTCAGACAAGGCTTGCCTTCTCCTGAACCCACATTTCCATTCATGAATAGTACAAGGAAAGATTATATACATACTGGATCGGTCATCGCCCAGGATAAAAAGGCCCGCATTTCTACTGAACGAAGCCCGGCAGACTCAAAAAATAAGCTAGACTTCGACACCATACATAGGAACATCAACCTTGGAACAAGACTAAGAATCATGTCACTGAATGTGGAGGGTATCTCAATGCAAAAATGCGACCACCTTGCAAGAATTGTAAAAGACCAAGACATTGATATTCTCCTTTTGCAAGAGTCCCATTTAGAACAAATGGAATGCAGTTGTCACATCTGAAGTGGATTCTTACAAGCTAGACTAACAGGAGAAAGAAATGTTGAAAATGAGAACACATTGTGAAAAAGCCCCAGTATACATGAATACTAATTAGACGGCTGAATTATTTCTACAATATGCAAAGCACCGACAAACATGCTGTGCCTTGCTGGCAATGCATGTGAGGCTTCAAAAGGGCTCAGGGAATTAACCCTTTATATCTCAAAAATATCATAAATTCACATTGATTCTCAGTGTAGAAGTCCATATAAACTCCATATTGTTTTGTGGAGCAGCAACATATATATCTTGTGTCTGTTATCAACAACTCAATCCCTGTCAACAAGTACATCTGCACTGTCAACATAAAAAATAGCTATACATAATAACTTCAATAGTCTGACTATGGGAGAAGTATCTACAAAAAGTCAGAAAAAGCTTTGGTCTCATAACATGATAAGTATCTTATATCAATGGCTTCCACTGTGCCCATAAAGAATTTCTGAAATATGTAATTCAATTAGCACACATAATAGGTCGGCATACCCCATGTAATTCAATTGGTCTGCATAACAGATAAGCAGAACCCATATATTCCATACACAATTCTATTTATTTACATAGTTCTGTAGCAGTTTCTGATACTTTTACAATAATGTATTGATACCAAGTTCTGTAGAAATTCCTTTAAACAAACAGGCTTATTCTAGTGAAATCAGTCTTTCAGTTCTTAACTCAACATCATCAGCCAAATATTACCACACAGCCCGAGCCACTGTAACACTGTGAATAGGAGAGTGCTTTCTCCACAATGACAATTTGATAGTAATGATCACTTGATGCAAAATTCCATTAAATCCTCTTTCTTGCTGCATGACTACTGCAGCCATCTCATTACATATTGATAAAGACATCCTACACAAAAGTGATTCCAATCAAACTTTAATGTTAAAAAAAACATGAGATTTTAAATATGAAAGACAAAGCCTATATTTTTAACTCTTCACTACAGGTATTACCTAACAAGTATCACATTTAAATTCATAAATGTAATGTAATTGTTCCAACCATATTATGTTGCTTCTTTTTCTGGAATATTTGCTGTTATAAAATCCAGAAGCCAATAAAAGATTATATGTTCTTGAATATCCTTTTTCGGAATGATTATGTGACACCTTTGAAATTCTTGATTTTATCTCTCATATAACCTTATCTACAAATACAAGTTTGACAACAAACTTCCTGGATCAAAGTGAAGCTTGAACACAAAACCTCTGATATGATAATCTGATGTATCAAATGCTTACTATTTCATGCGCAATAATCCAATAATGGGAAAAACCTGATCCTACTGTTGAATGTGCATCTGCACAAATTACTTTGATAGAATTACTCTATGAAGTAATAAATGTCAATTATATTACGCCAAAAATAAAAAATAAAAGCTAAGGATGTAAAAAAGAATTCTGCAAAGTGAAACCAATGTAACTGACGTACATCAAAGAGTACAGGAAGACCAGCTGTAGCTGATGCAGACTCTCCAACTTCTGGTCCAAGGTCTTCTGTTAATTTCTTTACAGTTGCTGCATCTGGGCCTCTACTTGATAGTGGAGTCTACAAAGAAAAATGTCATGTTTTAATACATAATTTATTACAAGTACTCATTATATCAATGATAAACCATCATGAGCTTCAAACATACTCACATTCACTATCCACTTTAAGTAACATGACATGCCAGATATCTGTTTGACTTTAGTTTGTATACACAACCCAGTACTTTATCTTAATAACTTTGTTATTGTACTTACTTACTATCCATTTATAGTCAATGGTCATATCATACATGTGTTTGACTTGTTGCTTTCTGCAAAGTTCACCACTTCATATGATCACCAGTCATTTCTTCCGTCAAGTGGACGGGCTTCAGATCCCCTTCAATCAATTCCTTCCAAGACTCCCTTGGTTGTTCTTGGCGCCTTGATCCAGACACCTCCACAGAGGAACACCTGTTGATCCATGACTCAGATTGTATCACATGCCCAAACCATCTTAGCCTATTGTATCTGGGGACATTATCCCAGGGCGTCAGGTGAAGCAACGTCAAGAGTGTAGAAGTTCTGACTCTAGTTCCTCTTTTCAGGTTACACATCCACAAAAGCATGGCTCTTTTATTATGCATGAGGCATTTGACATCTTCAAGATGGGATGCCAAGCATTCTGAGCCATAGACCATTGTACACCAAACACAAGTACTGAAGAGCTTACCATGCACGGATGAAGAAATGGCTTTACTTTTCAGCAGTGGCATTAGTTCTCTAAATTTTCCCCAGGCACATTGCACTGGAATGACTGTGGCCAATGCACAACCTCCACAAGATCAGATGCCATCACCAAGATAAACAAACCTGTCAACCACCTCCAGCATATCACCAGCCACTTCTACCTCCACATGGTCTCATGTCAATTGGCCGAGCAAAACCAACACATCTTTTACATTTAAAAAAAGGTGTCTCCATCAGTCTACCCTTAATTCCAGAACAACTCTTGTGGATTTACAGATTATAGCCACTACAGAGAATCAAATTCTGGCCAACACCTTTGCAACAATACCCACATGTGTGCCTTCCTGATTCTTGCACCATGTTCAAATCCTATGCAGAGATCATGACTTTTATTTTCAACATGTTAACCTTTAAACTCAAGCCTTTTCTTCCAAACATCTAACCTCTCCATAAGTTCATTAAGAGATTTTCCAATTACGACCAGGTTGTTGGCATAGAGCAATTCCCATGGACATCTGACATGAAACTCCCTTGACAAAGCCTCCAGAACAATGATAAAAAGAAGTGGGCTTAACAACGTCCCCTGATGCACACCAACCTTTGCCTCAAACTTCTCGCTGAGTGAGCTCCAAACTTTCACTCCACTCCTTGCACCACCACACATGGCCTGAACAAGTTAAACTATCCATTCAGGGACACCAATCACATGCAAAGCCCACCTAAGAACAAGTCTAGGGACTCTGTCAAAAGCCTTCTCCAAATCTACAAATGCCAGATAGAGGTGTTTGTTCTTGGCAAAATACTTCTCCTGGAGCTGTCTCAGGATAAATATAGCATCAGTTGTGCTTCTCCCTGGACAGAAACTAAATTGCATGCCATCATATTGACACAGTCTCTGAAGCTTTCTTCCACAACTCTCTCTACAAGCTTCAGGCCACGGTAATTCCCACTGTCGAAAGCATCACCTTTGCCTTTGTGGAGATTGACTATAATGCTTTCATTCCAATCACCTGGAATTTTTTCCTCCACCACTATTGGATTGGCAATGGCTTGACAACATATGTCAGAGGATGCCTTTAACATCTCTGCAAAAATGCCAGAGGGACCTGTAGCTTTATGAGCTTTCATCTTCTTCAAAGCTTTCAATACCATTTCATGTGTGAAAAGGCATGCAGGGCCAGCCACCAGCTCAACATGGGAGAGTGTCTCTGACCAAGGAAACTCAATGTTTAGCAGACATTCATAATGCTCCTGCCATGCAATTCTCTTGGAATCCTCATAAAAAGCCATGTTTTTATCATCATCAAACACACACTTCTCACCTACCACATCCTGATTTTTATAGCACATCTGCTTTTCCACCTGGCAAATGGCATCTTTCCTTTTTTCCACATGACCAAAAAGTTTCTTTTCAGCTTTCTTTTTGGTGAGATACATTACACTTCTTACAAGGCATTTGGAAGTCAGGCATTCCTCTTTGCTACCACCATCTTTCCAGGATTTCTGTAACCTCCTCTTTTCCTTCACCGACACATTCACTTCTTTGTCCCATCACCATTTCTCCTGCTTCCACACTCGTTTATTTTCAAACCATATCTTCTTCTTTTCCTTTTGGCCTTTTCAAATGAGTGAGGTTGAGTCAGCTATTCAGCTCAGTCTCATCCACTTTCTCTGGCCTTTGGTGTCCTCTGTTGTTGCTTGAACTTCCTCAATACCCCTATTGATTACACCCCTCCTCCACAGCTTTTGCCTTCCTCTACTCCTCTTGCCATCTACCTTGCTGTAAAATGTCTTCTTTACAGCCATCTCTTCCCCCATTCTCATGACATGGCCATACCACCTCAACCTAGCTTTTCTTGCCTTCTCACATATGTTAGGGGCTTTTCCAAGCCTTCAAATATCTTCTTTTTGTTTCATGTTTTCACAGAGACACACCTATCACCCATCCTAGCATCCTCATCTCAGCTGACATTAGTGCCCACTCTTCCACTTTACTCAATACTTTGGTATCATATAATGTCATTAAATGAAATAGTTTGCCTCAACACAGGTTGAGATAAGATAAATAACATTTGCCCCAGGCAATTTTGTGTGAAAGTGAGAGTGGAACAAAGAGTGGGTATAGGTCACTGTCTGAAGTGTCCTATATGGTACACAAATCAAATATTGTGCAACATTTTACAATTACACATACACTCACTATCCAGTTGACATGTACCCATGGCTTCCACAGATATGCCTTATTACTAATTGCTTGTAATTATTTTAATTATTGACTAATCTTTAATATTAAGATAATATTAAGATCATGGGCTAAAACTCTTGCAGAGCGGAAAACAACTCCTTTTTCTATCTGAATTTCAGGGGTAAAATAATAAATTGTGAATATTAATGCCCTGTATAGTTGTAGTTCCCTAATTGTAATAAATTTCTCTGTGAATGAAGTTTCATTCAGTGGGGAACTAGAAAGTTCTGAGAGTGCTTTTAATTTCATCTGGTTTGGTCACATTGAGAGAATGAATGAGAGTGTTTAGGTAACCACATGGAGGGGTTGAGCGAGCAGGTCCTGTTAGTAGAGGAAGGTCCAAGAAAAGATGGTCTAAAGTAATAAGATGGAAGAAAGGAAAGTCATTAAAGACCTGGCCAATGATAAATCAGCTTGAAAGTCACTTACAAAACCCTATCCAATGCACACTTGAATGTAAAATAGATATAAGGGCAAGGAGGTAAAGTCTTATTACTTAGTTTAACAGTCTTTTCTGTCTATTATTTCTCTGTCCTTCACAGGTAAATAGGCTCAACCATTAAAAAACAAAGAACAAGAACAATAAGAAAACAAAAGATTTTTCATTCTGCTGGGGATCATGGTTTTCCATCTTAAACATCACTGTGTGCAAATTTTTTACCTTTGTCCAATAATTTTCTGGAACTATATATATATATATGTTCACACTACTGCATCACTAGGTAACCTAGGATATGTATGCCTGCACCTCAAGTCTGCACCAGGACCTAAGAGATGCAGAACACAGCACAAGATTGATTTGGTGCCCAAAAGTGCTAAAATATGAGCACTTGCAGTGATGTTAAGGATCCACAATGTTTTGAATGTTTCGAATAGTCCAGGCGGTAATGTTCCCATGGCTCCAACTATCCCTGGCACAATGGTCAATTTTGCTCAGTACATGCACTCAAGCTCCTCCTGCAGAGTTGAATACCTCTCTCACTTCCCCCCCTCTTTGATCACAACTAAAACATCCATTGGCACTGCAACATCAGTGAGGATCCAGGTTCTCTCACTATATATATATTTCGATTTCAATTTACCATCTGGCCTACCTACATCCTTTTTACCTTTGTTTCCTTCTTCCTCTTCACATCATGTCTTCTAAACTGTGTCATCTCTCATAGTTTCTTTTACACTTCTGAACAAACTTATTCCCATTCCCTTTTTTACATTGTTTTACTTTCTTTGATGTTGTTTTGTCCCTGTATTTGTCTTATGTCCCGTGTTTGTTTGTCCTGTTTAGTAAAATTGCCAATTTACATCTAAGGCCATGAGCTTAGCACTCATACTATATATATATATCTGTGTAATATTGTGTATTTGTATCAAAAAGTGCTCAATGCATATAGCAGAGCAATATAAGATAAGATGAAACATGAAAAATAAGAACTGTGATTGCAACTAATAGTTTCACGATATTTTTCGATCATCAGGCAATAATGCTACAAATACTGTACATGCTTTTTATAAACAAATAAAGTAGGCAGCTCATCAAAAATAATAATAATAATAATAAAAAAAAATTACAGGTGGTAATTGAGTTTTTACAAAACTCTAGGACTAGAGTTTTAATGTGGGGCAGAGAGGACTATTTTTAAAAAGCAGAATATCAACTCTCAGAGGTTAGGGTTTATGAAGAATTTGCTTTTAATCCAATGACAGCCCTCCAAATATTAATACCTTAAGAACTTAATCATATTAGAGAACAAAAGGACATTGATGAAAAAACATTAGATTACCTTATGGTAAGGGATCCTGGCTACATAGGTTTAATTTATTGCCCTAAATTTATGTGGCTATTTTATGTCCTTGGTGGACCGTTGACCAGTTATATTAAATTGTCTATATTTGACTGCAAGAATCTTTTCATTGGTTGAATTTCTCTTACAACAAGTGGCTATGCAAATTTAATCATTACAGGCACCAGTGTTTCTGCAAATAAGTTTAAAAATTTACCACTTCTGCCAGTGTTGTTTTATGTACAATTGATATCACTCCTTTCTGTGCAAGCTTACTTCACAAAGATGTGATGACAACCTTAAAGAAAGCACTAAATGGCAGAGAGGATAAATCTGTTTCTGCTAGGTCTTTGTTGAATTTAGCAGATATTATAGTTAAAAATAATATAAGGTATTTCTATCAGGACTAAATTTGCACCTAACAATTTTATTCTGTTTATGGGAGAATTTGAGGAAAGGCCTTGGGTGTGTATTATCTTAAACCTATGACTTGATTGTGCTATATTGATAGTATTTTTCTTATTTGGGAATACGAGAGAAAGAATTATTTAGCTTTATTTCTTATGCTAATAGATTTCAGGATATTTTATTTATTAAAGAAAAAAATAATACAGAAACATATTTTTGTTAAAGAAACTGATCCCCATTGATTTCTATATTTTCAAGTCATTATCCCTTTCACAAGAAAAAGGATATTCCATATAGTCAGGCACACAGGACAAAGCACACTTCAAATAATGTTCCCTTTCAAAATTGCATCTCAGATCTCAGGGACTCGCTTCTTGCAAAGGGCCATAAAAAAATTTAGTGGACCTGTGCTTAACCAAGCAAATGTTTTGGATCAAGATGAGATATTGCCAGGAGCATCTGCACATAAAACTACAATTCCAACTTTAAACATTTATTCAAGGATATCTCAATGAAATGTTTGTGCAAAAAGAAATCTCTTTTATTTTTTCCCCATTTAGATATTAGCCATGAATCATAGTTTTGCTTTTTTGCACAGTTTCTATAAAACAAGGCAAGTGCATAGGCAAGCACATAGCATTGCCTCGGAGTGATATGTACAGAAGCTATTTTGTTTACTTGATAAATAATTGTTAAACAATGGTTTTCTTCTTCTCTTTATTCTCCAGTGAATCAATTTAGTTAAATTAACTACAAATTTTCAACTAATTGATACACTGGTATGAGAATTTATTTATTTTTATAATGTCCAGGTTTGGGCACATTGCATTCCATTAAAAGAGATTTTTACCAAGGCTATTTTGCTTACTTTTGTTCTTTTGTATTTTATGCATATATATATATATATATATATATATATATATATTTGACACAGGAAATATGCCAAACCAACACTGACAAACTCCTTCAGTTAATAACAATAAAATTTTGTAGACAGACGAAAATTTGAAATAATAAATAAAAATTTGATTTACTCAAGTAAATGTTGGCATACTTTCTTTAGTCATTTCCTGTGTCAAATATATATTTATATATATATATATATAAATAAAAATATATATAAAAATAAAAATTTGATTTACTCAAGTAAATGTTGGCATACTTTTTTTAGTCATTTCCTGTGTCAAATATATATATATATATATATATATATATATATATATATATATATATATATATATATATATATA
>RDPX01000132.1:874780-884950 GCA_003991215.1 Morbakka virulenta | reverse complement strand
AAAAAAATGTATATTTTTTTTTTATTTATCTGTGTCATATATATATATATATATATATATATATATATATATATATATATATATATATATATATATATATATCTATATAAATAAAATATATAAAATATGGATTCAGTTGGTAGAAATATTATCCCTACTTCTACTCAGGAAGTTACAACATGTGAATAACTACTTCATTTTAAAATATTTATAAAAATATTGCACTACATTAAAGCAATCAGTCTATAAAAGGTCAGTTTTTCATCTTAAGAATGAATAATAAACAAACCTTTTTGAATGATATTACATTACTTTCTACTCTTTTTTTCCATAACACCAGTTCATCTGTAGAGAAAAAGGATATTAACAAAAGATAAAAAGCAGTTGCCTGGAAATAAAAATTTATAATCCACAAAAAAGTGACAAAATTATATTAAAAACATCTTTACTTTTTATAATAAATTATCTTTTCTGTGGTTACAAAAATGGCCCCTTGTATCTTTACTTGGCAATGTGCATCACAATACGGCTCCTACCATAAGTAATGGAGCATAACTTTTGCCCCAACAGACACTTTTTTCTAAAGATAGTGATCAAGCTTTCACATCATAGATATTGAATTGGACCATCTAACCCTATATCAATCTTTAGTTCCACTTTCTTCCTTGTAAACTAAATCAGCCAGAAAAAATTCTTGTTGCTTTCTTTTTCTCTGTTGGAAAAATCTGAAGCTGTAAATGACTTATTGTGCATGAAAAAGAAATATCCAAAGTTTGAGAAGAATATAACCAGTGGTTAAAAAAAGTTTTAATTGCTTCCAATGGTAATAATAATTATCATAAGTAATTGTGATCTTTAACAACTATCTTTCATACACTTAAACAACTCACTTTTGCAATTTCTACTTTAAGAAATATCTTTGATCTAAAGGACAATCACAATTTTTTACCATAGGTTTTGATTTGTGTTAAATTATGTGAAGATTACTAAGGAGGAGAAAAGCTATCCTATTTGCACATCCAAGTCTACTATTAAATACACATTATGTTGCAGAATTTATGTTAGATTATCTTCCTTTTACTGGAAATATGTAACTCAGTTATTTTAAATCTATTCTACATTTTTGGGTACCATGCTCTCTGGTAAATGCCCTGTTATTTCCCATTTTAGTTTTTTTCCTTGTAATTTGTAAACATCCAGCCCAAGTGTATCTAGTGTAAAGTATTTATTAGATTCTCACAAAGTAAAAGTTAAGAAGAATCCTATAATTAGTAGATCATTAAAAATTCTACATTTTTGTAAGCCCTGGAGATCAGAGTAAAAAAAACCACTTTTTATATTTCAAAAAAATTTACCAAGCATGTCAATTTGTCATTGTTTCCATGTTTGATAATACAATCTATATTTTAAGTCTCCAGCTCTGTATCCTGCAATCATAATCACTTTCCATCAGCTTGCCCGAAGGTACTTTTGGCTCTTACAACACACTTCTTAAGGATTTCTTCTCAAATTATTGTTGACGTACATCAAACCATACCACATTGTTGATTTCCTTCTAAACACTTACCACATCAGATACAAATACATCAACATGATGTTTATTATAAATGACAATCCCCTGCACTCCTTCTCAAAGCAGATCTTACAACTTATAATACTGTTGTTCTGGAATAAACATTGTTTGACACTCATTTTAGGAAAGTCAATGTCAGTCTTTTTATAAAACATATAAACATCAGCTTATTTTTACTGATTGAATAGAAATATAACACAGATTTCAAAACATTAATGAGAAAATATTTGGTCAACAAGAAAAACAAAATAAGATAAAGCAAGACGGTTGCCAAGGTGTTAATGTTATATTGCTGATAAAAGATTTAGATGAAAATGAAAGATGAGAAACCAATTTTTATTTAAATAATAATAATTTTATCATCACAAAAATCATGGATTATCTAGAGCCCAGGCTCCATTGCAGAGTTATTTATTTATTATGATAATCAACATTTGATTTGAATGTAATTTTCAGGTATCCGGCCAGATGACGTCTTTCATGGGTGACCCTACAAACACAATCAAAACAACATGAACAATTAGTTCCATCACACTAATCGTGGAGTGTTATTCTCACCAGAATCGTCCAACGGGTCGTTTTCACAAAATGAAAATAAATATGTTCTGTGTTCTCAAGCTGACATGCGTGCGAAATTTCAATTGTGGCAAGACAGGTCAATTTGGGGGTTTCAAAATTCATCATATTACGTGAATAGCCATCAGCTATTTGCATTCCTGACCAAAAAAAAGATGATCAACATCTAAGAGTTGCACTCTTGGGATGTTATTGGTGGTGCTTTTGCTTCACTGTGTCTTGAGAAAATCTCAACCCAGTTATTAAATCAGGTTAAAAATTCGCAATAACCTAGAACTTTTTTTTCAAGCACTGTAAAGCAATTCTTCCTTTCTTTCTCTCTCTCATCCAGTTGTTGTTTGATTAGTTTTACCTTTAAATTTCAAAACTGATTTAGCTGTGCGGATGCAATATGAAAATATTGAATCTATTTAACTATTCTAAGACAAGAAATCAGTCTCTTAAAGTGTCCGCTGTAATGTTAATTCTGCCCCAAGCGTTATGATCACGCCAATTTCTTGTGTTAATAGATCATATCAAAATATCAAAGAGAAAGCAAAAAAATCTAAAAAATTTGGCTCCAAAAATTTTTTGCGGGAAGTTCAAGTTATCGAACGAATATGATTTTTACTTCCAAAAAACCTTACCAGAGATTAGAGTCTGTTGTTCCTAGAGATGCTGTCAAAAAATTCAACGCTTATACATATTATTCTTCAAAACAGACTTGTAAACAACAAATACAAAAACCGAAATAGAAAAGGATGGCAAATTAACAAGTTCACGAGCTCTGATCTTACCATTGTCTTGTATACCTTCGTGTTCAACGGTGCGTCCATCTTCGAGTATTTTGCGAGATCGGACAAGAATAAGTTTATATAAAGCAAAATCTTTGCTCAATTTCTCACCAAGTATCTTCTCTTTAAGTGATCTTATATTATCAGTTGGATTGACCAGAAATGACTCCTTCTTTTCCATTCGTCTCCGAGGCACGTACCGTTAATAGATATCGTGAATGTTTCAAGTTATCTAAGCCCAAAATTGGTTTTAATTCTCTCATGTTAGGTTTTTCTTTTATGGCTTATTAAAATGTGGATCTAGACTTGGTTGTTTGAGTTGGACGATGCCAATTCGGATAAAACGATGGATTGTTGACAGCAGAAAACGGCAAGGGAAGAAAATTGTTTTTTGATTGTATTTGTATTCAGAAAATGAGAAGAGAAATGTCACACTGCGCATGTCATAGATGAATTTGAGATGCTGACTTTGAGTTAAACTGAGGTTGGTTGTCATGACAATGAATTTAACAAGTAATTTACTTTGTGACGCATCATGACGTCATAGGGGTAATCTTCATGTTGTTGCAGCTGTCATGCAAAAAATAATTTTGCCGAGTCATTCATCATCAGTTATTATCACGGTTGAGGAAGTGACATGGCGAGTTCACATGGCGGGAATTATATCGTGCCTTTTAATCTTTATTTCTCACATTTATGACACAGTGAAGAGGAAAATAACAACAAAATGCACAAAAATATGAATATCGGAACACTAAATTTAAGATGATTACCAACACAAAGACCAAGGAAACGATATGCAAATATATGACCTTCAAATTCAAACAGTGCAAGGAACACATTTGAACAAAGTAATAACCATGGTTTATACTATAGAGGAGCAGATAACAACTCACACCATGGTGTTGGCTTTGTAGTTAACACCAATTTAGCACCCAGCATTAATAGAATTATTAATAGACTCTATACCATGCCAAGGAAGGTAAATACAAAAGATATCACGGCAGTCTGCGTTTATGCAACCACCTCAGTAATAAGTGAAAAAAGACTCAAAGCAAAGAGAGGAATTTTATGAGGTTTCCGAGGACACCATAAGCAAAGTTAAGAGCAACAACATAGTTATCATTGGAGGTGAATTTAATGCACAGACAGGTTCAGGCCATGACAACCATCTGAGGTTGTTGGGAAGTTAGGCTAAGGCCTAACAAACGACAACGGTGGAGCACTTATTGAAACCAGTGCCAACAACAAACTGGTACCCCAGACACATTGTTTCAACACCAAACACAAACACATGGGAGAACCCAGGAATAAAAAAAGGCAGAAGAAATCCCTACAGGAATCAAATAGACTACATCATAATCAGAAACAGACACCGAGCGCTCATACTAGATTCAAGATCATATTGCGGCATTAAAACAGATACTGACTACAGGCTAGTTAAAATTAAATTGAGACTAGAATGGCATCTTCTGAAGAAAAAAAATACCATTGAAATCATTAACCTGGAAAATCTTAAGGATGAGGAGAAAAGGGCTCGATACTAACAAAGAGTGAAAGAGAAATTGAAAAATAAAGAAGAGAAAAAAAGCGGTATAAATGATGTGTGGAATAACATAAAAGGGTGATGCCTAGAAGCCCCTAAAGATGTGCTAGGCATCAGGAAAGCGAATAAAAGAAAAAACATAAACAAAGTGGAAGTCTTGTCAGAAAAACGAAAGGGCACCAGAATGAAAATCAATACAACAACAGACAGCAAAAAAAACCCGAACTGGGCCAAGAGAGAAAAGGGATTATGAAAGAGCTTAAAGCAGAAATAAAGAGAGGTGAAGAGACAAGAGTTAAAAAACTAATAGAAGACATAGACAGCATCAAAGATGACTCCATTAAAATATTGAAATAAAACCTATCCCAATGTCCCCACCTTTTAATATTTCAAAAGTGCACAAAGCCATCAATTTACTCAAAAAATAACAAGAGTCCAGGTATACACAACTTAAAAAGTGAGCTCATCAAACATGGACCTAGTGAAATCGCAACAGGAATAAATAAACTTTTAAACAACCCAAGGACCACCAGAAAACCTCAGGCCAATCATGCTCTTTACAACACTGAGAAAAATTTTCGCAGTTTGTATGATACTCAGAATATCTGAGAAACTCCAACAAAAAATTCCCAACTCTCAAGTCACCTACCAAGCAGCAAGATCTACAACAGAGCATGTAGTCACATTCAAATACCTTGCTGAAAAAGTTATTACGTTCAAAGACTAAACCATTCACATTCTTATGTTAGACATGTCTAGGCTTTTGATACAGTCTGTAGAAACATCCTCATAAAAGACCTGATAGAAATACTAGACCCTGGAGAACTACATGTGAATGCACTCATGATCAAGGAAGTGAAACTACAAATCAGATGTAAAGATGACCCAAGTGATAAATTCAAGACAAACATTGGTGTGCTACAAGGTGATTTTATGTCCCCAGTAGTGTTCACCATATATCTAGCTCAAGCTTTGAAAAGAGAAAGAAACACATTTGAACAGGAACATTCCTATGCTCTGACATCGGAAAGGGAAGAAGAACGAAAGCCTTTTATTTTCAAGGAACATATCTACACAATACCTAAGGATACTGATGACATTGGGTGGGTTTCAAATGCATAGTAGACAACATGAAGAAAGAAATGTAGGATAAAATAAAGAAGAAGAACCTACTGGTAAACAAAGGAAAGACTGGAAAATATAATGGAGAAGGAAAAAATGAAGAATGGAGAAAAAAAATAACTGGTGTGCCTACTGAATATCAATGAAGACATCAGAAGACAGAAAGGACTAGGCATCTGTACCCATAACAAATTAGAACATATCTTTAAAAGTAACTTTAATCTACAAATCAAGATCATAACATTAAATGCATTCATACCTAGCATCTTTCTGTACAACAGCGCATTATTAACACTAGCAAAAAACGAGGAATACAAGATTGATGTTTTCGAGAGGCAGCTTCTTAGAAGGCTCTTAAAACAAATAGCTTTAGACCATAAAAAAATAAGTAGCCTAAGGCTATCTACAATAAAGACCTCTGATAACTAAAAATCGCAAATGAATGTGGTACTTAAATATGAAGAAGGAGAGTAAGATGGCGTGGTCGCTTAATACGCATGCCAGAAAACACACCAACCAACATTTCCCTCAGTGAGTTCCTGCGAACGCTAAAAAAAAAACACCAGACAGAACCAAAACCACTAGTTCAGTATTATAGCACAAGACCTTGCAGACCTAGGACATGATTTCAATGAAGCACGAAAGGAATCTCAGGATAAAGACTACTGGAGAACCCTGACTGCAGAGAGAGCCCTGCACACTGTAAATGTGAGAAGTGCAGAGGCACTAAAGTGACGAAAAGCACAGCAGAGAGAGAGAGAGAGAGAGAGAGAGAGAGAGAGAGAGAGATTTACAATCCCATTCGAAGTCTTGCAAACTATTGTTGACAGAAGTTTTGTTATAATTAAAGATTTGGAGAACTATTTTTTGGGGGAAAAGTGATGGATAAGGTATCAAGAAAAATATACATATAAAAATGAAGTATAAGTATTAAGACGTTTGCATATTATTTTTGAAAGGATTATCCTGTATGAATATTTGGTAACTAATAAACAAGTAAATAAATAAAATGAATAAATATGCAAAAAAGTAAATGAGTTTTGGTGTTGCAGCACGGGCAGTTGGACAATTACTTACTTACTTAGTAAGTTGGACAATAATCTGCATTTTCCAGCAGCAAGCGTTTGTTTGGTTAATGAAAGCTACAAAGAGTTGATATGTTTGTTCCCTCCATTTCTACTGCAGCTGCCTGAACGAAAACATCTTGTCGATAGTAGACCTGTTAGCTTGGAATCTACACTGATATTCATGATAGACTGTCTCTTAAATAACTTGGAGTCTGTTGAGAGTAATAAGAGCTTATACTTTCCCGACAAAAATGAGAGAGGGATGCAACAGTAGCTAATATAGTTGTTCCTATCACCNTTGCAGCACGGGCAGTTGGACAATTACTTACTTACTTAGTAAGTTGGACAATAATCTGCATTTTCCAGCAGCAAGCGTTTGTTTGGTTAATGAAAGCTACAAAGAGTTGATATGTTTGTTCCCTCCATTTCTACTGCAGCTGCCTGAACGAAAACATCTTGTCGATAGTATACCTGTTAGCTTGGAATCTACACTGATATTCATGATAGACTGTCTCTTAAATAACTTGGAGTCTGTTGAGAGTAATAAGAGCTTATACTTTCCCGACAAAAATGAGAGAGGGATGCAACAGTAGCTAATATAGTTGTTCCTATCACCTTTGTTTTTGTATGGTATAAAGGTTTATGCATCTCATTGATGAATGGTTCTTTGCAGCCCTTCAAGACCTTAGAAGAAATGCTATCTTTCCTTAAGGCTTTGCCACTGGCAAGAGACTTCAAAGCCTTACTCAGCTTATCCATGTCAGGTTATTTATCGAGCTCCTTCACCCCAGGCAGACTCTAGATGGTATTATTTAATGGCTTCATATAAGACTGCGTTTTCTATGGCATACAGTTATTATTATTAGTTATTATTAGTGATTTATACCTTATATAGTATAAGTATAAAGTATAAAGCACAAGAAGGCAGTAGATTAAAATTTAAGCTAATTTTCTTCTTTTTTTTATCTTCTCTACGACTAAAGCCGAAAATAGTATTTTTAATCCCTTAAATGTCACCTCTTAAGGGACCATTATAGAAATAAGGTCAGTCTGACCTTTTAATGTTATCCCTGCCACTTCAATTAGAGGTGATTTTTTTTCTGTCATTATTTTTATTTTAATTCAAATTGTAATATTTTATGCAACATTCTTTTTAGTATTAATTCGTATAAAAGTTTGTAAATTAACTTTAAATTGTAATTTAGTGACTTTCTCGGCCTTTCTTTTTTTAAACATTTGTAAACATTTTTCATTTTATGTTTGTGGCAAATAAAAACTTATTTACTTACTTAATCTGGTTTTAGTCTCTTTTCTGATTTTTGAAACTTTTACCTTTATAGTTTCTTAATGATATAGTTGTCTTTCATTTACTACTTCTTTTCATATTTTATAAAAAAAAAAGGATTGCGTGCCTTTGTTTCTGAGATATCATTTAAAATGTGTATAAGACTAAACAAGCATTGTTCATTAAGCATTATTCAGAATCCTTTTCAAATGAAGTAGATAGAAATTAGATTTATACATTTCACGGATCAAAAGTATCTCTTTAAATTTATATTAGAAATTTCTATCGAAATATACAACTTCTGTTTGTACAAGATTTAATCTACATCCTAAACACTAGCTTAACTTAAAGATGTCATAACACTTCTTCCAGCACAATGTAACAGGTGGAGAACAGTATCTATTTTCATATATAAATAAATCTATGCTCTTCATCTAATAAATTCATAATGTCCTTGCCACCAGTCATTTTTAAAAGTGCTTCGAAATGTTTGAAAAAAAACGTGGAATATGCTAGACGGGGAATCTCTCTCTTCACTTATGTCTTCACTAGCTTATTTTTTGCAATGTTTCACTGTTCAAGGCAACCGTCCATAAACGAAGAATCCCCCCCCCCCCCTTTCAAACAAGAATACCTTATTGTGTCCTAAAAGTTTACAAACAGCCTATTTTGTGTGTCTCTACGGACATTTTAGCAAATCCGTAGCCAGGCAACAATGTATTTTCATCATTTTTATCCTAATCTTCGTTTAACTTGATTCTATTCATCAAAAATTCAATAGTCAACGTTGACATGGAAGCAATCTTTCGATTGGCGAACGCAAGTTATGCTACAACAAGAAACTTGTTCATTCTACGTACCTAGTGCATCACGAAAACTGTCAGCAAATTTTAATTAATTTTTTTGAATATTTAATTCTGACAAATTTGAAATATCGTTCAAAATAATTCAATGGGACAATATGGCCAGGAAAATCAGAAGTTCTTTAAAAAACATCACATTTTCAGAGTCCATAGCTTACAATGAAAAATTGATCTCCCAGTAGCAAGGAAACATCATCATCATCATAATCTTCATAATCTTAATACAGGATAATCGTTTCAGTTCTATGTACATATTTACAAAAAATAAACGTAATAAAAACTGTTTTACCAACAAGTCCTGTGCAGATCGCGAAATTTAGGAAAAGAGAAATATGAGAAGAAAAAGTTAAAACAAGTGAAAAACAAAACAATTTTAAAGGACTAGAGTTACGAGCATTAAGCTTCACGTAAATCCGCTGACAAAGAATAAAATCAGCTAAAATGGAGTAGATTCAAAGTCATGAGATACTCTACCATTAGGTATCAAAGACAATATAGACTAAAATCTAGGTGTCCAATTAGAGATAACTTTACAATTACCAGTTTAACGCTGACATAAAGTAGGTACAGTGAGTAGCCAAATGTAACCCCTAATTGTAGTTTGGGTCTAGCAAAAGAGCGTTGAAGGACACCTTTACCATATTTGTAGCCAATAAGGCATCATGTCCGGACAATAGAGCGAATAACGTGGTATCTTTTAGTTTTATTGCAGATATTTTAGCTTCGTTTCTTCCTATTAAAATACAAACTTTGGTGTCATCTGCAAAAATATAAACTGTTAGTAGAGAACAAGCATGGAGAACTCAATGGTAGTCTTTGTTCATGGGACTCAAGGGGGGACTACAACACCAAATTCTGTTTTTGCCGTTTGGATTGCACTTTTTCAATCGTTAAATTGCTGAGTTCATTAAAGCATGTTTTATAGCACTTTAACTGTGATATATTAAATATTAAATATATTTAATATATTAAATATATTAAATATTAAATATTTAATATATTAAATATATTAAATATTAAATATATTAAATATATTAAATATTTAATATATTTAATATTTAATATATTTAATATTTAATATATTTAATATATTTAATTATATTTAATATTTAATATATTAATTATTTAATATGTTTAATATATTTAATATTTAATATATTTAATATTTAATATATTTAATTATATTTAATATTTAATATATTTAATATTTAATATATTTAATATTTAATATATTTAATATTTAATATATTTAATATATTCAATATTTAATATATTTAATATTTAATATATTTAATTATATTTAGTATTTAATATATTTAATATTTAATATATTTAATATGTTTAATATTTAATATATTTAATATT
>RDPX01000132.1:828772-871047 GCA_003991215.1 Morbakka virulenta | reverse complement strand
CTACTAATAATACCAATACTACTAATGCTACTAATACTACTAATGCTACTAATGCTACTAATACTAATAATACTACTAATAATACTAATACTAATAATGCTACTAATACTACTAATACTACTAATGCTACTAATACTACTAATGCTACTAATACTACTAATAATACTAATACTACTAATAATACTAATACTACTAATGCTACTAATACTACTAATGCTACTAATACTACTAATACTACTAATGCTGCTAATGCTACTAATAATACTAATACTACTAATGCTACTAATACTACTAATGCTACTAATACTACTAATCCTACTAATACTACTAATGCTACTAATAATACTAATACTACTAATGCTACTAATACTACTAATGCTACTAATACTACTAATACTACTATTGCTACTTATAGATGCAAATACTAATACGTATTGATACAATACAACTGTAGTAAGGCCAATACTTACTGATACAGATGGCAGAAGGCAAAATACTTTTTGCTAAGAAACTTTTTAATCTGATTAAGCAGAGGAACTATAGATTTGTACTACCTACTCCAAAAATTGACTCAATCTTTTTAAGCTTCTGGTATACACAAGAGAAAAGTAAACAAATTAGGTATTACAGGTATTAAGTACGAACAGACAAGTTACCCAACAAAGTAGTGAGAAACAGGCTGGATATTGGAGAACTCTCTCAGAAGATAAGGGAGTCCAGGATGAGATTGTTTGGGCACGTGGAGAGGAGAGGAGAGGAGAGGGCTATGTCGGGAGAAGAGTGCTGAGGAGGATATACCAGGAAGGAGAAGAAGAGGGCGACCAAAGCAAAGATGGACGGATAACATCAAAGCTGATATGATGGAGAAGGGGCTAAGACGCGAGGACGCCCAAGATCGTGCCATATGGAGGACTCAGGGAATCAGGGAGCAGCCGAAAGAAAAAGACGAAGAAGAAGGTAATAAGTAGGTTACCTCTACACCTGCATTACTGCTAAACAGCTGTGCTTTCTTTATACTAAAATTTGATCAATTCTACATAGAAATTGAATACATAGATATACATGCTACTAAACAACACATTTTTGTCGCCAATTAAAAGCTAAGGAGGAGAGAAAATAGACAACTTAACTTGTCATCCAGCTTTGATATGTAAGTGCTTTGACTAGGTACTTGTTTAGAAAAAACTCTCTCCTCAGCTTTAATCAATTTACACGCTTTTTTTTTATAAGCATAACTCTTATAAGCATATCAGGGTCAAAATCGTGTTTTTCTTAAGAATACTCTAAGCATACCCTCAGGGTGAAAAGTATAAAACAGAAACTGATTTATCGGAAAGTATTTTCTTTTGTTTTGGTAAAATAAAGTAATATTTCTTCAAAAGGGCAAATCAAGAAAAAAAACAAAGTGTTTTAGTTTTTTAAAGTAACGATTTTTCTGTTAAACAGTTCAAACAAGCAAATGAAAAATGTCAAATATTCCTTCTCTCTCTACACCATGTTCTTCATTCGACTCTTCGAAATCGTTGTCGTCGTTCTCCAATTCAATCACTTCTTCCTCGTAATCATCTTCATTGATGTTTGCAACGGTTTCAGGTGCGTTCGCTACTGGTGTCTGGTTTGTTGGTTCGACAAGTGAAGGAGGGGGGACTGTGTATTGGGGAAGACCTTCTGGTTTTATCTTCTCGTCATCCGTACCATCAACTGTTATCATGCAGCCAGTTGTTTGCCAAATTCTCTCTCGAAACGAATCATATTTTTCATTGGACAGTTTATCCCAAGCTTCGCCAGCCCAGTGGGAAATAAGAATGCGCCTTTCCTTAGCTGAAAATGGTTTGTCATTACCAAACCAGCGATCTGCGTTTTCTTCTTCGTCTAACCAAAGTTGCTGTTCTTTTGAAATCAAACTCTTAAGGACCTGGGCATAGCCAGCGTCTACAGGCTGCCAAAGGTCGGTGGCATCTGGAAGACCAAACCAAACCAAACCACCTAAGTCGGAAACAGACTTTTTAAAGTTTTCTTCTGTGTGTGTTGACAGGTTATCTAGCAAAAGGACGAATCGTTCCATTCCTTCATCTTTGACAAATTTCTCTAGCGTTTTCTCCAGCCAGTTGTTGGCTACATTTACATCCATCCATGCATTGGGCTGGAAGAATACATGGGTACTTGGGTGCCAAGCCTTTTTTTCGTCTTCAGATATACGTTTGCCTTTCCCCCGAAATATTACGCCGAGCGGTGGTTGATTTCCTTTTACTCTGAACATGACTTGCAAGGAGCATTGTCGCTTTTCAAGGCCGCTACCTAAAAAGAATAAAAACAAGTGAGGGTTGAACTTTTCCTAACTAATATAACATTACATATGAAAATCAAAGGCCGAAGATGATCGTACTTTTTCAGGATTATGTAAATTTATAAAACAAGAAAGAAACAAGTACATGTTATTTCTGAATATTTCGATCTTTTTATGTATGTATTTAAACATTTTCTACTAAAATGATATTAATTTAGCTGCTTACCAGGCTGACTGATCCATGTATTGTGATTGTGGCCTTGTCGAAAATCTATGTATTCATATGTCTTTTTTGCATCGATAACGAATGGAAGGGGCGACTGGTCGACGTTCAACCGTTCGGAAGGAAGAAATCGTCCCCATTTTGGATGATATCTCTCTCCTGTTCCTGTTCTCAAGCATCTTTCTCTAAAAGTAGCGTGCCATTGTTGCAATGGCTTGATCTTGTCTTCTTTGCTCTTCTTTTTACTTCGCTGCTTGGTTCTCATTCTAATATTTCTTCTGCGTAGAAATGATGTGATAACATGCTTTCCAATTTCTGCATCCTTGTTTTTTGTCAGCTCCCTTTGGATTGTTGTTGCTCTTGATTTTAGCCAGTGAAAATTTACACGATGACCCATTGATCGAGCTTTGGTGAAGGCCTGCCACAATTTATGATGCAGGGCGACGTATTTAGTGGTTGGTCGCCGTTTGCGGTAAAGTTTTTTGTGTGAATCTGCTGCATCAAGAAATATGTCTTCCTTCTTTTTTAGCCATCTTGACAGCAATGATTGGGATATGCCATACTTTTCTCCGATTTCGACTTGGGACGATTCAGTTAGCAACATTTCGTGTATTATATCAGCCTTTTGTGAAGACGTGTATGATTTTCGTTTGAATTTTCCAGTGTTGCTTTTCTTCACGTTACATTCAACTTGTTTTACCAAGTTTTCAACAACATCTTTGATTATATCTTGCTCCAGTTGCTCCGTTAGTGTTACACTTGTTTCTGGAGGCACGCTTTTAGAAGCCTTAGCTCCATGTGTGAGCAAATGGGTGCTTAAACCTTGTTGATTTTTAAGATGTTTACCACAATGCTCACATATTAAAGTCTTGTGACTCTCCACTGGCTCATTAGGAATTTTTACTTTAGTCACAATGCCTCTATGTTTCACGCTTTTGGTAAAACCAAAATGACCGAGTGTCTTCTGTTTCTTCGAAGGTGGTGCCATCGTTTGACTTAGAAGTTTCTTGTGAGAAAGAACTTTTTTCTAAATTTACCAGCTTTTTACTTGAAAATGTTTTATCTCCTTCTCACGTTTTTACCATAAATCAATGCCCCAGTTATTTCTACGCACCCAAAAATATACAATAAGATGGAGAGACTCGTGACAACAAACCTTTTTTTAGAAACACATTTATTTTTGTCACACTTGCAGCATTTTCGAAAAATAACAAATCAAAGAAGATTGTCGTCAGAGCTTCTAAATAAACCAAAGAAGTGACGTCAGACGTAAGAAAAGTTGTTTCTGGTAGAACAATGTCCAAAATAATCAAACCCGAATAAGCATACTGACCTCATTCGATGTATTGAATAAGCATATGTTAAGCATATTTCACCCTGATTTAGAGATAAAACTTAAGCATACTTGACCCTGCTCAAAATTTGCCTATGCTTATAAAAAAAAAGCGTGTATTCAAAGCTTTTCAAAATATTTTTAAGCCAAAATATAAATTACCATTAGCATTTACTGCTTAATCAGGATCTTTTCTGCTCAGATGAGGTTGATTTGAGAAATTTGAGGAATATTTGTTGCCAAATTAAGAATATGTATTTCTCTACCATATCAGTCGATTCATTGAAGTTTTGGAGCATGTAACGAGTTGTAGATAAAATGATAAACTAGGGAATGTGCATGTTTCATTCCTTGTATGTTGTTTCTGTTGTTTACTTTGATCTTTAAGTTCAATTCATATTAATACAAATAAAATTCTAATAAGCATCAGTTTACTAGTTTTTGATAAAAATACAAAAATGATTTAATTTAGCTTCTTGGAATTTTTCTTTTCAATACATTATTACTTTTCATCAAAAATTCTTATGAATTTGAGAAATGACAACATCGCACAAAATTTTTATTTTCTAATGAAGAGGAAATATATAATTCACAATCAACTTCAAAGGATTCTTTTCATATTTAGAAACTGAAAATTGAGGAATATGCAAGCAAGCATGATTTTAGAATCCCTTGAGAAGACCATTGTCACAAATAGTGAGGATACTATAGACACGTAAAATTGATATCATTTTTTCAACATAACTAATTATCATTAAATTTGGTTAGAGTAGTAGATCCTAAGTCGCTTTTTATTAAAATACTTGTGGGAAAAAAAGCATGGAACTTGACTGCATTCTTTCACCATCTTCGTCGTCCCTCTGGATTTCCATTATGACATTTGTTGTCAACTTTTTTAAATGGTTATTCTTAAACCACACAAGGGAGAACAGAACTTAGTATCTAGTGGTTGTGAAAAAAATACAGATATCTATAATACTATATAATAAATATATATAATATTATAGATATCTAGAGGGACGATGAAGATGGTGAAAGATATATAATATATAAATATTTATATAAATATATATTATGTATAAGATATATATAATATTATATAATAAATATATATAATATTATAGATATCTAGAGAGTATTGAGTTGTAGTAAAGTGTAAAAAATGGTCTGTAATTACGTACTGGATTTAAAACAGTGCCAAATACATCTAAGCTATCGGGTCTCCCTTTTAAGCAGATTATTTTTAGAAACGTAAATTTCACTTTGATTGGAAATATAATCTGATTAAGATTATTCTTTATGAAGTACAGATATATTTCTTGACCCCTTACGTTATATCCGATTAGGTCAGATATTAATTCAAGTTATTCGAGGCATTATAAGTTTAAAATGTTCCAATCAGTACCGTCCAAAATTTCCAAAAAGAGGTAATTTCTAAATATTGCATTTACATTGTTAGCCTCAAAGACTCAACCGACAAAAAAGCCGCTTATATATTTAAAAGATTAGTAGTACAAACGCAAAACCTCAATATCACAATTTAATTCATTTTCATTTTAGTCGGTTGGTATTTCGCCGGCACCCTACTGGACTTAGAGACCAGGCTATAAAAACTAGAGTGGTTTGGTTTTTATTAATCCTTGAAAAAGAAAGAAAAGATAAAAAAGTCCGCTTTCTACTTGGCTGAAGAATACAAAAATCAAAAACCGAAAAGGGTTGTTGAAAGTCAGCCACTTTTTCTGACTGGGTGTCTGAAACAATTCAAGACTGTACACGAATGATTTTAATCTGCAAAGAAGAGGTGATGAAATGTATCGATTCCTATGCTTGTAAATGAAAGTCAGACCTTGCTCTGCCAATTGCTTTGGACTGTTCTATCGCGAAATTTTCACTGCATTTAAAGTTAATCAGTAAATATTGTACTATAGCTGAGTCATAATTAACAATTTTGTGTGTACCAAAATTAACGTGAATATAACTGAGATATTACTTATATATTATATATATATATATATATTTATTTATGACATTTATTATTCTTTTGCTTACTCGATACTAATATGCTCTAACTATGCTCAGCCAAATTTATCACCAGCTCAAATATGCTCCTGGCTATGAACATACCTAAAAGACAAGTCTTTTATGATAAATCAATAACATGGATTTACAAAGCATAAACAGTTGTGGCTTTGAGTGTAATAGTTAACCATAAGGAAAAAGGGTTTACTACGAAGAATAGGAACTTAATAAGACGCATAAGATGATAAGCAGTTTGAATAAGGAACTTGATACGGAAAATATAAATGTCTTAGAATGTACAATAATTATATTGAGAGATCAGTTAAACTGCCAAACATGTTTTATTGGTAACTCTAGTTGTCAATTTTATGGCACAACTAATTTATCTTCAAGAGAGGATGATGAAGAAATGGCCTCATATCACACGCAAAAAGTAACACAGCACAGTGATATTCTTACAAAGAAAATACTTAAGAATTCCAAAAAGTCTAAAATTTAAGGATCCGAAAACTGTCTATTAAGAATTAGAAAATAAAAAAATTCAAGCTTATTTAGCTGCTTCAGCCAAAATAGGCTTGGATCCCCTATAATCTGAATAAAGTCTCCATCTTCAGCTAAGTTTGCATCTAATATACAGTAAGATTCACAAAATTGCATTCTTATATTCTTATAAGCAAGGATTCACCAAGTAAGCTTCTTTCCGTATAATAACCAAAGGCAAAGCAACTAGCATTACCATTAAACTCCATCCATGAAGACGCTTCCAACTAGGGATGATATTTTATTTAAAATTTCCTGATCATAATAGACCGCTACTTTGTAAAAGGATATTTTCTGAAATAAGCAACATCCCATTTTCAATCGAACTTTAGAATGAAAGTTCGAAAAATTCCTTTACTTTCCTTCTTACCTTTATAATTTCGTTACACACAACATTACACATGTTACACACTTAACATAAAAATGTCTTAAGCTCAAGTGCTTTGTGACGTTGATAACACAGGACAACAAAATTCTTTAAATCTCTTTTGCAGGGAGTTTTTCTTCCTTGGCCTACACAATTTCGATACGCTTATTTCAAATATCGAAAGAGTTTTTTTCTGCATGTCCTAGCTTTTGTGCAATTTTAATTTTTCGTTTTTCCTTTTTGCGTCATTTTTTTCCTTAAATTGTTCCACCCTCGCAGCTGTAATACATCTTTTTCAAGCTAATCAAGTACCCCGAGGGATAGAAAGCCCAGAAATTCAAAGCAGGGCCTTTAATTATACTGATAATATCTATATACTTTTTATTCGATCCAAAAATACTTTTAGTTAGACACAAAAAGTTCCTAATCTGATGTATACCGTGTCAAAAGTGTAGAGAAATTAGGTGGGTCATCATTAGGGTAACATGTGTATGTAGTAGTATAAGCAAATCGCTTAGTAGGTAGCTATATTGTGAATCGATTTCAAGCGTACGGAATTCTAGATTAGTTTACAAAGAAAATCAAATGTATGCTATGAATAAGATGTTTCCCCTGCTATCCATAACAATCCCTTCTTAGTAGTGTAAGATCGGTATTAGTCAGGTTTATCTTGCAAAAAGCTCCTCTGTGGTACAATTCTACTAACCTGAATTTAACGTGGGTGGTATCTTTTAAAATATCGCCTTATCCAATTATGGAATTTGCCTAAAAATGGAATAGTTAGGTGATGCCTTAGTCGATATTATTTTTATTACTCGTTGACTCCCAATAAGTACACTAAATAAAAGTTTAAGATGTAATCAAGCAGTAAAGAATCTCTGCGATTTACTTCAATGCAATTCTTGACATTAACCTTTATATCTACATGGAGTTGAAGACTGGTTGATTTAAAGCTACTACAACGGATTGTTTGAAATTTCTACGTTTATATGCAGCTGTAGCAATGTTCTCAGATTCAAAAAGACATTGGTGATTTTTAGTTATTATTTCCTTTCATACAGGAAAACAGTATTTCAAGTATGTTAAATTTCTTCTCCAAGAACATGGATTTTTCAATTCATCCATTTAAAGCTTTACCTTCCACACTTGCTATTACTTTTTGCAACAAATACCTGTACAGACCTTATCTCCATGCCAGGGAAACTATGTTCTATGTTATTAAGGTAGACTTTGATGTCCACTACGAATACTTTCTTTTTCAGAGTCGATCATGGCTACAAAAAGGCAATGTATAAACAAGCTTAACGCCTTTTGTTATATTTGTGGATACTTTACCCTTTCTTGTCAGAGGCATAATGTTACAATCTTTGTACGGCGCGCCTATAAAGCTTACTTTGGACTCAAACTCAGTAACCAGGACAAGTAGTGGGTACCACACATTGTGTGTCATAACTGCGAAGAAAGGCTACGTGACTGGATTTGGCATTACCATGACCTGGCGAGAGCAACAAAATCACTTGTCTGACTGTTATTTTTGTCTAGTAAAATTTTTTGCTCTATCAAAATATGCAGCTGAAATTTTAGCGTCTGGGCTGAAAGAAAAAGGTCTGATTAGGAACTTCATCGTATGATCCGCGTGACTGGAGATTATTTTTGGACAGTTCAAAGCGTAGTCTCAAGTGTGTTTTACTTCATAATGGAAGCATCTATTCCGCCGTTCCTATAGGTTATTCTGTTTCTTTGCAAGAAAGGTATAATGACATCAAGACTGTGATTAATCTGATCGATTGCCACGAGCATAACTGGACCATTTGTGTGGACTTTAAAGTTGTGAACTTCCTTCTTGGTCAACAACACGGATTTACTAAGTACTCGTGCTTTTTATGCATGTGGGATAGTCGAGAACGGGATAAACATTGGACTCAGAAGGAGTGGCTACTACGTGACACCCTGGCTGTGATTATGCCGAGTATCATTCATAAACCAATCATCGATAGGGAAAAGATTATATTTCGTACTCTGCACATCAACCTGGATCTCATGAAGCAGTTTGTAAAGGCGCTAAATACTGAGAATGAGTGCTTCCAGCATATAGTTTCTGTTCTCCCTGCACTCTCATTCGAAAAGATCAAAGCAGATGTTTTTGATGGACCTCAAATACGTTTACTTGTTCGCGATCAGGATTTTGTCAAGAAGATGAATGACAAATAAAAGAATGCGTGGCTCTCGTAAGTGGCTGTAATGCCGAATTTTCTCGGAAACAAAAAGTCCAGTACCTATGAAGCTCTCGTAGCAAATATGTTGTCAGCTTATCAAGAGCTAGGGTTTAATACGAGTGTTAAACTTCATTTCCTTAACAGTCATCTTGAAAGATTTCCTGAGTACTTGGGACAAGTTAGTGACGAGCAAGGTGAGCGTTTTCACCAGGATCTCAAGTCTATGGAAGAGCGCTACCAAGGCAGATGGGACAAACACATGATGGCAGATTATTACTGGAACATTAAGTGTGACTGCCTTGATTCAGTTCACAAAAGAAAAAGCTTGAAAAGGAGACTCTTTCCTGAATAAGGTATAGTGATTTAATCCTCATTGTGAACATAACTCCTCTTGTCTTTTTCAGTCATTTCATTGTTGAGGCGCATTTTTCACTTTGATTTTTCATATCGTAGAGCTATATACAATATCATGCCCTTCTTTCCATCTCTGTGTTAAATTGATAAAGTATTATTTAGTCAAAGTATGCTTTTAGTTGTCAAAAATACACTATAGCAGTGGGAGATATACACTTACATGTCCATGTACATTGTACATTTAAGTGTAATTTTCGAAAAATCGAAAAACTCGGATTACGAAAAATTGAGAGCTCAGGGGAAAAAACTAACTTCATATTTGGAATCAGCGTGTAAAAAATAAATAGAAACAACATTGTTTGTTAATGCAATTAAAATTTTGTTGAGCAGTGTAATCTATTACAAAATATTATAACCATAGTTTTTGTAAACCAAAAAGATACTTAACGATTCAGTTGTGCAATTTATCTCTCTGATCACAACGCCCCTCTGGCTAAACAATTAAGGCAGTGGACTGGATGTGCGAGACATTTCGTAGCTTAATTTTATCATTTCCCACTCGCTATTGTTAAATTTGAATATTCATTTCTATGCTTTTAACTTCATACCAATTTTCTTGAAAAGCATCAATTTTTAAAAATTTTTTAAAAGTTTAATTTTTGTTTCTTGGACACAAGGAATTGGAAAAGTGAGACAAATGACGTTGAACTTAATGTTTTGAACTATGCTAGTTTAATCTTTGAAAGGCATTTTTTAAAGACTTTCCATTTAAAAGTAATTATTTTTAAGCACTATTAAAGTTTTATTTTAGACTTCTTCTTTGTCTTTCGGCTGCTTCCATCAGAAGTCGCCATAGCGGAACATATTCCTTCATTTAGTGCGGTCAGCAGCATCCTTTCTTCTAACGTCTTTCGCCCTCATGTCCTCTTCAACCGCGTCTATATACCGTCTCCTTGATCTCCTTCTCTTCCTCCTTCCAGGCAGATGCATCTCTAACATTCTCCTCCCGATGTAGTTCTCTTCCCTTCTTATCACATGTCCAAACCATTTCATTCTTGCCTCCCTTTGCTTCTCTCCTAATCTCCTTACATGTGCTGTGCCTCTGTTATATTCATTTCTTATTTTATCCAGGGGTGTTACCTCAAGTGATCACCTCAGCATTCTCAATTCTGCCACTTCCAAGTCAGCCTCATGTTTCTTTGTTGTTGCTACTGTCTCGAGTCCATACAAGAGAGCTGACCGCACTACCGTTTTGTACACTTTTCCTTTCACTTTTGGTGATACTTTTCTGTCACACAGGACTCCGGTCATCTTTCTCCATCCATTCCAACCTGCTTGTATTGGCTTTTTCACTTCTCTATCGCATCCTCCAATGCACTGCACTGTTGATTCCAGATACTTGAATTCTGTCTTTGTTACCTCTGCTCCTTGCATGCTTATTTTGTCATTCTCTCTTCCATTCAATGACCATGTATTCCGTTTTTGCCCTGCTTATCTTCATCCCCCTTTTTTCTAAGGCATCTCTCCACTTCTCCAACTCTTCTTCAGTCTCATTTTTTGTCTTGCTGCACAGCACAATGTAATTGGCAAAAAACATGGTTCATGGTGCTTCTTTCCTGACTTTATCAGTAAATCGGTCCATAACTACTGCAAATAGAAAGGGGCTTAGAGCCGATCCCTGGTGGAGTCCGACCTTAACTTCAAAAAAATTGGTCATCACTGCAGTACTCCTTATGGCGGTCTCACTGTACTTGTACATGTCTTTTACAAGCCTTATATACTTTTCTGCTACTTCAGATTTTCTCTTGCAATGCCAAAATTCCTCCCTTGGCACTCTGTCATACGCTTTTTCCAAATCTACAAAAACACAGTGTAATTCCTTTTGCCCTTCTCCTTGTTTTTCCATCAGAATGCGCAGAGCGAATAGCGCGTCTGTAGTTCTTTTTCCTGTCATGAAGCCGTATTGCTCCTCGTGTTTTCATATTGCTTCTCGTATTTCATGGTGTGGCACATTAACATGATGCCCCTGTAGTTGCCACACTCTTGTGCATCTCCTTTGTTCTTATAAACAGGGATCAGCACGCTCCTCCCCTACTTGTTTGGCATTTCCTCACCCTCTAGGATCCTATTGAAAAGCTTTGTGAGCACTTCTAATTCCAAGTCACCAAGACACTTTCATGCTTCAATAGCTATGTTGTCTGGGCCTACAGCCTTTCCATTTTTCATTCTCGTCAATGCTTTTTTGACTTCTGCTTTGTCTATCCCTCCAACTTCATGTTCAGCTCTCTCGACTTGTTCAACATATTCAGTGTTCATGAGGTCTTCGAAGTAGCTTTTCTANATGCACTGCACTGTTGATTCCAGATACTTGAATTCTGTCTTTGTTACCTCTGCTCCTTGCATGCTTATTTTGTCATTCTCTCTTCCATTCAATGACCATGTATTCCGTTTTTGCCCTGCTTATCTTCATCCCCCTTTTTTCTAAGGCATCTCTCCACTTCTCCAACTCTTCTTCAGTCTCATTTTTTGTCTTGCTGCACAGCACAATGTAATTGGCAAAAAACATGGTTCATGGTGCTTCTTTCCTGACTTTATCAGTAAATCGGTCCATAACTACTGCAAATAGAAAGGGGCTTAGAGCCGATCCCTGGTGGAGTCCGACCTTAACTTCAAAAAAATTGGTCATCACTGCAGTACTCCTTATGGCGGTCTCACTGTACTTGTACATGTCTTTTACAAGCCTTATATACTTTTCTGCTACTTCAGATTTTCTCTTGCAATGCCAAAATTCCTCCCTTGGCACTCTGTCATACGCTTTTTCCAAATCTACAAAAACACAGTGTAATTCCTTTTGCCCTTCTCCTTGTTTTTCCATCAGAATGCGCAGAGCGAATAGCGCGTCTGTAGTTCTTTTTCCTGTCATGAAGCCGTATTGCTCCTCGTGTTTTCATATTGCTTCTCGAATTTCATGGTGTGGCACATTAACATGATGCCCCTGTAGTTGCCACACTCTTGTGCATCTCCTTTGTTCTTATAAACAGGGATCAGCACGCTCCTCCCCTACTTGTTTGGCATTTCCTCACCCTCTAGGATCCTATTGAAAAGCTTTGTGAGCACTTCTAATTCCAAGTCACCAAGACACTTTCATGCTTCAATAGCTATGTTGTCTGGGCCTACAGCCTTTCCATTTTTCATTCTCGTCAATGCTTTTTTGACTTCTGCTTTGTCTATCCCTCCAACTTCATGTTCAGCTCTCTCGACTTGTTCAACATATTCAGTGTTCATGAGGTCTTCGAAGTAGCTTTTCTACCTTTCTAACACTTCTTTTTCTCCTGTCATAGCCTTCCATCTGCATCACTGATGACTCTGACATGCTGGATATCCTTTGATGTTTTGTCTTTTAGTTTTGCAATCCGAAATTCGCCTTGCTTCCACTCGTCTAGTATCATATTCCCGTCTGTTCTCCTCTTGATCTGTTCTGTCAAACACCTTCTTTGCTTTCTTCTTGATGTGAATGCTTTCCTGTGCTGTATCATTTCATCACCATGTTTCCTTCTCTGGTTTCCGATAGCCTGATGTTATTCCCAGAATTGCCTTGGGCATTTCTCGAAATCTCTCAGTAAGTTTTGACCAATTTTACAGTACATCTGTAGTTAAACTCAGCGTCTCTAGTAACTCCCGTTTGAAACTCCTCCTAGACTCGGCTTCTCTCAGCTTCCACCACTTTATCCTTGGTTCAACCGTCCTCTTACTTTTCCTCTTTGTTTTAATCCTTAGCTTGCTTATTACCACTTTGTGCTGTGCAGCAACACACTCTCCTCCCAATACATAGCAGTCAATTACTTCACTCAAATGTCTTCTTTTACAAGCCAGGTAGTCAACCTGGGTAATCCTCCCTCCACTTCTGTAGGTAATTCTCTGATCTTCTTTCTTCATACTCAAATTAAATATTAAGATTGTTAACTTTAATAAAAGAAAATCTGTGTGCACAGTGTTGTCTTTGTTTTATTATAATTTCCATGGTTATTAATGCTAAATATATTTTGAGAGCAGCCAAGAACTTCAGCGCATTCTTTACAAAATTTAACACATTTGTTGTCATCTTTGTACGTGATTTCATGTCTCCATACCATTTTTTTTTCGTACAATAGCCGGCTATTTAGATCGTTTTCAAAAAGGCATTCTTTGCAAACCAGAAGTCCATAATAAACAGCAAATCACTTTAACCCATTTACATTTACAGATTATTAAGTCACGTAGACACTGAAGAAATAAGCACTTTTTACCAGTCTGAACCAGTAAAAACCAACAATGACTGCATGTGAACAAATAGGTTAAACACGTGTGGATTGAGTACTCACTAAACAGTTCAATAAAGTAAGCATTACAAATGGTTAAGAAGGGTAAAATTATTTTTCTTAAATTTTTACAGCCCCAATATTTCAAAAAGTTCACCGATAATAGGTATTTGACCCAAGATTGAACCTTCTTCATACACGTTGCCACTACTTTAAAAAAAAAAAGTCATCATCATATTGTGCTCTTTATTCGCTTGGATTTCAAAATAGACCTTAACCCATGTACGTACCTTCAATACATTCACCGTTTTTCTGTTCAAAAACCCCATCCTTAGTTTCTAACTCAGAACCAGCTATTACTTTTACAACTCCACCAGATATTAAGCCTGTAACCAATCCAGGTAGAATTGTTTTAACAAGAAAAGGTAGTGCTCTTGATGCTAATCCAGCCAATAAACTAAGAAACCCACCTTCACTTGTTAAGTTAGCCTTGATTTGTTTACCTGATAAATACAAAGTAACACCTTTGTTTATTGCCTTTGCTTTTTCAATTTTCTTTATCTGGGTTTGGGTTAACAAAAGCATATGTTCACCATTCAAATCATTTTTACTTAATCTTAGGTGAACAGCCTTTACCGTTTTACATGCATTATGCAGCTTATTCTCTTGCGCTTTCGAGATGTTTACATTGTATCTCATAAAACTCATGTTATTTTTGTATATCAAATATCATATTTATTTTCTCTTTTTGATATGTAGTCGAATGGTTAAATTCTCATCCTGCAAATCTANAGCAGCCAAGAACTTCAGCGCATTCTTTACAAAATTTAACACATTTGTTGTCATCTTTGTACGTGATTTCATGTCTCCATACCATTTTTTTTTCGTACAATAGCCGGCTATTTAGATCGTTTTCAAAAAGGCATTCTTTGCAAACCAGAAGTCCATAATAAACAGCAAATCACTTTAACCCATTTACATTTACAGATTATTAAGTCACGTAGACACTGAAGAAATAAGCACTTTTTACCAGTCTGAACCAGTAAAAACCAACAATGACTGCATGTGAACAAATAGGTTAAACACGTGTGGATTGAGTACTCACTAAACAGTTCAATAAAGTAAGCATTACAAATGGTTAAGAAGGGTAAAATTATTTTTCTTAAATTTTTACAGCCCCAATATTTCAAAAAGTTCACCGATAATAGGTATTTGACCCAAGATTGAACCTTCTTCATACACGTTGCCACTACTTTAAAAAAAAAAAGTCATCATCATATTGTGCTCTTTATTCGCTTGGATTTCAAAATAGACCTTAACCCATGTACGTACCTTCAATACATTCACCGTTTTTCTGTTCAAAAACCCCATCCTTAGTTTCTAACTCAGAACCAGCTATTACTTTTACAACTCCACCAGATATTAAGCCTGTAACCAATCCAGGTAGAATTGTTTTAACAAGAAAAGGTAGTGCTCTTGATGCTAATCCAGCCAATAAACTAAGAAACCCACCTTCACTTGTTAAGTTAGCCTTGATTTGTTTACCTGATAAATACAAAGTAACACCTTTGTTTATTGCCTTTGCTTTTTCAATTTTCTTTATCTGGGTTTGGGTTAACAAAAGCATATGTTCACCATTCAAATCATTTTTACTTAATCTTAGGTGAACAGCCTTTACCGTTTTACATGCATTATGCAGCTTATTCTCTTGCGCTTTCGAGATGTTTACATTGTATCTCATAAAACTCATGTTATTTTTGTATATCAAATATCATATTTATTTTCTCTTTTTGATATGTAGTCGAATGGTTAAATTCTCATCCTGCAAATCTATTGGGTGATTGTTCCGATCAGTTAACCAAGTCGATAAACTACTTATGGATTTCAATGTTTTATCACCTGCAGCATTTTTTGGAAAAATCGAGTGCAACACAGGATTCAAACTACCATTGACGTATAAATACCGAATGATATTGTCATTCACTACCAGTGTATTTATACTTGAGATATTAACAATATTTTCAACCTTAACAGTCCCTGTATATTTCTTAATGCTTGAATTCCAGGACTGAGGCAACGTTGTTAACAGGTGCAAAGTCGTCCATATATCCGCTTGTGATTGTCAGAATAGCTTTTATGTTGTTTCTGTTTGCAGATATTGTAATTACATTTTATGCAAAACTAAGAAATTCTAATTGACCTTGGATATCTGTATTTATTGCATTCAATTCGTTGGCTCCTTTTTGAATAGTTATCTGATGATTTGATATTTCATTGATAACTACAAATACGTTATTCTTTGACGAAATATTGGAAAAACTCCATACAATCTCTAAATTTACAAGGGGGGCATTTCATACCTTATGTTTTAATCTAGTTCAAGAGGAGGGTTGAATTCTGTGTCAATCTTACGTCCACCTCTACCAATGATAAACGTATAGCCTGGCATTTTTATTTTAGCTGATATTTTATGAAACAACGCTCATTTTGAGTTCCATCACTTTTAAAGTTCAGCACCCTGTCACTGATACAGAGACAATAAGCTCGTGTTTGTATAATAACAACTGACATTCAGTTGTTATATTAGTTGTCCCACATTTTAAATCATCAGGTTCACGGCTAACATCAACACATACAGTGGATACAAGCTTTTACAATCAGATGTATTTATAGACCCATTTGAGACCAGTTTATCCATACCATAATATTCTTATCCAAATTCTGAAACTTCTTTGAACATTCGACTATATTGCATTTTATTGAAATTGAGATGATAATTAATTGCTGGAGATCTAAAATAATTTAATGCTACATACGCATTTGTTAAATTGACATGATCAAAAATAGTGCAGTTGGTCTCCTGTTTCTTCCTTTTGTTTGTTTGAAATGCTAGAATAAGCCAACTCGGATAGTCTTGAGAACTCTTGTTACTCAGTTTCCAAGGAAAGTGGGCATCCTTCTCCACCTGTTTCGTACTGCATTCCCGCATTCTAAACCCAACATCCAAGACTGAAACATTTTCAGTCGTTTTTATATGCTCAAATCCTTCCATATTACTTGGTTTTCAATGGCCAAGTAGAAAGAACATTTAGTCAAATGGATTTTTCCTGCGTCAACTCCTCCAGCTCTGAATATAGCTTCATTATCAGACTGACGGATAAGAGCTAATGTCATCTGAAACCCATACAAAACCTTTTCGTATTCATCACAAATACTCAGAACGTGTGATAGTGGCACTAAGAATGAAAACACTCCTTTAGGGTTACTTGCCATAAGGTAACTTTTACGTGCTTTCATTCCCCTATTGCCATCTTTAGCGAGGGCATCCGTGTCTTTAAACTAGCACATGTTTATCTCCGCTGCTCTTGTAAAATCGTCTGGATAAGTCAACATTCCAAATATCATAGTTAAGTAACCTGAATGGTTTACGCTATCTCTGTCTCTCTGTCTCTCTGTCTCTCTCTCTGTTTACCACCAAGAGATAGTGAAATGTTGTTAATCAGATAAGGAAGGGCATTGTGTTGTAATTCAAACAGGTTAGCATCTGTGTAAACAGTACCACCTACTTTTCGAAATTGCCCTTCTATGGTAAGATAGGCTCTGGCTAGATAGCAAAACTTGTCAGGATGATTGATGTGAATGTAAACCTTACCTGGCTGGTTTAGATCAACACCAGTTTCAAGTTCGAACTTATGATACTGGAAGGACTCGATGCTCTTATCTTCATCGAATTTCTCTTTGATATCGAATATTTGTTTAGTTGCAACATTTTTACACGATATTTTATATTACTTTGAAAAATGAACACATTTGTTGTAAAAAATGATTTAACTTACAATAGCCCAACAAACTTTGATATGTACGATATTGTCAAACAGTTAAAGATACCCAACTTCGGAGGATAGTTTCCTGAAAGATGCATTACCGAAAAAAACTTCATAAGACTGAGTGTGGTGTTATGAACTTTAATGATTCGAATCAACAAGGATGTGTAAGTGTGTTGATACAAAGAAGGGTCAAACAGAATTATTTTTTATTCAATTGGATGCATGCCACCTTTTAAGCTACAGAGGTATCTCAAAAAACCCTCAGAATAAAAAATGGAAACTTTATGGATCCTGCGAAATACTGAACAAGTACAAAAATCTGTGGTCAACTCTGTCACTTATTTTTGAAATCTCAGTGACGGTGGAGGATTTCAAGAGATAATAAATATTTTATATTGAAAAAACAATTTCTAATTTGTTTGGAGAGAATGTTAATAGAAATTCAAAATGAGGACCTGAAGGACCAGAAGAACCTCAAGTACCACCGGGTAACTCAGTCAAATGGAAACAGTTACTCGACTGGCGACTCTCTTCAGGACAATCTCATACCTTAAAAATGAAGTGAAGTTTACTGAATCCGTTTCTCAATATGGAATTTGTTGCTGTATATAACTACGGTCAAATATATAGCACAGCAATTATACCTCCATTAGCAATAGATAAGGACAAAGAAAAGGTTATAAGTTCTGGCACCAGTGAGATTGAGCATAACTATCATTAATTTGATCTCTTTTACTTTTATCGTCAGTTCGTTATCTTGCCTCCATGCATTCATAATTTGTATATACTTCCTTAGCTACTATTTAACAGAGATTTTTTCAAGCCATTGTCGTCTGAGTAAGGCAGATATCAGAATAAATCTTCAATAACATGAAGTAGGTCAAAATTATTTGTCTTAACATTATCTATTACTTTTAACACTTTTCCGTTTTTGTAGACATTGAAAACAGAAGATTAACGCACAGACTCTTTCCTTACTCCTTTCTGATTGTCAAACTAATCTGTCAAAATAGTTATTTTTAAGTTATATATGATATGAATAAATCTAAAGGATGATTTCTTTGTTACTGTCTAAATGAGATTTTGACATACCAATGAAGATACTTATTTTTAGTTAAAGCAGGTAAGATATTTTTTACTTAATGTTATTGTTTTGGAGAAAATAGTCCCATAGAATAACTTTCATAAGGACTTTTTTTACTGTATAGTGTAAATAATATAATTATGTTTTTTGTTATGTCTCAGTATCATATTATATGATGTTTGTGATGGTTAATTATTTTTTATTAAGATGACCGAAGTATAGTCAAAGCAAATAATTATAATAAAGTGGGAGACATTTCAACAGAAGTGTCTTTTCTGTTTATTATTTATGTATTTTTTTGATTTGCTTTAAGATCAAACACCAGGGCACTAACAGTGACCTAGGGTAAGTGAAATTTAAGTTATGTAGCTTTTGAATAGGACTAAATTATGAAAAAGGTTTCTATAAAAACTCGTAAAATATATATATAATTTTTAGTAAAACGTTTTAAATCTAGACAAATAAATGGCAATTCATTTAACACTAAAAGAACGATCTACAAACAATTATTAAGACAGTGTAAGGTACACACATTCAAATCACAACTCAACTAACATTGAAATCAATTTTAAGATGTTCAAGACAGAAAATATTCAGATAGACAGGGCTCTTCTCAGAACAAATGGTGTGATACTGATAACAATTTTGTGGATTTCTTGCAGTGATGGTTCACCTGGGATCTTTATCAGATATGCTTGTGTTTCTTTCTTGATCAGGCAGAGGGCACCACCAACAACTGGGACAGTTTTGATTTTGAGATGCCACGTATTTTTGATTTCTATTTCAAGATCTTTATATTTTGATAGCTTTTCAAACACTTTAGAGGAAAGGTTTTTATCTGAAGGAACACTCGTATCGATGAGCAGGTAGGTGTTGTTCTTCCTATCCTTGACAATTATGTCTGGACGATTAGCCTGCATTGTGCGATCAGTATGCACAGAGAGGTCCCACAGAATTGTGAAGCCTTTCTCTTCTGTAACTGGCTCTAGATGGTGTTCGTACCAGTTACTCTTGGTTTCTACAGAAAAGTGCTTCTATAGCTTCCAATACAGGTATTGCCCAACCCTATCATGCCGGTGTTTGTACTCATTAGGTGTAAGGACAGGGCAGCCGGAAACAAGGTGATCTTTTGTCCCGACCTTTTCCATGTAGAACCGACGATTAGGGTCAGCTACGTTGTGTAAAACATTAGCCTGCATGTAAAGAAGCTTTGGTCTTGGGTAGCCAGAATAAAACTCTCTGTTTCCCCTTTCAATCCAGAGCTACGTAAACACTGATGGTTTGCCTTTTCATCTATATCAGCATTCTTGCAAGGAGCCTTTAAACTGTCCGTGGAGAGGTTCCTCACACCATTGATTTTCAATCTGCTTCATACCAGAATGTTTAGCCTTTTTCTTCGTTTTTTGTGCTATTGCCGTTGGTGATAAGGTGTTATCGGTGTCTGGATCGACTTTTAGTTCACGTGAAAACTTATTTGCTTCTTTGACAACAGACTGTAATTTCTTAGTATTTTTGTGTATGTTAACCAATTGTAACATCTAATCAACTGCGTTATATAAATATTTTGAACGACCAATAGTAGAGGTTTTATGATAAAGTTCTAATTGTGATATACCTCTCCCGCCTTTCTCTCTATTTACGTACAAACACTTTACGTCAGATTTACAATTGTGTATTTTATTACACGTAAATGATTTTCGAATTTTAGTATCTAGCCTCCTCAACTCAGAAAGATTCCAATTGATCACGTTGAAGCTATAAGTTACAACTGGTATAGCTAAAGAGTTGATTGCAGTTATTTTTTTTCAGAATTAAATTCTGTCTTTTTAAGTCGACCTCACCCTCCTAATATATTCTCTTTTATTTTCTCTTTCATTTCGGTATGCTGTATGCTGTCTCCTTCGTTAACACCAAGATACTTATACGTCTCTTTTTTATCTAGTTTCTTAATTACAGACTCATCGTCTAGTATAAACATCATGTGAACTCACCAATCCGCCCCCCCCCCCCTCTGAAAACTTGCTTTAGCACATTTATCATTATAACTGAAACTGGATGTTATTGTTTTCATTATTACAAAATTTAAGCTTTGCAGGATAAAGGAGTGAATGTTAATTCTAATATATAACTGAACAATTCTTAATAAAGATTAATTTACTTTTTCGTACTCCAGGAACAGGCACAAATGACAAGACACGAACATCGATTATGAATTTTCAACATGACATCCACAGAAAGTAGACAAAATAAAAGAAAACAAAAAAAAAACACAAAAGAAAAGAAAAACAAAATTGATTCACTAAACAATCATCGCTAGAACTTTACAAACATTACATACATTTTTAACAACATACAGGAAGAAAAATATCTGGTTTCAAATGATCTGCTTTACATACTCTTAGTAGATGTGCCGTACTATTTAAAACTATCTTTTGTATCTCATATAAAGAGGGGATTCCTGGCATTTTCTCTAACAATTGTTTTGTTCCCTTTCTTATCATGCCTAGTGCACCTACCACAACTGGTATTGTGGTCGTTTTGAGATGCCACATTTTCTGAATCTCTACCTCCAGATTTTTGTATTTGGAGAGTTTCTCAAACACTTGTGGCAAATATTTTTTTTGTCTTTGATAACAATGTCAGGTCGATTGGCCTGAATAGTACAGCCAATGTGACACGGGAGATCTCACAAGATCGTACAATTTTTTTCCTCCTGTTACTGGCTCAGGGAGTCTTCGTACCAGTTACAAGAATTGGTATCAATAGCAAAGTGTTGCCAGATTTTCCAGTGAAGACACTGACCAGCCCTGTCGTGTCGATTCTTGTACTCTCCCCGTGTTAAGATAGAGAAGTCTAAGATAAGATAGTCAATCGTCTCTACTTTATCGTCACAGAATCTGCATGTTGCGTCAGCGCCATTATGCAAAACATTAGCCTGGTAATTTTGGGTGACTGAGCTTTGGTCTTGCGCATCAAGAATAAAACCTTCAGTCTCCCCTTTCAGTTCAGAGCTCGAAAGCCACTGATGGGATGCGATTTTATCTACATCAGTGTTAATGAGTCGTAAACTCTCCATGAAGAGGTTTCTCTTGCCACTTAGATTCAACCTGTTTCAAACCAGTCTTTTTTGCTAATTTTCTATAGCCTTACCAGCACTTTTCTGTCGGTGTTAAGAGATTGCCAATTTTATTCTAAATATTTAGCTCATGAGAAAATTTTTCAGATTCCTTCAAAACAGAGTGTAGTTTCCTCGAATATTCATGTAAGTTCACTAGTTGCAGCATCCAATTGTTTGTTGTATCTAGGTATTAACATAATCCTAATGTGCTTGTTTTTTAAGTTAGTTCTAGGTGGATCATTCCCCTTCCTCCATCTTTTCTTGGAATATATAAACAATCTACAACTGATTTGGGGTGATGCATTCTATGACAAGTAAATTGTTTTGTTATTTTTTTATCTAACTTTTCAGGTCACTCAAATTCCAGTTAATGATATTAAAGCGGTACGTTACTATTGGTATTGCAAGTGTATTAATAGCCGTTATTCTGTTCTCAGAGCTTAGTTTGGTCTTTATAATCAATCTTACTCTGCGTATGCATTCTTTCCTAATTTTCTCTTTCAACGTGGCATGTTGTATTCTATCCCCTTCATTGACATCAAGAAATTTATTAATTCACCTCTTAGTCCAATTCCTTATACGCGTTTCCCTAATTCTATGATGTAATTTAAGCCTCGCTTTCAAAACGAGACCCGCATGGACAGATATTAGAGATTGCGGCAGTAGCTCCTTAAAAAAGTAAACAAACTACTTCATTGTGAGTTGTATTTAAGAAGTTAGAAATATTACAAACCTTTTAGAAGAAAACATATTATTTATTTCCTAAACTACTGTTAAATCAAGAACATGCTTAATATTAATTCGAGTTTTTTTCCACCAGAAGAAGTGAAAACAGGAGGACGATCAATGTACTGCTGTGTACCTGAATGTGGAAGTTCTTTTTATAATAGTAAGAAGGAAAAAACAAATATTGCACTATTTTCTTTTCCTAATAAAGATACCAAACCAGATCTTCATAAAGCTTGGAGTAAAGAAATATTAAAATATAGAAGGAAAGGAGGTGCTGATAAATTTGAAATCAACAAGTATACTAAAGTATGCCAGTTGCATTTTAAGCCAGAGGAAATAAAAGTTAGCATGGGTCGCGGTATTAAAACTTTGAAACCTGGGGCCATTCCAAGTGTATTTACCTTTAAAAAGCCAAGATTAAGTAAATCTAGAAAGTCGCCATTAAAAAGACAAAAACTATTTGTTACTCCCTCTGAGGAAGAAGGACTTGATAATGAAGCAGTAGGTGAACAACTTGATTTTCAAGAAGAAAAATGTAGCAGTTGTGAAAGGTTAAAATCAGAAAAATTACTTATTCAAAAAAAGTTTGAACAATGCGAAGAAAGCTGCAAAAAACTTTTAGAAGAAAATAAAAACCTCAAATTATTGAACACAAATTTGAAAAATCATGTATTTACATATGATAATATACAGAATAATGACATATTGTTCAAGTCTTTTACTGGTATAAGAAAAGAAAAGTTTGATATTTTATTTACCTACTTAGATCCAGGAGCAGAATGTGAAAATATCAAATATCATTATCCTACTAATAAACCAAAATCAGAAGATAATTTACCTGAAGATTTGATATCATCACCATCATTTTTGACTCCTGAATCTAAACCTGGACCGAAACCAAAAATGAAACCAGTTGATCAGCTATTTATGTTTTTAACATGGCTAAGACTTGGTTTTACGTTAAAGTTTACATCATGGTTGTTTAACACTCCACAATCTACTGTTTCTAGATACCTGATCACTTGGTCCAATTTTGTTTACCTTAAACTTGGTGCCATTCCAATTTGGTCTAATTTGGAACAACTTCAGAGAAACATGCCAAAAAGTTTTAAAGAAACTTATCCAACTACAAAAGTGATAATAGATTGTACTGAGTTATATTGCCAAAAACCTTCAAGTCTTACTATTCAAAGTAGCTTATTTTCACACTATAAGCATCATGTTACATACAAAGGATTAGTTGGTATAGCTCCATCAGGTGCAATATCATTTGTCAGCGAGTTATTTAATGGATCTATCTCTGATGTCGAAATAGTCAAACGCTCAGGATTTTTGCAAAAGGAACTATGGGAAAATGGTGATTCTGTAATGGCAGATCGGGGATTTACGATAAAAGATTTACTACAACCTATGGGTGTATCCCTTAATATTCCAGCCTTTCTCAGTGGTAGAAGTCAGCTTTGTCATGAAGAAGTTATAGAAAGTCAGACAATTGCAGCTGTAAGAATTCATGTTGAACGTGCTATACAACGAATTAAGAAGTATCGACAAATACGAAACGAAATACCACTTGTACTTCATGGCACAGTAAATCAAATTTGGACTGTTAGTTGCTTATTATGTAATTTTATGGATCCCTTAATACAGCAGTAATATATATTGTTATCACATTATACCATTCTTCATAAGAAAATTAGTTTAGCTTCAGTGTGCCTTTCAAGAGTAAAAGGTCAGACGAAATTACATAATTATAGATACAATTTTTATGAAGTTGTATAATGTGGTAACAAGTGATTTTTATAAAAATAACCTAATTTATCAATAAGATCCATGAAGTAGGATTCATCAAAATCGACGTTCACCATTATAATACCTTGGTACACATATACAATAAATAAACATTGTGTAAGCCCAGATAAACCCAAAGCTATCTGTACTTGCGTATAATAACCAAAAGCATGATCCTTTTTTTAAAATAGTTCACCATTCGGCAATGAACCAATGTAAAATTTCTCATCATTCATTAAATCATTAGGATTAACGTTTCTTTTTGTGTAAGGGCACTTTACTTCCATCAAAAATGAACCCGACTTCGTAGAAACAAGACTATGAAGAGCAGTTTTCATAACAGGATATTTTACTGTCTCTTTGTTTCCTGGAACACCCCATTTTCTAAGTACACTAGTACATGCTCTTTCAGTTGGTACTACCTTCAATGAATGCAATGAGTATTCTGCCAGTTCGAAGAGTAAAGCCATTACATGGTTGCAATACCCACTTAAACCAGCAGGACAGTTACATTTTGCTTTATCCACCTCACTGTTTTTTCGGTTAATAATAATCCTCTACTTGCCTCTGCAGTTTTTTCATGCTTGCTCGACATGAAGCTTTGGCTATAAAATACTTTAAAGTTCGTGCAGTAAACAAACTTTCCGATAAAATGTAACGTTCCTGTTTAAACTTTAGCCCTCTTTCTAATGTTTTTTTAATATGTAACCTTTTTATTTTGCCACACTTCCCAACATGAAGGTCTATTTCTCGCCTAGTAAATACTGGAAGAAAATCCAGAGATTTTCCCCATGTCAAATTTTCTTTGGATTTGTTATCTGTAATTAACGTAACGTCCAGATCAGCATTTATATCTCGTAATAACAGATTTTGAACATTTATATCCGAAAGAGATCCACTAAAATTGACAGTTGCCTCAGGTTTTTTAATAATTATAAGAGTTTCGAGTTCTGTATCCGCTTCATACGGGTCTCGTTTTGAAGTCGAGGCTAACATTGCATCATAGAATTAGGGAAACGCGTATTGATGGTGTCCTCATCTAATACTAAATTGTCGGTCTTAACTAACTTACCGCGTTCAAAGGAAGCTTTAGCACATTTATCTAAACCGAACTCCACCCCAATGTCATTGCTAAATGCCTTTTCTGTTTTCAGTAGTCCTTCGAGCTCTCCATCATTTCTAACATTAAGCCTCAAATCATCCAAGTAAAAAAGATGATTTATTTTTCGATCGTTGAACTTATAACCATATCCTGTATTGTTTAGAAGTTCTGAGAGAGGTATGAGGCTCATGCAGAAAAGAAGAGGAGAGAGGGAGTCACCCTGAAAAATTCCACGTTTGATTTGCATCCCATTAGAAGACAAAATACCATTAGAATGGGAAAGGAGGAGATTAGTTTTCCATAGAGACATCGAATTGCGGAGAAGGTTGATCAACATAGGAGAGATTTTGAATATTTCGAGACATTTAAAATTCATGAGTGTGGGACGCTATCGAAAGCTTTCTTATAATCAATCCAAGGGTTATTTAGATTCTTATCCTTAGACTTTGAGTTCTCTAGGATCATCTTGTTGATACGTGATTGATCTTTACAAACATATGATTCCTTGCAGCAACCGTTTTGTTCAATTGGAAAGATATCATGATCATCCAAAGGTGAGTATGTTCTTTCACAAAGTATAGAAGTTAACAGTTTGTAAGAAGTAGTTAAGCATGTGATTGGACTGTAATTTTAGGGATTCGCAGTATCATTTGTTTTTAAAGCAAATAGGTTGTACCTAGACAAAACCATTCCGGTATTGCCTCAGGCTCTAAAACTTGTTTATTTAGACATTGAGCAAGTTTCAAATGCCTAGAATACAAAATATGTAACCCAAAATTAGGAACATGATCAAGGCCTAGCGATTTCCATTTATGTGAATTTTTAAGTGCTCTGCTGATCTCACCAACACTAATATTTTCCCATTCTCATTCTTCTACATCACTCGCCCTATTCTCAAAATCTTTCAACCATTAACCATTTCCGTTATGTCTTTTCTCATTTCCTTAAATCTTTTTCCGAAATTCATACACCTCTTCTTTTAAAGAAATGTCTTAGCCTTCTATCTTACTTTTGGCGATTTCTCTTCAAAATGTCTTGAGGTCGGTTTCAAAAAACTTTATTTTGTCTAAAAAATTTATTACTCTTTGGTAAACCTAAATCTTGAAATCTGTAAATTTTGTTTGAGTTTTTTCTTGATAGTTTTTTCTTTCTTCTTTATTTTATATTTTCTCAATGCTTTCCTTGCTTTTCCTGATCTTATTTCTTTGTCCTTATCTAGTTCCTCCAATAAAGGAATTTATCTTCTAAAAGTTTCGATTTCTTTCTCAATTTTTATTTTACACTTAGTTTTACTAGGTTCCGATCAATCATTTTTCTTTCTTTTCAGATTGACACCACATTCAAATTGTATTAGTTGTGATTTGCGTAAGTTAATTGGTTCAATGCAGTCAGGCTAAAGTATATCTTTTCACAACATTGCTTTAATGCTTCATTTCTTAGTTGAAATATTTCTTTGTATTTATGGCTTTGTCTAATCTTTGTAAGAGGTTCCCTTGAGTGCATGCTAGTGTGTTGTACTGCAGATAACTCTTCTAAAATTTCGTGTTTCACAAGGATGACCTTTTCCTAGTTAATTTCTTTATTATTATCATATTTCTTATGTTTATTCTCCTGCAATGCACCTTCACCTAGAAGTCCTTCGCCATTAACTACTCCTTCATCTCCCTTCTCATCCCTCCTACATGCAGTATCAACTTCACCCTCACCTTTGCCTCTACCTGCTTCTCAATTCCCAACAATACCTTCTTTCACTAAAGAATGGTCGTTATTACAATCAACATCTCTTTTAAATTTCTCCTCAATATGGAAAAATTCAATATCCGTCAGTTTTTTGTCACGGAGAGTATCCCTTCTGACTTTGGCTACTTTATTTGCACCAAGACTGTCAAATTTGTCGTTTTCACCATATCAAATAAGAATCCTTGGTGTTCGTACTTTGTGGTCTTTCAAATGCAAGATAAAAGCAGTATATAACCTCCTCGTATAATTCCCTATTCCATTTCTTTCGTTTTTTCTTTTGTTACTCTATAGGTGGTGATCCTGCTGGTGCACGGTTAGGGGCTTACCCTTCCTGGTGACTACGTAGGTTTGTTCGTGGGGGAAGGGGGAGGGGGATTTGACTGAGTTTATACACCTCTCTTGTTGACCAGCGAGAGACGAGGAGGTATGTTTTGCTTCTTGTTTTCATAACATTTTGGGGTGCATTTTAATCTTCCTGCCAAGGGGCTGAGTATTCTGTGCCGTTTACCATCTGGTACGTCGAGCCCATCGCGGATCACGGACATACTTAACTCCACCTGACGCCAACTCGGTCTTTATTATTATTATTATCATCATCATTATTATTATTATTATTATTATTGTTTGTTTTTTTTCAAACTTTGTGTCTGGCTGTTCTTACTGCCGAGTTCTATGCTGATTGGCTCTTCTCAATCCATGTATCTTTCGCTTTGTTTTCTTTTCTTGCCTTAAGATCTCTAACCTTTTCCAGTTCACTTACATTTAATTTCTCGAATTTGGCTGCATCCTTTAACAGTTTCTCTTCAGATTTGGCCACATACACTTGCACACTACTTTCCTCTCCTTTGACACATCGTTCTATACTTGTAAGACCTCTTCCCCCATCTTTTATTTTCACATACAGCCTATCAGCATCACTCTTCGGATGAAAAGCTCCATGCATTGCCAATGTTTTCCTTGTTAGCCTGTCTAAATCTTTAATCTCGTTTACTCTCCATTGTATAATTCCCGCTACATACCGGAATATAGCCACTCCCCATGTGTTGATCGCCGAAACCTTATTTTCCCCATTCAACGTTGATCTAAGTACCAGCCTTACCCTTCTTTTGTATTCCTTTCCAATCGCATCTTTAATTTCACCTTCTTTGATTTTATCTAATTCCACAATACCTAGATAAGTGCAACCGTCCTCCTCAACTATTTTCATTGTTCGTCCATCAGCTAACAGCTAACAATCTTTCCTCGTTTCAGTATCAAAATGCCACACCCATTCATCCCAAATTCCATACCAGCGTCGTTGCTGAACATGTGAACTGTTCTAACAAGCATACTTACCTGATCTTTAGTTTTAGTGTAAAGCTTCAGGTAGTCCGTCAAGAAACAATAAATGGTTGACCTTGTATTCCTTCTTTCCCTATTCATAAGCCACATTTATTTTCCGCAATATCAGTGACAATGGTATCATACCAATGCCAAATAAATGTGGTGATAGACTATATCCCTGGAAAATCTCCCTCTTCTCAGAAACCTCGCCAAGATCTGCCCCCTTGGATGTCAGTGATACCTTACACTGTTTAATGCTTGTTCCAAGAAAGTTTCTTACATTCTCAGCTGTTCCAAACATCTCCAAACATTCGCTTATCCAACTATGCGGGACCAGATCAAAGGATTTTCGATAACCTATCCATGACTTGGACACATTCGCACCCCTTTTCTTTCAATCTCTATAGCAGTTGATCCTTGGTGCCCCTACTTCTTCACCTCCATCTTTTGTGTTCATCTGGTAATATATTGTTTCTAGATACTGGTACATTTCATCTGCTACAATACCCGTCAAAAGTTTCCACATTAGTGGAAGGCAGGTACTGTGTCGAAAATTATCAACCGCTTTGCCTTTCTGTGGACCTTTTTAACAAAGTACTCTTCGACCATGTGTTGTCCATTGAAGAACCTCCTCTTCTGTTAACATACCATCACTTTGGGATGCGATTCTTTCATGAAGATCGGCGAAGTGTTTTAGCCGATATTCCTGCACTCCATCTGGTCCTGCTGCATTCTAATTCGGAAGTTTTAACTTTCTCAGTGCTCATTTTCACCGTGACTTGTGTGTGTTTCATTTCACGATCTATTTCTTTCTTCAATTCTTTTAGCCATATACCACTTCTATTGTGCTCCTTCTCCACACTCCAAATGTCACCCCAGAATTTCGTACACTCTTCCGCATTTGGTACCGCCATTGGAAAATAGGAACATTTGTTAGGTTCGTCGTAGAAGTTCTTCTTATCCAAACGAAAAATCCTATTTTGTCTAAACTGTTCAATTCTGTCTTCGTATCTCTTCAGTTTTCTACTTTTTGCCACCATTCTCTGTTTTAATTCTTCCATGACAGTTTTTGTCCCCTTTCTATTCACCCTGTGCTTTTCATTTAGTTGTTTGATTTTCTTTGTCTTCTTCATATCTAATTGTCCTTTCAGATCTCTTCCCAGCAAGTTAACATCCTCTCTCAATTTTCTTATGTCACCCTCCATTCTCCGTTTCCACCTTGGTTTATTTCGTTGCTGTCGAGCACCTGTTTTCGACACAAATTTCTCTGAGACCCATACAGTTCCAGCTATGATCAGATTATTCGTTTCTGTGATGTTCCTGCACTTCGTATACTTCATTGCTTCATTTACTTTCTCAACCTGAATTTTGAGAGGTTTTTCTATCTAACTTTTTGAACATTATTCCATCACCTTTCTTTCCTTCTACTTTTATCGCCTTTAGCCTTTCCACAATAACTTTTCTTTCATCACTTGTTTCTGTCAATCTCTCCTCCGTGTCGAAATCACTTTCAACCACATCTTGCCTTGTCTCCACCGCATCTCTTGCCTCATCATTTGGAAAATCCACTTCACTATTGGTTTCTTCTTCTTCTACCTGTAGCTCTCCTTCATTTCCTAAAACTTTAACATCCACCTTTCTTGTTATTTCCTCCAACTCAAGTTCTGAAAACCATCCATTTTTCTTAATTGTTCTGGCTTAGTCACATATTCGCTGCTCCGTTGTTTCAAACATTCCTCTTTCCCTCCATTTTCTAAACATGTATTTTCTGTACCCTCCAATAGGTTTACCGTTCTCATCAAATTGATTACTTCTATAGAAGCACTCCATAATGACACTGTTGATTTCTTTACTCCATTTCTTTCCAGCAGTAGCAAGATGACGAACGAGTTCTCCCTGCTGTGCCGAGAAACACCTGCCAGTCGTGGGCCCTTCACCTTGAGTTCTAGTCCCATTCATGCCTTTATTCTCAATAATTTGATTGGATATTTCATTCATAAGAAGTTTAGTGACTTTTAGGTTACACAACCACCGGTATTTTTATCGAGACATCATTTCAAAGATGATTGCCAGCTAGGACTCAAGAGCCCTTCGCCTCCCCGTGTAACATGATTATTATCGTATGTCACCCAGTTGGGAATTTCAGTTACTCCTTCCAAAATATGAGACGTTTGTTTAGCTACTGTTTCATACAGGTTATTGGTATTTTTATCCAGTAGCTATGCACTCCATCCTTTCCTGGCGCCTTCCAATTTGGCATTGGTTTTTATTGATTTTTCACTTTATCTTTATTGATCATCATTTTGTCTTGCTCATGCCTAATACTGGTCTCATCCTTTATATTAATAAGTCATTCAGCCTGTTTGTTACGATTCTTTTTAAGACTCCATTAGCTGCTCCAGAATTTCTTAATTTCTTCTACATCAGGAGATTCACCTCCTCTTCCTTCTTTTCCATTCAGTTCATTATAGACCTTTTTTTGATCAACTGAGTACAATCTGTTGATCCTATACTGATCTATTCTTTGTTCATAGCGGGTGATTTTGGCACTTTTAGCCAACATTCCTTGTTTTAACTCTTCAAGCACCGGTTGTTAATCCTTTCCTTTTAACTCTATACTTTGGTACTAAGAGATCAGGTTTCTCCTTGCTTTTTCCACTCAACTGTCCTTTGTGTTCTCTTTCCAAGACATTTACGTTCTTTCTCAGTCTTTTAATATAATTTTCTATTTGCCTCTTCCATCAGGGTTCTTGTATTTTACTCTTAACAGATTTCTTCAATTCCATTTTTTGTGCAACCGAAACGCTCACAGCTCTAATAAGATTATCAGTTTGTATAATATTGTTTGTATGCATCTATTTTACCTTTGCATTGGCTTTTTAAGAGAACTCTTACCAACCTTTTTGAATGCGATACCATCAGTATTTCTACTTTTAGCCATTATTTCTCGCAACTCATCAATTATGATTTGTGATTCTTGATTGGGTACATACTTGTCAACCTCAAAATAGTTTTCATTTATAATTTTAGAAGTTTCAATATTACTGTTGTTCGTCATATCGTTCTGTGGTGCACGGTCATCAATATTTATTTCATTTATTGTAAGATCCATAATAGCTTCTAGCTTATTATTATTATTATTACTATTATTATATTCAATTTCTTTATTACCGATCTTACCCCGGAATTCCCTTAAAAGCAGATAACAACCTGTTATCAAAGGTTTCAAGGGCTCTCCCTCCTTTATTTTATAAAGATCAAACTTTTCTGAGGATACGTGCTGTACCCAGTAAGACTGTCTTTTCGATTACCTCTATTCATTTTGATGTTCCCTTGCAGTTTTTTAAGATGTTTCTTACATTTTAATGAGACAAGACCTAATGCACCAATTACAACAGGAATGATAGTTACTTTTTCCAGACCCCAGAGGCTACTAATTTTGTCCCTTAACATTTGATACTTTTCCATCTTTTCGATTTCCTTTTCTTGCACCCTCGAGTAGCCAGGAATTGCGATATCTGTGATTTGGGTACTATTTTCTGCTTTGTTAATAAACACGATATCAGGCCTTCTGGCTTCAATGACTCGGTCACACTGGATATTTATATCCCACAAGATCTTATATTCTTCATTTTCAACAACTCCATCTGGTTTATGGTTATACCACTCATCAGCTCTCTCTACTTTTCCTAACCTGCTTAGCATCCAAAGTATATAACTTGCCACGTTATCGTGTCTCCCCTTATACTCACGCTGGGCCATCTTCCTACATCCACTAACTACATGACTCACACTCTGTCCTGCTTTTTAACACATTCTACAGAGTGGAGATGCAATGGATTTGTCTATGCGGTGCTTAATACATTTATTTCTTAGTGATTGTTCCTGTGCACTACATATCAAGGCCTCGGTTGTTGCTTTAAGGTCTCCTTTCTTTAACCACTCACAAGACTCTTCCCAATTGATATGTTGATTTTCCCTTATGAGTTGTCCATGCAATCTTTTATTCTTCCAACTACTTTTCAATTTTTCTTTCTGTTCTCTCTTTTCCTCCTTAGGGTCAATAGCCTCTTCATTGTTTAGATAACCATTGACTTTTACTGCTGATATCATTTCCTCCATGTTGTTTTTAACGTACCAACCAAGGCTCTTTTTCTCAGCTCGTACAGACGATTCAACTCCCTAAAATCCTCTCGCATCATCTTTTCTTTTAACATAAAGTCTATCAATATCACTGCTTGGGTTTAGGCCTTTGTACATAGTCATAAGTTTGCGGGTCATCCTGTCAAGCCCAGTCAGTTCATCTTTCTTCCATTTAATTATCCCTTCACCTTACGTAGTGATAGGTAAAGCCCATTTATTAATTGCTTTAATTTTATTGCGACCATTAAGTTCAGATATCATTATTAGCCTTGTCCTCCTACAGTATTCAAACTTAAATTTTGTTTTCATTTCTTTCTTCGTTATTTTGTCTTTCTCAAGGACACCAAGGTACTTATACCCGGCTTTTTCAATTTCGTTTACGATCTCTCCATCTGTCAGCTTTATTCGTTAGCGTTTTACAACCTTATCCCTATGCATTACCAACAAACCACATTTCTGAATACCAGCTTCCATTCTGAGATCTGTACTAAGGGCATCAATAGTTGATAACAAATTATTAATTTTTTTCTCATTCTTTGCAAAGAGTTAAAGATCGTCCATAAACAACAGATTGTTTATTCTCACTCTACCTAGCGTATAACCTGAACTCATCTTTCTAAAGATACTAGACAATGGCATTGCACAGATACTAAAACCAAGGGGTGAAAGACTATAACCCTGAAATATTCCTCTCCTTATATCCATCTCGCATAGCACCTCACCACACGCTGCCAGCTTAGTCTTCGAATTAGGCATCGAACTTTCTACAAACTGGAAAATATTTTTTTATATATTTACAAGCTTCATACTTTCAATGATTCAAGAATGCGAGACCATGTCATAAGCTTTCTTATAGTCCACCCATGCCATGGCTAAATTATTGTGTCTTTTCTTGCAATCTCTCATTATTGTTTTATCAATAATCAGTTGGTCTTCCGTGTTCCTGCTCTTTCTCCTACATCCCTTTTGTTCATTTGGTAGCAGGACTTCATTGTCTAGGTAATTGTACATATCATCAGATATAATTTCAGTCATTAACTTCCAAATTAAAGGAAGGCAAAAATTTGGTTGAAAGTTTCTGACTTCGTTTCCTTTAGCCGGATTTTTCTGGCACAAAACAGTTCGACCTATTGTCATCCATTTAGGAATTTCTACTCCATTGGTCAACATGACATTCAAAAGACCTTCGAGTTTTTCAACCAGAACCCTTGGACTCTGTCTATGCTTGGGATCTTCCAGTTCGGCATTCTTTTAACTTGGTTCTTAACATGATCTTCATTTATAACTAAGTTATTTTGTTGTGCATCCCTTTTTTCTTCCTTAAGTGTTTTAAACCACTCAGCATCACTCTCATGGTCAACCCTTTTGGACCATATATTTTAACAAAACTGTTTACTTTCTTCCCCGTTTGGGATAACATTCTCACTCTGCGTGTTTCCATTAAGTAGTTGGTAAACCTTTTTTGGATCTTGTGCAAATGTCCCATTGAGCTTATACTGTTCTGTTTTCTGCTCATATCTTTTAAGTTAGTAACTTTTAGCTTTAAGGCGTTTCAGTTCTTCAATGAGCACATTTAGTCCCTTTGCCTTCACTCGATATTTTTCTTCTTAACGTGTCATATTTGTTTATCTTTATGTGAGTACCATTCTTTTTCCTTTCCAAAATAATATGTTTTCTTAATTCATTAACTGAATTTCGTATCCTTCTCTTCCACCAGGGTTCTTGTTGTCTTTTCTTTCTATTTGAAAGAGGTTTTAAACCCATTTTTTGGCAACATAGGCAGATGTAGCATAAATAAGTCTGTTAGTTTGAGTGATGTTTTCAGTTTGTATATGTTTATTAATGATATAATATTTATATGCAATATCAAATTTCCCGCCATATTTCATGTACGTTCCCAGGATGCATTGCATTATGTATCGGTATGCACCTGTTTGAGTTGTTGTGATTAAACTGTTGACTGTTCACAGACGTAGTCGTACTTTTCCTTTTTACCCTCACGAAACATGGTGTCAGAAGTTTTACAGTTAGGAAACGCCTAGGAGATAAATAGATTGACTTTTCAGGTGATATTTCCAATATTTGAACCAACATGCCTATATTCAGCCCTCCAGAATCATTTGACTTCAGCCGACCAAGTGGATGGCCAGAATGGAAACAGAGATTTTGCAGATACAGAATTGCTACGAAACTAGATAAGGAAGACGACGATATTCAAATCAGTTCCCTAATTTACGCCATGGGACTACAGGCAGAACATATAGTGAAGTCGTTTGTATATGGGGAAGGAGAAGACGAGACTAAATTTGAAGTTATACTGAAGAAGTACGACGATTACTTCGTACCGAAACGTAATGTAATTCATGAAAGAGCTAAATTTCATCTGAGATCGCAAGCCCAAGGAGAATCAGTGGAGAATTTTATTCGATCATTGCATGAACTTTCAGAACACTGTGATTTTGCAGATAAGTCCGAGGCAATTCGAGATAGACTAGTCATAGGTATAAATGACAAAGGACTTTCAGAAAAACTTCAGCTAACGAAGGACTTGACTCTAGATAAAGCGTCAGAAATGGCCAGGAATTCAGAGTTAGTAAAATCACAAATTAAGGATCTACAAGCCAAAAATTTGGATGCAGTAAACTTTCAACGTCAAGATCCACCATACCACTCGCATCGTGGAAGAGGACATGCTCAACGAACTCGCGGAGGACGAGCACAGTTAGGTCACAGTAGAAGAGGATTTAACCAGAACCGACAGGATGTAGGCAATTTTAGAACTGTGAACTTACCGTCGTGTGGAGCTTGCAATCGTAAACATCAAGAGGGTCAGTGCCCAGCTCGTGGCCGACGTTGCAGGAAGTGTAATCGTATGAACCATTTTGCAGTGTCTTGTCGTTCTAGTACCGTTGCCGGCGTTCGTGAAATTGTCGATGATAATAATGACTATAGTGACTACTTTTTAGGTTCAGTAACCACGTGCAGTGAGGGAGAACCGTGGTACGTTAAACTGAAAATTTGTAATTCAGTGATTCAGTTCAAGATCGATACCGGTGCTGACATCTCTATAATGTCAGAGAACACATATAAATCGTTACCGTTTCAACCAAAATTACATGCAAATAACACCAATTTACAAACGCCAAGTGGAAATCTTCATTCACTTGGAAAATTCAAGGTTACTACTAGACACAAGAATCGTTCGTATTCATTTTATGTAGTTGTGATACCAGGCACGGATTCGCAAAACAATTTGTTATCGAGATCAGTTGCGTCTACGATGGGTCTTATCCAGAAAGTGGAAAACGTCACAAAACCTCGCGGTATTATGAAGGGTGACCCGGTAAAAATAGTTCTCCGACCTAACGCGGACCCTTATTGTGTTACGACTGCTCGCCGAATACCATTCGCTCTTATGCCGAAAGTAAAAACAGAACTCGACAGACTAGAAAACGATGGCATCATACGTAAAATCAACGAACCTACCGACTGGTGTGCGCCAATTGTTCCAGCAACAAAGAAAAATGGTGACGTGCGTATATGTATTGACCTTAAGCGTCTAAACGAAGCCGTTAAACGAGAGTACTATATGCTACCGAATCTGGATGATATTGCTCCGAAATTAAGTAAAGCAACCATATTCTCTAAACTGGATGCAGCTTCAGGATTTCATCAGCTTGAATTGCATAAGGATAGCCAAAAATTGACTACATTTATTACTCCCTTTGGAAGATATTGTTACACACGTGTACCTTTCGGAATCTCGTCGGCGCCCGAGATATTTCAAAGGCGCATGGGAGAAGTACTCTCTGGGTTGGAAGGTGTAGAGACAATCATGGATGACATCATCATTTACGGGTGTTCACGTGAAGAGCATGACCGTAGATTACAAGCAGCATTGAGTCGTATTAGTGACGTTGGCATAAAACTAAATTCCAGCAAGTGTGAATATCGAAAGGAGAAAATCGAATATTTCGGACATGTTATTTCAAAAGAAGGTGTTCAACCCAGTCCAGAACGTGTGCGCTCTATTCTAGATTTACCACCACCAACTAACGTCAGTGAGTTGCGTCGTATTATTGGGATGGTAAATTACCTTGGTCGATTTGTGCCTGACCTATCCAGTATCATGAACCCTATAAACAGTCTGCTGAAATCAGACACAGTGTGGACTTGGGATAAACCTCAGCAAATTGCATTCGATCGTGTAAAGAAACTCATCACGGAAGCACCAGTACTTGCATTTTATGATATGACTCGACCTACTATCGTTAGTGCAGATGCAAGTAGTTTCGGGATTGGTGCAGCATTATTTCAAGTCGTTGATGGAGAAATGAAGCCAATCGCATTTGCATCTCGCACACTCACAGAGACAGAGCGTAAATATGCGCAAATCGAAAAGGAATGTCTAGCCGGAGTGTGGGCTTGTGAGAAATTTGATAGATACCTCATGGGAATTGGATCATTCGAACTGATAACCGACCATAAGCCATTAGTACCGTTGATTAATACTCAAGATCTCAATAAGGCACCACTGCGATGCCAGAGATTACTTATGAGATTGCGTAGGTACAATGTCATTGCAAAGCATGTTCCAGGGAAGCAACTCGTTGTACCGGATACATTGTCAAGAAGTCCTCTCAAAACCAGTGACTGTGAAAGCCAAACCGTTGATGATGTTACAGCATACATAGCATCCGTCGTAGACGCAAAACCGTTATCAGACCGAAAATTGGAGGAGATTCGTAGCAAGACGTCTTCGGATCCGATTCTACCTGATGTTATGAGATATACTATGCAAGGATGGCCGCAAAAAGAGAATTCATTATACGTGGAGTTAAAACCGTATTTTGTACCGAGATTCGAATTCTCAGTGTCTGATGGTATATTATTCTATAGAGACAGACTGGTGATTCCAGAATCCATGAGAGCTGATGTACTTACAGCAATACATACAGGCCATTTGGGACTAAACAAGTCAAGGGAACGTGCAAAGTTATCAGTATGGTGGCCTGGACTTTCCAATGATTTGGAACACTTAATTAGGAGTTGCGAATTTTGTAACATCAACCGTCCGACACAGCGAAGTGAGCCACTCAAAACTACTCAACTTCCCAGTCGTCCCTGGGAAAGGATTGGAGCTGATATTTGCGAATTACAGGGCAAAAGTTACCTTGTAGTGATGGACTATTTTTCTCGGTATTTGGAGATTGTCTATCTGGACAATATCACAAGCAACCATGTAGTTGGAAAATTGAAGAATATGTTTGCCAGATGGGGCATACCAGAGGAACTTGTTACCGACAATGGGGGTCAATTCAGCTCGAAATCATTCAGACAGTTTTCTGTTGATTATGGATTCCATCATGCATTCTCCAGCCCTCATTACCCTCAAGCAAATGGGGAGGCAGAGAGTGCAGTCAAAATAGCCAAGCGTATACTCAAACAGCCAGATGTGTTTTTAGCTCTGATGGCTTACCGTAGTACCCCAGTGAATGCAACAGGTACTAGCCCATCTGAACTCATTATGGGACGTAAAATCAGAACTACTGTTCCGATTAATCCAAATCAACTAGAGCCTCGTTGGCCAGACCTTGGAAAAGTTCGGGAAAAGGACAGACAATCCAAACGTAGGATGCGTGTAAACTTCAATCGCATGCATGGAGCTCGCACCTTAAAATCGCTTTACGTAGGTGACCGTGTTAGGGTGAAAACAGATAAAGAGAAATCTTGGGATGAGGCCGGAATCATCACATCTGCAGATTATGCGAACCGATCATATTCTGTTGAAACTCAAAGTGGCAACCTCAGGAGAAATCGTAGACACTTGCTACACGTCAATGATGAAATGCCAAATTCATCAGTCTCAACATCTAACCTACCACAGTTCGCAAGTGATTTTCACTATTCATCTGTCATTGAACCAGAAACAGAAAATTCGATTACCAACCAGAATTTTGAGGAATCATTTCATAATGAAACAGCTACACCACTTTCCAAGGAAACTTCGAGTGAACCTGTTACCAACATTCCACAGAATAGTGCACCGCCAATTACCGTAAGACGTAGTGGTCGTGAAAGAAAAAGGCCCAAATATCTAAGTGACTATTTACCTTGAACTTATTGACTATTTGTCATGAACTTATTAACTATTTGCCATGAATTTATTCATAGTTCATGTCAGGCGTTTTGAACAGTTTTGTTAACCATATATTTCTTGCATTTGATATTGATGTTCTTGCATTTCACTGGACTAGAATATAGACTTCACATTATCAGTTTATGAAATTACATATTTCATTTTTTGTTAACAAGCAGTAAATCTTCTAAGCATTATACAAGTTTGGTAATTTAATAGCTATGAACTATACATCTATTTTTGTTTCAACTGTTCTTAGCATAGGCGATTTTAATTCTGAGATTTATAATCTTAAGGAAGGAGATGTTTATTAATGATATAATATTTATATGCAATATCAAATTTCCCGCCATATTTCATGTACGTTCCCAGGATGCATTGCATTATGTATCGGTATGCACCTGTTTGAGTTGTTGTGATTAAACTGTTGACTGTTCACAGACGTAGTCGTACTTTTCCTTCTTACCCTCACGAAACAGTATATTTCCGAGTAGTTGGTTAATCTAGACATTGGTTCCAGTTTGCCGACGACTCTGCGTTAGTTACTAACATCGAAGAAGAAAGCCAAGGACTACTGAATATGTTTACAAAGTGGTGCTACTGCGCTGGACTTAAGATCTGCTCTCGCAAATGCAAGACTTTCTAGATGAAAAAGAATGGAACTAGAACAGCTCAGTTCCATTCTTATTTAAGAGTAAACAATGAACAAATTCCAACATTGAATGAAGGTGAATCATTTACCTACCTTGCTAAAGAATTTACAATGAGTAGGAACCTTGACATTGCTGAAAACCAACTGAAAACTGACCTCAGAAAAGATGTTGAAAACATTCAAAGAACACCATTACACCCCAAAAACAAAATTAATGTCATTGCAAAATATATTCATAGCAAGATCCGTTGGAGACTTTCAACATACGATTTCTCTTTTACATGGGTCAAACAAAAACTCGATTGTGATTGAATACGTAAAAAGGTGGTTAAATCTACATCAAGGTGCAAATATGCGACATTTGCTTCTGTCGACGACTAACCCAGGTTCCAGACTCTCGTTGCAATTCGATAGTTTCAAAACATGTCAGCTAGTGAAACGCTCGATATTAAAGTTGCCTAAAAATCAAGAGAATAATGAATTTTACAAACTTTCAATCAAGAAACACTCAGAGGAGGAGAGTCTTCTCCAGAGCAATGACAAAAAGTCTGGAGCCAAATTGACGAGAAAAGAGACTATAAACCGAATTATCAGTGAAATGGGTGGTCTGAAAGAACAAAATACCATTCGTAAAGCTGTTAGAAACTCCTGTTCTAGCAACGTAATTGACATGTGGCATGTATTGATACCATTATAAGGCAGTTTCACACGATTCATAGTATAATATTCATTACATTCACACCATTTAAAAGCAATCGTAATCATAAGAATCATATTATGTTAAGCATAAGATAATACTTATCTTATATTAATCATCAAATAATTAAATCATTATATGTCAATAATCATATGTTAATCAATTTATGGTCAGTCAATCATACAATAGCAATCATCTAATTAAATCCATAGCAAAGTTACAACCTGATATGTATTTTTAAATTCATAATCTCATTGTGTGTCCGAAATCCTAGAACTAAGGGATTTCCCTCTCGGATTTGCTTAATATTCAAAGTCAGTAGAAATTTTCGGCTCCTCATAGAGCCAAGAGATAGGGATGATTAAAATAATATTTATCGTACAATGAAAGAATTAGTAAAATTCATTGATAAAATTTCTATTAAAGTTTAGTTGAAAAGTGTATCAGAAATGTTGGTCAATGAGATCACCTCAATCAACTGTATTTGTGTATTGTAGGTTATGATTTTATTATTTATCATTTTCTTTTACCGTATAATATCTCTAAGCATAGCTTCTTATGTGATACTTTATTTCATTTTTAACTTCCCAGTTTATGGTTTTCACTTCTTATGGTTTTGATAGTATGATACATTTGTTTTTCATTTAGTAATACATTCTTATAGTTTTCATGTTTAGTATAATTTTTATAACATTCTTTTTAATACCTTATTAATAACTATACATCTTAGTTTGTATCAAACAAAATCAATAATTGAAACACTAGCGGCTTTACTTCTGATCTTACCAATAACATTCATATTAATTTTATTAGAAAAAGTTGACCTTTCTAGATAGTCACAATTATCAAATTTCTATTTATCATTCCAAAAGTCTTAATACACATTTTCAGCTTGTATTTGATATGTAAGACTATATGTATCTGTAAAATACGGTGTAGCCTTGTCACCATATTTATTTTTAATGGAATTATAGTGAAAATCATACATTGGTGTTTTACTAAGGTATAAGTTACACATACCCACATAAGCCTCCCTGTTAAGGGTTAGTGTTTCTTTAATCTTATGCACAGGTACCAACTAAAAAAGGGTGTACTACAAGGTTACTGCTTCAGCCCATTGATATTTAATATGCTAATTAACACCTTCGTACAGTATATCAAAAAAGATCACTTCAAACAAATCGGTTACAAATTTCTAAAACATTTGATACCAAGACACTGGCTACAAGTCGCCGACGATGCTGTAGCGATGTCAGGCCAAGAGAGTGAAAACCAAACCTTCTTCGCCGTACCAAGCGTAAGTATGGTCTAAATTTTACACTCATAACCGATCGTTTCATTCAGTGTCGAGTGTCATTTAGAAAGAAACTCAANTTTCATTAAACTAGAAAAGGGTGTACTACAAGGTTACTGCTTCAGCCCATTGATATTTAATATGCTAATTAACACCTTCGTACAGTATATCAAAAAAGATCACTTCAAACAAATCGGTTACAAATTTCTAAAACATTTGATACCAAGACACTGGCTACAAGTCGCCGACGATGCTGTAGCGATGTCAGGCCAAGAGAGTGAAAACCAAACCTTCTTCGCCGTACCAAGCGTAAGTTTGGTCTAAATTTAACACTCATAACCGATCGTTTCATTCAGTGTCGAGTGTCATTTAGAAAGAAACTCAAGTCTTCTAAGAGCAGGGACATTGTTGAAATATACAATGCGACCACAGGTCAAAACATCACGTATGATCAGTACAAAACAACTAGAGAGGCAATAAAGGATATTAGAAATTCTAACGAGAAAAAAATCGATACACAGACTTAGCAAGGGTTAATAATCAAATCAATCACAGGCTATGCAGACATCGCATTTACCAGTCACTGCCACAAAGCGCTTTCTACGTTACCCAATAATATCTACTCATTCACAATCCGGTATTTAAACAACACCCTCGCCAACGCTTCAAATATGCTAAAATGGGGACAAAGAGAATCATCTGTCTGTTCCTTATGTAATGCTACAGAAACTCTCGGGCATGTTATTGGAGGATGCATTACAGCGTTGAACGAAAAAGTTATAATTGGAGGCATGACTCGGTTTTAAAAAATATTGCAAACTTCATATCTTCGAATAAGAAAAATGCAAAAGTTTACTGTGATATTGATGATTACAATTCTCCATCGATTATTACCGGAGATACATATCGCCCTGATCTGTTAGTAATTGATAAAGGAAAGATTTATATTCTAGAACTTACAATCGGCTTTGAAACAAATATTGAAGTGAATTCGAAACGTAA
>RDPX01000132.1:787192-814825 GCA_003991215.1 Morbakka virulenta | reverse complement strand
TTCTTTTGTCAAATGACATTTGTTTTTATTGGTTTCGATCTTAAAGGACATTTTGTAGTTTACATTTACTCCTTATAAGGTCATTGCATACTTTTGCTAACTTTTCAAGTCTAAATAGTCCGTAAATTTTACTTTGGTGTTTGTTAACCGAAGGATATTGGTTTGAACACCAGACCTTTTAGTACGAGAACGAAAAAACACCTAACTTTACTCGGCCGGTACAACATCACAAGTTAGCTGACAACTTCTTAGCTCAAGATGTTGTGTAATCCTAATTGCTTCCTTAATATAGACCAACCTGTTTACAAAATGCCAATTCAAGACAAAGGAGGCCTTTCATATGACATTTAAAATGCAAGTCTTAATTAAGATAAACCAACGTGTTTACAGAATGCCAATTCAAGATAAAGGAGGCCTTTCATATGACATTTAAAATGCAAGTCTTAATTAAGATAAACCAACGTGTTTACAGAATGCCAATTCAAGATAAAGGAGGCCTTCCATATGACATTTAAAATGCAAGTCTTGATTAAGATAAACCAACATGTTTACAGAATGCCAATTCAAGATAAAGGAGGCCTTTCCTATGAGATTTATTGAACCAGGCTCAGATGTCCCCTGTAGAACAAGTATCACTGTTCTTCTTATCCATTGTTCTATTTTGATGTGATTATTTGTGTTGTTGTTGTATTGGGGGATATGGCCACCACTCTTCTTTATTGTGTCCTTCAGTTTTCTGTTTATAATTGTCAATAATTAAAAGAGATGTGAGTTTTCATAGAGTTCATATACGAATAGAAAGGTGCTTTTAAAGGTGTTCAGATGAAGAAGTATAAGAATTCTATTAATCCACATAAGCAGGCAGCGTTTTACAGTTCAAAAATATCCTTAAGTGAAGGATGTAGTGTTTACATTCAGTCAATAGAACTCTACATTTTTTCTCTTATAGATAGAAGAGTGGATAAAAGTGTTCAGGTACAGTTTTATAAGGAGCTATTAGCTTTTACGTTAAAGTTCTCGCATTGTACAGTAATGGGATTGCACTTGTGAATAAAGGATGATCATCAACCCGGAGAAGCCGTGGCTTAATGGTTAGTGCAACTGCATAGTAACCAGGAGTTCTGTCGAGGAGAATTTGGAACTTTACAAAGGAAAAAAAAGCCATTGGCTGGCGTCAGGAAAAGCATTCGGCCAAGAAATTCCTCAATGCCAAATCAAAGTCCCTCCGAAGGGCACCGTCTGAGCCCCAATTGCTGGGGAAAAATGACGTTAAAACTAAATAAAAAATAATAAAAAATTAGCTTTTACGTTAAAACAGATGTCTATGGATTCTAAGGTGTACTGAATTCTTACATGTGCAATGTTGACAGCTTACGTTTTCTGACCAAATAAATTAAAAGGTAGTAGCAGAAGAAATTGATTTACTTTTGATACTAGAAAAAAGAATTAAAAGCTTCCAGGTGAATATTGTTATATTAAAACACAGTAAAATGACTTGGGCCTTAATATTTTTTAAAATATTTACTCCTAAAAATGTTGAACAAAAATTAAGAATTGAATACTTACAACAAACAAGTATGTAACATGGAAATGTTCTTTCATTTTCTACAAATAAAACAAGACAAAGAAGCGTTAATTGATGTATCGATTTTATTAAACCCGAATAGCAAAGAAAATCAATATTTTCTTGGTAAATATCTAGCACAATCAGCTGAAATATACAGTCAATAAAATTGAAAATTTTTGTTTGTATATTATCGTTTTAAAAACTGGATTAAAATATTCATTACGATTAAAAAATTTTTTATTAGTTAGAAAAATATTGGGGAGGCCAAGCCCCCCTCCGATGTCGCGGGCCCTATCAAGTCTTGCCTAGAATCAAAGACTTCAATGAAATTCTAAGTAAATCTTCTATTGATTTCATTACTCTATTGACATTCTGTGATTATTATTTAAGAATGAGTTCATTCCATCGAATTCATTTCATTTTGTATTCGCATGATAGTATGGCGTTCTAAATAGAATGTTCTAAACGGAACGTTCTAAATAGAACGTTCTAAATAGAACGTTCTAAATAGAACGTTCTAAATGGAACGTTCTAAATAGAACGTCTAAATGGTTTCACGGTGGGTTCGGGGTCAGAAGAAATTGATATTACAAAAATAGATTGGCGCGAAAGCATTAGAAAAGAATCTATGGAAGAAGTATGGCATGGAAAAATTGTTGTTGATTCTGACGAAGAAGATGAAAACGAGTCACAAGAATGGGAATGTCCCCTGAGAAATGAAATAACTAAAGAGGCATTATTGTGTTTCGATAAAGTTAACACTTTCGCAACATACGTCGGCAATGATGAGCTGCAGAAAAAGTTAAGCGATATTATATCAACAGTTGAAGGACTGAGTATTCAAGCGAAAAACCAGGCATCTATTAAAGACTTTTTCCAGTAAATATGCATGTAGTTTATACTATTTTAACTAAATATACTATTTAAATAAAATCATGTTACATAAACCTCACAAATATATTTAATTGATATCCCATATTGCCTTTTAAAGTCAAGAGGAGCCTAAATTCTAGAAATTTGAAATTTTCAAACAAAACCTTCCAATAGCAGACACCCAATAGAGGGTAGATTTTTTCCCCCGTAACTGTCCGCTATTGAGAGGTTCTACTGTACTTTATCAGATAAAGTTTGATCACCATATAATAGCAATCGGACAATATACTTTTTTGACAAAATTAGAAGATTTGTGTTTGAATAAAAAATATATATGTACATAAAAATTGACGGTGATGATGAAACAAACGGCAATGGCTCAAAAAAATGACTAGTACTTGCAGGTTTTTTTAGTTCACCGCAATCACTCCAGTTTCCCTGTCAGCGCCAGTTCTTCGAGGCCTTCTTTCCGTATCACGTGTCCTAGAAAGGAGAGCTGTCTCTTCCTGATGGTGAGTAAGAGATTCTTTTCGTACCCTGTACGTCTGAGGACTTCGACATTCGTCACCCGTTCTATCCAAGGAATTCGTAGCATACGCCGAAGCATCCACATTTCTGTTGCCTCCAGTGGCTTCTCCAGTGCTGGTGTTAGCGTTCAGCTCTCGCAACCATATGTTAGTACCAGGATGATGTAGCAGTTCATAATTCGAATTTTGGTGTTCATGGAAAGTGATCTGTATTTCATTAGTGACATCGTGAGAAACCTGCAATTGGTACGCGAACATCAACGACAACTAATTGGTAATATTTATACGATCGTAAGGTTGGTGTTAACCTGTGTCGTAACATTAGCAACACCGGAGTGCTCATTCTCCATGGCTCGAAGATTGAAAACATGGCTGCGCTCAAAGATGTCTCAAAAGAGGTTCAATGCTCTTTCGATCTTAAATATTTATAAGGAAATTCTTGATGAGCTGTCCTTAATTGACATCATAAATAATTTTGTAAACGGACGATCTGACAGACAAGGCAAATTTGGTGCTTATATATAAAACGATTTACGTTCATAGTTTGTTTTCTTGGTTATGTTATTTAAACATATTTTGTATCAGGTTTTTACTGTATTTGTACCTTCTATAGATTATTTCTTGTTTCAAAGATAACAAACATTTATTGTTGTAATTTGACTTTTCCCACTTTTCTTTCTTGATCACGTTAAAATACGTCTTTTACGGTGTTACTTTTGCGCTGCTGCCTTTGAGGATCACTAAACTAAGTTTGGCCACCAAGCTGTCCCCCCCCCTTTTCCCAATGAAAAATTCGTATTGCGGGCCCTGCTTGAAGCCACTTAAAAACCCAGTAGTATACCATTTATAACCGAGAAAGAAATGGGGGACGGTACGTCCAGGGATGTGGCCGGGGTTCAAACCTTGAATCTCCTGCATGGTCACCAGCAAATTTAGCCGCTCTGCCACTGCTGCACTAAAATTGCTAAATCGAATTTTTATTAATTCGAACAGGTATTTTCACTGCCGTGAGTATTTTCCAATAGTTCGTTTGCAAATCTCTTCGTTAATCCATGGTACTTCATTTCAACAATTTTCCTATTTCAACAATTGCTAGTGCCTTGGTACTCTGTATAATAATCCGTGTTGAACAATGGTTATTACAAGAAGCTCTCAAAAAGTAAATTACGGTCTCCTTAGAGCATCCAGTCGTGCTATAAATTAAATTTGTCATTATGATTCTGGCTGCTCTAGCATTTTAAACGATATGCCAATTCTTTGAAAACTAATACACACAGCAATTTGACTTACTGGAGAGATCGAATTCACAGATATCGACAGTTGATGGACGATGTGGGATGTATAATTCTCTTTTGTATTTTCCCAATCCACAATGATTAAACCAAAATTAGGTCTGAAGAAATGCAAAATAGGAAATGGATATGATTTACACTTTACGTATTTTGTTTAACAATAATGATTCAATGTCATTTTGACCATTCATTCAGATGCCAGGGGTAGCTCAGTGTACTTGTAAAAGTATCTTACTGTGGTAGACCATGGAAAAAGGAGTTTTTGTAAGGAAATGCAATAAGGTTTGAGTTTCAGACATGGTGTATTTGTTCTATGGGTGGCTACTTGATTCATGCTGAACTCTACTGTGGCTCTGATACAATCTTTTGAAGACAGGAATGCAGCAAAAGAAAGGATGTTGTATTTGGTATCAAATATGTTCTGATAAAATAAACAATAAAAAAAGTGACGAAAATCTGTTTGCTATAAAATCTATGAAGAAAAACTAGAAAAGCACTCGGAGAGTGCAAACCTCTACTAAGCAGCTAATTTCCTCCCATATTGCATCCAAATCTGTTCATGTCTTTTAGAGCTATTTTGCACAAAAACACCCACTTAGCCAGACAGACAAACCGACAAATGCAGGAGAAAACCAAGCCTCCTTAGGAGAGGTAATAAACAGTTTTGATCACAGCAGCTGGAGGTAGATTTTTGTTGTTTCTCTTCAATTTCAACCAAAATTTTCATTTGAATCAATCGTGACATGGCATTTCTTTAATTTCAGATTATCTTTAAAAATGGCAGATTTTAGTGTGCTCGCTGTCATATCATTCAAAAATCTCTGAGATCATCGAGGTGAAACGATCACTTCCAATTCAACACAATCTTTCCTTTCAATGAGGTATTGAAACTGGAGAGTTTGATAACATTCCTGTAATACTTTTCATTATCTATTGGAACTTTTGAAAATTGCATTGAACACACCCTTGACAAAGGGAAGAAGAATTTTGTAGTTAGGAGTTAAAAAAAGAACTAAACGGAATGTACTGATCGTTTCTTTGTTTCAAAAACTGTTTTCTAATAATTTGCATGTGGTTTCCTCCCCAAGCACAAATTGTTGTACCAGGTTAACAGATCCAACCTCACAAAATATGGTCACTAATAAAACAGAAAGACAAGATAACATCTGATTTTTCTGACGAAACCAGCGACGTCGGGGTTAGGGCAACAACATTCCTTGTGTCAATTATTAGTACTAGCAGCCGAGTGTTTAAGTCAAAGAGCTTAGAATGCCAGAGGCTTCTGGCTGTGTCTCAGCCACATCCCTGTTAGTTCCCCCTTTGTCGAGAAAGCACGAAGCTTCTCGAATAACAGATGATCTTTAAAATGAACTCAGCATTTTTTGAAATCGAAGTAAAACGTTCGAATTGATCGGCAACAACATTCCTTGTGTCAATTATTAGTACTAGCAGCCGAGTGTTTAAGTCAAAGAGCTTAGCATACCAGAGGCTTCTGGCTGTGTCTCAGCCACATCCCTGTTAGTTCCCCCTTTGTCGAGAAAGCACGAAGCTTCTCGAATAACAGATGATCTTTAAAATGAACTCAGCATTTTTTGAGATCGAACTAAAACGTTCGAATTGATCGGCAACAACATTCCTTGTGTCAATTATTAGTACTAGCAGCCGAGTGTTTAAGTCAAAGAGCTTAGCATACCAGAGGCTTCTGGCTGTGTCTCAGCCACATCCCTGTTAGTTCCCCCTTTGTCGAGAAAGCACGAAGCTTCTCGAATAACAGATGATCTTTAAAATGAACTCAGCATTTTTTGAAATCGAAGTAAAACGTTCGAATTGATCGGCAACAACATTCCTTGTGTCAATTATTAGTACTAGCAGCCGAGTGTTTAAGTCAAAGAGCTTAGCATACCAGAGGCTTCTGGCTGTGTCTCAGCCACATCCCTGTTAGTTCCCCCTTTGTCGAGAAAGCACGAAGCTTCTCGAATAACAGATGATCTTTAAAATGAACTCAGCATTTTTTGAAATCGAAGTAAAACGTTCGAATTGATCGGCAACAACATTCCTTGTGTCAATTATTAGTACTAGCAGCCGAGTGTTTAAGTCAAAGAGCTTAGCATACCAGAGGCTTCTGGCTGTGTCTCAGCCACATCCCTGTTAGTTCCCCCTTTGTCGAGAAAGCACGAAGCTTCTCGAATAGCAGATGATCTTTAAAATGAACTCAGCATTTTTTGAAATCGAAGTAAAACGTTCGAATTGATCGGCAACAACATTCCTTGTGTCAATTATTAGTACTAGCAGCCGAGTGTTTAAGTCAAAGAGCTTAGAATGCCAGAGGCTTCTGGCTGTGTCTCAGCCACATCCCTGTTAGTTCCCCCTTTGTCGAGAAAGCACGAAGCTTCTCGAATAATAGATGATCTTTAAAATGAACTCAGCATTTTTTGAGATCGAACTAAAACGTTCGAATTGATCGGCAACAACATTCCTTGTCTCAATTATTAGTAGTAGCGGCCGAGTGTTTAAGTCAAAGAGCTTAGCATACCAGAGGCTTCCGAGTGTGTCTCAGCCACACCCCTGTTAGTTCCTCCTTTGTCGAATAACAGATGATCTTTAAAATGAACTCAGCATTTTGAGAACGAACTAAAAGGTTCGAATTGATCGCTGACGTCATTCACTTTATTGTTTCATTTGCTCTTTAAAACTATGATTTCCTAGGGATTTAACTGTTAAGGTATAAATAGGGAAAGTGAATATAACATAGGTAATTTTAATTAATAAAAAAGAAATATATGAATAGATTGAAGAGAACGTACGACCATTGTGAAGATTTAAAAAGACGATAAGACTTAAGTTGTTACTTGAAGATGACTTTACTGATGACTTTATGGAAAGAGGAAATACGTGTTCAAGTAATTACATGCTTTCACAGATTTTCCGCTTTCGATATACCCTTTTATCCGTTTCTCCATTATAAGTTGTATGCAACTTAGTTTGTGAATGTTTTATGGCATAGAATAATGAGAATGAAAATAAGAAATAAAGGAATAATAAAGCAAAAAATAAAACATCAAATATGAAAAGTAAAATGTTATATATATAACATTTTACTTTTCATATTTATTATAATTAATATATAATTATATATTATACATACATAAATTTTCCACTTTATAGAAGTTATTTCAGACTTAAGTGCTTTAGGATTAGTTCATAGTGTTATAATCTATATCTACAGTATAACTAATATATATAATACATATTAAATATGTATAATATAGCCTATTTACCTTCGAAGATGTTAATAACAAAGGCGCAAGGCGAATACTATATTCAATCCAAAATAACATGGCGGATTTTTGCTGCCTGTCTTTTTAAATGCAGACGATCGATTTATTCGGCTACGAAACGCTTGCTTCTGACAAAAGTATTAAAGTATTTTTTACACAATATTAACTCTAGTCGTATGTACTTTTAAGTTATATAAAATACATATATATATTGAAATAAGCTATCATTGTGGTGTGCGTATCTAGGTTATCGCCCGATATGGTCACATGTAGTCCTCTTCTATTCTACACTGTATTGTACAGTAATGATACTGTGTGTGCTTGATGAAAGAAATAACGACACATCTGGTGCAACAAGATGTGTCGTTATTTCTCAAGTTTACTGATATATATATATATATATATATATATATATATATATATATATATACATACAGACATGGCTGCTCAGCAGCACTGATCATTATATATATATATATATATAATAATATTATATATATATATATATATATATATATATATATATATAATGATCAGTGCTGCTGAGCAGCCATGTCTGTATGTCCATTTAGATTTTAAATGCCCGAAATGGTTGTCATGGTAATCGACTAATGATCCATGATATCTACTTTATTCTTAGCCATTATCATCATCTTAATCATTACAGTATTCTTAGTCATCTTTCATTTTAGATTTTTCATCACGCTTCACCATAGTTCTATCCTTCATACATCATTATTTTTCTTTCTCTCTACGCATTGGTCATTCTTGTGTTTTTCGTTGTGTTGTCCTTTGTGTTGTGGTGTGGATTGTTCATTTATGGATTGTCCCATTATTGTCATTTTATCAGCCAATTCTATATTTGGCTAAAGTTTTCTGAGTGTTTTACTCTAATACTATATATATACCAATTCCCTAGGCTCCACATGGTTATTGACTATCCTGATTACAATTTTGGTGAATTGACTTGTACTATTCTGTAGATAACTGTAGATATACATATCTATATATTTTAAATACAGTCAAGTAAAAAGGTACCCAATCAACTGTAAACTGTCTTGTATTCACTTAAAAACTATTTATTCAAAATATTTTGAACAATATCATGTTAGCTTGACCTGTACCCTTGTCAAGTAAACTTCAGAATGTGAATTGACCATGTTTGCGTCATGTTATCGTGTCTCTTTTTAATTTTGGAAGTTACTCATATGCGGCAAAAAATGTCAAAGCATAACTACAATACTCGTTTCGTGTAATCGCAACGTGTAAAGTCAAAATAATCTCTAACCATTAAACCTGTAGAAAATCTCTTACTTGCAGATATTATGGTTAATTTTTGTCTTACCTTCTTCTGTTAAACTCACTCCAGTTCAAGTCGATCACTTATCTGAATAACAAATGGTATGCTTTTGCTGATCAAAGAAATCTTGATTCTTAATCTCTTTCACAAAAAGGGGAAGGCCCAATGTCCTGAGACGAATGCTTTTTTTCAAGTATCGTTAATAAATTCAGTTGAAAACGTCCTTGACATATTTCGAACTATTTGGAAATAACAACAGTATCATATATTCAGTTTGTTTATCGCTAAAAATTTTCCCCCATTCCAATGAATCTGTGAGATGAAGTTAGGAATTTAATCAATCTCAGTGGGTTTTTTTTAAAGGGGAAAAACCTGCTATTCTTGGTGATGACGTTTTCAGCTTTATTGTGTCACTTGAGAAAAGAAAAGAACAATACCATGTCAATTCAAAAGGAAATCTTCGCATTTCAAGACACATAAGAGGATCACATGAGTATTGTAATGCAGTGGGTGTGATCTTCAACCTTCGATTTTTTCAACCAAGTCCTCCATGCAATTGGTGTTGAGTTGACAGAGATAACAAGAAAGAAGCAGAAGAGGAAAAAATCTTAAACCCTTAACAGCTTTAAAGACTTTAACGATCGATTGGTCTGCAGAGCATGGCGTTTGAAATAACGAATTGAACACTAACCAACAGGTCCCTTCCGATAAGAGTCACGAGCTTTTTTCTAGAAATTCCGGTCTGCTTGGGGGGAGGACTGCCCCCTCCACCCATGGCGGTAGTGCCCCCTAAAAATGATGAGACTCGAAAAGCCGCAGGTCCCATTTAAGGCCAAAATGTGACATGAAACATGGCGTTTCAACTCTCCCAAAATACACATTTTTGTTCGTTGATGTTGTGTTCCCCTTGATTTTTAATTTTTCTTTCAAAATAGCTTTGTTAATGCGCTGTTGTCACGTGACTATGATGATACTGTGAAGATATGGAAAACTGTTGTATCAAATCCTGAAATAAAGAGATGTCAATCTTAATGAATCATTTTTGAATTTATATCGCTTTGCTGGCTTTGATACTTAATCCAAAACGGGTTACATTTAATCTACAAACAGGGAAAGCATTCAGAGAGTGCAAACCTCAAAAAAACAGCTTAATATCTTTAACATGGGGGGTTTTAGCAAATATTGTAGTCCATACCGTCCGGAAATCCTAAACTACTGTGTATAGCAGACAATTTTTAATGATATTTGATAAAACGTTTGTGATCTGGCTTGCAGCACCAGCCTCTTGTGAACCAGGAGCCTTCAAAAGTGATCTCGAAAAAGAACACAATTTAAAGAATTCGTTCTTGTGCTACTACCACCATTTTCTGAAAACTTCATATAAATACAATCATAATTGTTTTTATGAGTTACTTTGCAGGCAAACAGACAAAAAAATGACAGACACAAAAACAAACAAACAAAGGGGAAAAAACCCTTGCCAACGTGTTCATTGGGGTCTGCCCCGATGATCACGAGCTCCTCTGGGTGGAAGCTCCTGACAGTATCCTTTCAGCTCTTCAAAGACTTTCTCCTTTTCTTCATCCCTGCATCCTATCTGGTGTCCATAAGCACTTGTGATGTTAATCTTGCCTCTCTTCAATACCAATTTGATTCTAATTGTGCGTCCACTCATTCTCTTCACACCTCTAATACCTCTCTTTTCAACTCTTCGCTTAGTTTGATCCCAAAACCATTCTTTCTCTTCTCTGTTCCATGGTATATCAACGTATACCCATCTCCCAGCTCCTTTGCACTGCTACCTTTCCAGTTTGTTTTCCGGAGAACTACAACATGGACATCTTCAAATCAAATGTCAATAAACACTTGTCGAAACCCTCCTTATAAGTCATCAAATTTTATTCATTCATTTATATCTTTCGTCACCTTACACAATACTTATTATCATCCACCTGTCAGTCTATCCATCTCATTAACCCTCATCCTCGAGTGGATTTAAGGCTTGATGTGTGGCAACTCTCTAGTACATAAAAAATTAAAAATTAGAGGACATGTCCTCTGTGGATTTTTTTTTTGCGGGGAGTGAGTGAGGGGGGGGGAGGAAGTTAAAAAATTATTATTATTATTATTATTATTATTATTATTATTATTATTATTATTTCTAGCCAAGTAATTCAGTATTTGTTTTCTTTGTTCGACTGTTTGTGTGCAAATTAATCTAAAAGTTATAAATAGATTTGCATGAATTTTTTTAGGAAATGATAATAGTAGCAAAAGGAAAAATTTATTCAATTTAGTTGTTGATTGAGATCACCTTCTGGTGCAGAATGGCAGTTTGTGTTTGGAATACTGACAGTGCCTTGCTTGTTTTTCCATAAGACCTTTTTCTGTTTTCAGAAATACTATAATATTATATATTATATATTATATATTATATATTATATATTATATATTATACTGTAATATTTGCCTTCCTTTGTAATAAGGTCTTCATCCCTGAAAGACTTGACTTTTTTCCTACTTCAATTAGGTAAATAGCACTCAGAGTAAAATAGCTTTGATATAATATCGATATTAAAGACTTGGGAATTCAAGTTTGGTTTGGGTGCTTCATTTTTGATAATTCCATGGGAGATAGTACCACACCCATTGATGACGTCATCATTTAACACTTGTTTTGCAATGGAATATAGAATCAGGAAGTGGGTCATTTTAAACCAAACTTGATAAGTGATACCTTAAGAGTGAAGACTACAAAATGGCATCAAAAGTCCAACGACTCAAATTGATAAAGGAATTTGGGTCTCAACAGTTGAAGATGTGGTGGGTCTTTCATCTCAACTTGGTACATGATAATTTTATAAGATAGTACCACGTCCATAGATGACTTGATCATTTAGTACTCTTTTTAAGTGGAATTTATATAGTAATTACAAGGTCTTGATATTTGGATATTTGGGAGATAATAAGCCCAAGTTTTGTTTCTGAGGTTTACAAAATTCCTCCAATGTAATAAAAGTAGTTTGTAGACTTTAGAAATTATTCAAGGTTTAGCAACCCAAAATATCAGAAATGCCATGTTATTCCTTGTTAATTATATAGTTTTGGGCCCCTTTTTGTGTTGTATTCTACTTGAATTTTTTTTCTACAAAATAAATACTGTACTTGCTAATGTTATTCGTCGACGTCAACTGAGAAGTTGTAAGAAGAAAAAAAGCATAAGCTAAACAATATGCTCACAATGTTTTAATTGAAAGAAAAAAGATTTTACTGTCATCTTCAGGTATAAGTTTATACCTGAACATGGTAGTATTGAGCTATTAACGAGGAACAGAACTTCATGAGAGATGTGATGACAGCTGAGGCTACTGAGGTATGTGGAAGAAAGAAACCACTAAAGCCAACATGCTGAGGAACTTGGTTTTGGTCGGATGAAGTGCAAGCAGAAGTGAAAAGGACAAAGAAGGATTTCAGAAGATGGAAACAGTTGGGGACTGCAGAAGCTGAACAGAAGTACAGAGCCAGCAAGAGGGCAGCAAAGAAAACCATTGAAAAGCCAAGGGCGGAATGCAGTGTAAAATGGTACCAGGACTCAGACTCAAGGGAAGGACAGAAAAAGATCTTCAAGGTAGCAAAAGCAAGGAATAGACTGAAAAGAGACACGGGAGACATCGCAGTGATACAGGATAGTGATGGAAAAGTACTAACAAGTGAGAAAGACATCAACGGAAGGTGGAAAGCGTACTTCAGTGTACTTTTGAATTCCAAAAATGCAAGAGAGGAGCTTGAAAAGATACAAGGTAGTGAAGGTCCCGAGAGGTGCATCAGCAAGGAAGAAGTGAAAGAGGCATTGAATCAAATGAAGAACGATAAAGCTTCAGGACCAACAGAAGTAACAAAAGGAAGATTCGAGCGTTGGGGCAGGAGGTAGCGAAGTGGCTCGCAAAGTTCCTGAATCGACTGTGGTCTAAGGAGGCAATCCCAGAGGACTAGACGAGAAGCACCATGGTACCGGTCTACAAAGGGAAAGGGAACATACTAGAATGCGAAAAGTACAGAGGAATTAAGCTGCTGGAACACGGCTTAAAGATCTATGAAAGAATGCTGGACAATAGGCTGAGGCAACAAATTAACATCAGTGATATTCAATTCGCTTTCATGCCAGTGAAAGGAACAGTAGATGCAATTTTCATATCGAGACAGAGACAGGAAAAGACCTTGGAGAGGGAAATCGTGCAATGTTTACGGCATTTGTAGTCCTTGAGAAAGCAAACGACCGTGTTCGCAGAGAAGTCCTCTATTGGTGCCTAAGGAAGAGGGGAGTGACAGAAAAGATGATCAGGGTTGTGGAGCGTCTGTACGTAGGAGGCCTAACCATGGTACAGTACATCGTTGGGAACACTGACGCATTTCCTGTGGCAGTAGGGCTTCATCAAGGGTCTGCCCTTAGCCCTTTCCTGTTCCCTGTCGTCATGGAAACAGTCAGCTGCACAGCCAGAGAAGGGGTCTTGGATGAGCTTCTGTACGCAGACGACATTGCCATCTCAGCCGACTCTGAGGAAAAACTGCAAGAAAAGATCCGGAAGTGGCAGGAGGAGCTGGAAGCAAAGGGCTTGAAAGTGAACGCCAAGAAGACGGAAGTGATGGTATCAGCAAAAGAAGGGGCCTCCGGGTAACTGTGAAAGATCGGCATGACCAGGAAATCAAGCAAGTGGACAAGTTCAATTATTTGGGAACCGTGGTGAATGAGACGGGAGAAAGTAAAGAAGAAGTGAAGGCAAGTGAAAGTGAAGATCTATAAGACTGAGATCAGACCAATTCTTTTGTGTGGCATGGAGGCTTTGGTACTGAGGAGAGCAGAGGTACGCCTACTCGAGAGCACAGAAATGAGGATTCTGAGGTGGATCTGCAACATACCTCTAATGGAGAATCGGACGAACGAGGATATAAGGAAATTCGCAAAGGTGGTGAAAATCAAAGAAAAGGCAAAAGAGAGAAGATTGGGGTGGTTGGGGCATGTAATGCGAAATGGGGTGGCCGAGTACAGTGAGGAATTCACTAATGGCAAAGATGGAAGGAAAAAGAAGTAAAGGAAGGCAGAGGCTCCGCTGGAAGAATGTGGCCGAAAGAGATATGAAGAACGTTGGGGCAAGAAATGGAATGTGGTAAGATCGAGGAGAGTGGAGAAGGACGTGTCGAGCGGCTGACCCGACATAACGTTAGACCAATGCCGAAAGGAGAAGAATAAGATGTTGTAGTCCTCTTGGAAGCAATCTTGTGGCAAAGTGTTAAATATGAAAGTACTAACTGTACCACATTCTTATCACGTTGATAACAATGCATATAAGCAACTCCATTACATAACCTTAACCCTAAGGCATACAATTTTTTACGTCAAAAATATCGATATTTTTATCACAATAACAACAAACTAAACCGGAAATTAAAATGACATGTTAATAGAAATTTCTAATAAATTACAATTTTGGCTCCAATCTATACACAATTTCTCGTGATATAAGCAACACCTTATTTAATATAACCACAGAACAACTGTTCAGATCTTGCGAGTTTTAATGTTGTTATAAATACAAGTGAGTATATTGGGTTGTTTGTCAATTTGAAGTAAATTTATGAGAAAACTACTGAACCTAGGAAGTTGAAATTAAAATGTGTGAGCCTATCTTTGTCCCTACCTGAGCATGACCTTGGAGGTCATGCTCAGGTAGGGGGCGGCTAATCAATTTTCAAGGTGAAGGAGGCCTCCAATCAAAGCACTGAATAAAATAAATAATGTTCAGCAGCCCCGAAAATCCTCAATAGAAGATGCTTCCAACCCGATTCGGATATATTCAGGGGTGATAGGAAGCCGCCAATGCCGCTTTTAAGGTGAAGAAGGGCTCCAATCAAAGCATTGAATAAAATAAATAATGTTCAGCAGCCCTGAAAATCCTCAATAGAAGATGCTTCCAACCCGATACAGGTATATTCAGGGGTGATAGGAAGCGGGCAATGCCGCTTTTAAGGTGAAGAAGGGCTCCAATCAAAGCATTGAATAAAATAAATAATGTTCAGCAGCCCTGAAAATCCTCAATAGAAGATGCTTCCAACCCGATTCGGGTATATTCAGGGGTGATAGGAAGCGGCCAATGCCGCTTTTAAGGTGAAGAAGGGCTCCAATCAAAGCATTGAATAAAATAAATAATGTTCAGCAGCCCTGAAAATCCTCAATAGAAGATGCTTCCAACCCGATTCGGGTATATTCAGGGGTGATAGGAAGCGGCCAATGCCGCTTTTAAGGTGAAGAAGGGCTCCAATCAAAGCATTGAATAAAATAAATAATGTTCAGCAGCCCTGAAAATCCTCAATAGAAGATGCTTCCAACCCGATTCGGGTATATTCAGGGGTGATAGGAAGCGGCCAATGCCGCTTTTAAGGTGAAGAAGGGCTCCAATCAAAGCATTGAATAAAATAAATAATGTTCAGCAGCCCTGAAAATCCTCAATAGAAGATGCTTCCAACCCGATTCGGGTATATTCAGGGGTGATAGGAAGCGGCCAATGCCGCTTTTAAGGTGAAGAAGGGCTCCAATCAAAGCATTGAATAAAATAAATAATGTTCAGCAGCCCTGAAAATCCTCAATAGAAGATGCTTCCAACCCGATTCGGGTATATTCAGGGGTGATAGGAAGCGGCCAATGCCGCTTTTAAGGTGAAGAAGGGCTCCAATCAAAGCATTGAATAAAATAAATAATGTTCAGCAGCCCTGAAAATCCTCAATAGAAGATGCTTCCAACCCGATTCGGGTATATTCAGGGGTGATAGGAAGCGGCCAATGCCGCTTTTAAGGTGAAGAAGGGCTCCAATCAAAGCATTGAATAAAATAAATAATGTTCAGCAGCCCTGAAAATCCTCAATAGAAGATGCTTCCAACCCGATTCGGGTATATTCAGGGGTGATAGGAAGCGGCCAATGCCGCTTTTAAGGTGAAGAAGGGCTCCAATCAAAGCATTGAATAAAATAAATAATGTTCAGCAGCCCTGAAAATCCTCAATAGAAGATGCTTCCAACCCGATTCGGGTATATTCAGGGGTGATAGGAAGCGGCCAATGCCGCTTTTAAGGTGAAGAAGGGCTCCAATCAAAGCATTGAATAAAATAAATAATGTTCAGCAGCCCTGAAAATCCTCAATAGAAGATGCTTCCAACCCGATTCGGGTATATTCAGGGGTGATAGGAAGCGGCCAATGCCGCTTTTAAGGTGAAGAAGGGCTCCAATCAAAGCATTGAATAAAATAAATAATGTTCAGCAGCCCTGAAAATCCTCAATAGAAGATGCTTCCAACCCGATTCGGGTATATTCAGGGGTGATAGGAAGCGGCCAATGCCGCTTTTAAGGTGAAGAAGGGCTCCAATCAAAGCATTGAATAAAATAAATAATGTTCAGCAGCCCTGAAAATCCTCAATAGAAGATGCTTCCAACCCGATTCGGGTATATTCAGGGGTGATAGGAAGCGGCCAATGCCGCTTTTAAGGTGAAGAAGGGCTCCAATCAAAGCATTGAATAAAATAAATAATGTTCAGCAGCCCTGAAAATCCTCAATAGAAGATGCTTCCAACCCGATTCGGGTATATTCAGGGGTGATAGGAAGCGGCCAATGCCGCTTTTAAGGTGAAGAAGGGCTCCAATCAAAGCATTGAATAAAATAAATAATGCTCAGCAGCCCTGAAAATCCTCAATAGAAGATGCTTCCAACCCGATTCGGGTATATTCAGGGGTGATAGGAAGCGGCCAATGCCGCTTTTAAGGTGAAGAAGGGCTCCAATCAAAGCATTGAATAAAATAAATAATGTTCAGCAGCCCTGAAATACTCAATAGAAGATGCTTCCAACCCGATTCGGGTATATTCAGGGGTGATAGGAAGCGGCCAATGCCGCTTTTAAGGTGAAGAAGGGCTCCAATCAAAGCATTGAACAAAAATAATAATGTTTGCACCCTTGAAAACCCATAATTTACTCTAAAGTAATCTCCTTGACCGTACGAGCTACTCCGTTTCAATTCAAGAGCCATAAGGCGATATTGTAGGAACATCGTGACTACGAGTAATATTGATATAAATAGTATTTAATTAAAGTAGATAAATGTCTGATGATGTCTGTGAAAACTAAAATATTCACAAAATGATTCGTTGACTCCTATTTCATTCAATATTACTCGTAATCGCGATATTCCTTTAAAGATTATATTATGAAAATAAGCAGATGAATAAAATAATTTTTTTTCATCAATTCTTTATTTTGTCTGAAACTACGAATATCATTTTTTGTATTTAAAAAAAAGGAATTTTCCATTCACATGTCCCAGTTTCATTTCCTAGTTTCCATCCGTCTACAGAAGCTGACGTCAATATGGCATTATTGCTTCAGTATCATAACAGTTTCTTTAACTGTCTGATCATCTGACAAAGTAGCTAAAGGGAGAATTTGAATGGAGTCAGGCTGCAGGGTATTTTGGTTCTGGTAGAATCAAGACTGTAGCTATAATCAATTGCATTGGGGACCATATTTATCAATAGCTTATAGAAAACAGGGAATACATCCTTTCAGTATTATGGTTGATGATAACAATAACGCTGAAGTGGCTAAAATGTTTCTCATATCTGTGCGAATAGTTAATGCAAATGAGGGGAAAATTATGACATCATTTGTTTCATCTGAAGTGCTTCAAGGTCGCACAGACAGTTTTGCACAATGAGTGTTTAATGGTGTCGATCCTAAGCTTATTTCAAATGTCATTTCTTTGTAAGTGGTTAGTGCCACTGGCGTTGGTAACAATAACACATATATTAGACCAAGGAACTCAATAAAAACCTGTACAATGGCTAAAAACTCAAAAGTGGTTATCGCAGGTTGTCCATTTTATATACTGCTTAAAGCAGAAAGCAAAGTATCCTTTTCATTCTCTAGTGTTTCGGAAGGTACGAAAGTGTTTCGGGATTTGATGTCAGAGATTATTGTGTAGACCTCTCCTACCGGTTTGATAAATCGTCGAAACGCAAATCTATCTTAAAAGAATATTACACATTTTGTGTCAACAATAATACAAAAATAGTTAAATATATCTAAACACGAAGACTATGTGCTGAAAAATGCGATGCTCAACAACCAAACAAATATACTGCTCTTATATTACCATGCTCTTCCTTTCATCCGAATATGAGCGAGATCAGCTGTTTAATTGGCTACGTGAATTCTTTGCAGATCCAATGACTCACGTTTACTTGTTGTTTTCTCAACCTGTATTATCGACATTCTCTCCTTTTAATAATTTCTTTAAGTCAGAGAAATGATTGATTGGTTGCCGATACTTCTTCAGATTCATTATTTAATTCGATACGTTATTTTGTATGAGACAGTATACAACAAGCGTGCTGGTTGGTTGGCCCTTGATGAGCCTGTGTATGAATGTATAGGAGTGTGTATGAGTATGTATGAGTGTGTATGAGTGTGTATGAATGTGTATGAGTGTGTATGAGTGTGTATGAATGTGTATGAGTGTGTATGAGTGTGTATGAGTGTGTATGAATGTGTATAAGTGTGTATGAGTGTGTATGAGTGNAGATGCTTCCAACCCGATTCGGGTATATTCAGGGGTGATAGGAAGCGGCCAATGCCGCTTTTAAGGTGAAGAAGGGCTCCAATCAAAGCATTGAATAAAATAAATAATGTTCAGCAGCCCTGAAAATCCTCAATAGAAGATGCTTCCAACCCGATTCGGGTATATTCAGGGGTGATAGGAAGCGGCCAATGCCGCTTTTAAGGTGAAGAAGGGCTCCAATCAAAGCATTGAATAAAATAAATAATGCTCAGCAGCCCTGAAAATACTCAATAGAAGATGCTTCCAACCCGATTCGGGTATATTCAGGGGTGATAGGAAGCGGCCAATGCCGCTTTTAAGGTGAAGAAGGGCTCCAATCAAAGCATTGAATAAAAATAATAATGTTTGCACCCTTGAAAACCCATAATTTACTCTAAAGTAATCTCCTTGACCGTACGAGCTACTCCGTTTCAATTCAAGAGCCATAAGGCGATATTGTAGGAACATCGTGACTACGAGTAATATTGATATAAATAGTATTTAATTAAAGTAGATAAATGTCTGATGATGTCTGTGAAAACTAAAATATTGACAAAATGATTCGTTGACTCCTATTTCATTCAATATTACTCGTAATCGCGATATTCCTTTAAAGATTATATTATGAAAATAAGCAGATGAATAAAATAATTTTTTTTCATCAATTCTTTATTTTGTCTGAAACTACGAATATCATTTTTTGTATTTAAAAAAAAGGAATTTTCCATTCACATGTCCCAGTTTCATTTCCTAGTTTCCATCCGTCTACAGAAGCTGACGTCAATATGGCATTATTGCTTCAGTATCATAACAGTTTCTTTAACTGTCTGATCATCTGACAAAGTAGCTAAAGGGAGAATTTGAATGGAGTCAGGCTGCAGGGTATTTTGGTTCTGGTAGAATCAAGACTGTAGCTATAATCAATTGCATTGGGGACCATATTTATCAATAGCTTATAGAAAACAGGGAATACATCCTTTCAGTATTATGGTTGATGATAACAATAACGCTGAAGTGGCTAAAATGTTTCTCATATCTGTGCGAATAGTTAATGCAAATGAGGGGAAAATTATGACATCATTTGTTTCATCTGAAGTGCTTCAAGGTCGCACAGACAGTTTTGCACAATGAGTGTTTAATGGTGTCGATCCTAAGCTTATTTCAAATGTCATTTCTTTGTAAGTGGTTAGTGCCACTGGCGTTGGTAACAATAACACATATATTAGACCAAGGAACTCAATAAAAACCTGTACAATGGCTAAAAACTCAAAAGTGGTTATCGCAGGTTGTCCATTTTATATACTGCTTAAAGCAGAAAGCAAAGTATCCTTTTCATTCTCTAGTGTTTCGGAAGGTACGAAAGTGTTTCGGGATTTGATGTCAGAGATTATTGTGTAGACCTCTCCTACCGGTTTGATAAATCGTCGAAACGCAAATCTATCTTAAAAGAATATTACACATTTTGTGTCAACAATAATACAAAAATAGTTAAATATATCTAAACACGAAGACTATGTGCTGAAAAATGCGATGCTCAACAACCAAACAAATATACTGCTCTTATATTACCATGCTCTTCCTTTCATCCGAATATGAGCGAGATCAGCTGTTTAATTGGCTACGTGAATTCTTTGCAGATCCAATGACTCACGTTTACTTGTTGTTTTCTCAACCTGTATTATCGACATTCTCTCCTTTTAATAATTTCTTTAAGTCAGAGAAATGATTGATTGGTTGCCGATACTTCTTCAGATTCATTATTTAATTCGATACGTTATTTTGTATGAGACAGTATACAACAAGCGTGCTGGTTGGTTGGCCCTTGATGAGCCTGTGTATGAATGTATATGAGTGTGTATGAGTGTGTATGAGTGTGTATGAGTGTGTATGAGTGTGTATGAATGTGTATGAGTGTGTATGAGTGTGTATGAATGTGTATGAAGTGTGTATGAGTGTGTATGAAGTGTGTATGAATGTGTATGAATGTGTATGAGTGTGTATGAGTGTGTATGAGTGTGTGTGGACACTTCCGATGAGATAACAGATTTAATTACCAAGTTTCCAAAACGATTTAAAACTTATATTCGAAATCCGCATGATTTCTATATTGTCAGGGACAAATTTTTATAGTACTACGCAAAGCCAAATTTCTTTACCTATTTAGGACGATTCGAAAAGAGATTTTTTACGAATAGTAGCCCAACCACGGAATAAGTATGATATAGAACTATTTCAAAACACCATTGCCGCAGAAAAAAAAAAATTTCCATATTTGATAAAAAGGAAAGGAAATTCCTCTCAACCTTAGAACATGAAAATTCTTTAATATCGATTATGCTGATGAAGATAAATAAACCAGAACACATTGCTGTATGTTTTACACCCCTGCTGTCACAGGATTTACTGATGACGTGCTAATTAATATGTAAAGAATATGATCGAGTACATTGTAGTAAAAACACAAAATACACCATTTTATTAGTTATTGTTGTTATTTGAACGTTTATTTGTATTTGTAGCACTGGTAACCTTGTCAAGAACAGAAGAAACCTTTCAAGTATTATCAAGAAGGTAGCTGTATAAGCATCGCTTGTTGATGAGAGGTCTCAAATGGGGTATATTATATTTGTGATGCATAATGCATTTCAAGTGTGTTTATCTTATCAAATTCTCTTTCCAGCTAAGCTGTGAGTATAATTTTTAAAAGGTTTCTCCCACTCTGTCCCACTCTAAGCTGAGATTGGATGATGTGATGCATTATTATTTTACTGGTCATTGTGAATTGGTTTTCTATAGTTGGTAACTGAAATGGTGTAATTTACTTGTTTCTTTAGCAGGACGTCAAAGTCATATTTCTTTTTCTCTCTTTATGATGTTTCTCCATGATGTTTTAGCAAAAGATGTTGATATTTTCAAAGAATCCTTTTAAATGACTTTCTTCTTATTGCAAACAATTCATCGACGTATTTTTCCCATACAGTTGGTCCTTGGTTCTCGGTTAATAGTTGTATGCCTTCAATTGCTTGCGTAAATCACTCAGCCATCGGAGAATGTAGGAGCTTTCATGGGTACACCGATGTTCTGAAAGTATATGTCATCGTTGAGGATGAAGAATGTGTTGGTGGGATGTATTTGTAGTAGCCTCAGGATTTTTGAAATCTTCAGTGCAATTCTTGCTGACAAGGAGTCATCATATTTGAGGAGGTCCTCAACAATTCGTAATGTGTCATCAATGGGAATATTGATATATAACAATAAAACATGAGAGGAGACCGATTTTATCTGCTCGAATTTTTTATTATGTAATGAAAGTTACAAATTGAGTACTATTGTTACAGTGGTGTAACCTCTGTGTATGGACATGAGGCCAGCTTTGTAGCATAAACATGAACGAAGGAGACTCACAGAGTAATCTAAAATTGGAGGTATGGGTACATTGCTATTCTTGCTAATCCACTGAACATTGTTGAAAGCGAGTCCTTGGGTTTCAATCTGTGGTAGAGGCAATTATCAAGGACACAGAGTTTTCTGTAAAGCAGTTAGTGTTTTGTCTACTTTCCTCTTGACTGAGTTTATTATGCTTAACGGTGCTACATGATCCATTGTGAAGTGTTCTTGGAACCTTTGGGTTTAGTTAGCTTTGTTAAAGATTACAATCGCATGTCCTTCATCATCCAGCAATAGCACAAGGTTTCTTTCTCATGAGGCATTCAATAGGTACTTTGAAAGATTGAAGGGTAACCATTTTCGTCGGATTGTATCTGCTTCACTTTGGAAAAGCCTTTTACTGCTGTTTTATTGAGACTATTTCGACAACATTTCTATGAAGACTAAGATCAGAATACTGAACTGGTTTGTGTTTTCCATTCTCGCATATGGCAGCGAATGCTGGATCCTGTCGCAAACTATGGAGAAACGAATAGAAGCAGCAGAAATTTGATTTCTGAGGAGAATAATTAGAATATCTTGGACAGAAAGACTACAAAATCAGGAAATGTTGGAAAGAGCAGGAACAAAACGTTTTCTTTTAGGAACCATCTGAAAAAGACGGTTGGAACTTTTGGGGTATGTAATGCGGAAGGAAGAACTAGAACATCTTAGTGTGACAGGCAAAATCAAAGTAAAAAAAGCAGGAACAGACAAAGAATAACATACATAGCAAGCACAGGTAGTGGAAGCAGGTAGCGGAGCGAAAACTGTTAACAGCCACAAAGGATCAAAAGAGGTGGAAGTCGATGATCGTCAACGTCCTAACAGGTCATGGAAGCTGAGACAAAGAGAGATTGCCTTTACCTTTAGTGGTCTTTGGAGCTACAGAGAAGTTTAAATCTTGTACAAAAAGAGATTCCACTATTGATGGAAGTATCAGACTAGACAGGTTGACAATCCAGTGAGACATGTCTGTGGGTTTTGGTGCTCTTAAGAATTTATTTTTAGGTTTGAATATTTATTTTTGTGTGTTTCTCTCCTATGCTCAGACAGATCTGCTTGAACTTGCTTTCTCAAAAAACCAAATGGATTTTGCAAAAACCCTGAGTCACAGTCAATATTAGTAACCCATGAGGATAGTGGTGATGGATATGGCAGACAAAATGAGTTCCTCAAACATGTACAAGCCGTGGCGAAAGTTCAGGTTAAAATTGAAAAATACCAACTTTTAGACAAGATCAACCAATTAATCTAAAGTATTTTTCTTTGATGAAGAGATGTTTGCAAGACTACCAGACTATCGAACTCTATACTCACTGCTCAGTTTTGACTCTTCTGCGATCATATATATATATATATATATATATATATATATATATATCACGAAATAAGCGATCCCTTTTTACCGCAAAAAAACATCCGTTCTGTTTATGACGATGCCCGCCGGCATGTTAAAAGACGCATAGCGTGCAGTCGAGAAAAACAATTGTAATTTGTTCAATCTTTGTGAAACACCTAATTTTAAATATTATTGATGTCTTGCGTTTTTCATTTATAGTGCTTTCAGCATTGTAAAAATGATCAGAATGGGAGGGGTGCAATTCAAAGTTTCGCATTTATTCTAGATTTTTTTAAATTGGCAAGCTCCCCGTTTATTCCCGACTCCCTTTTTATTTAATTTCAAGTGAAATTCCAGACTCCCCGTCTATTACGGACTCGAGAGTATAAAGTATACAGCATCCAAAATGCTTTTAAGCAGAGTCCCCAAAAGTGGGATGTTGACCTCATATTACCCTGGATAGATCTGTTTTTCTCTAATTTGGAAAATCAGATTACCAAAACATTTTCCAAATGCTGCTGTGTTAACCCAAGTAATTTTCAGTTGGAGAAAAATATTTTCTTCATCTACAAAGGATGTCTTGCTTACCACAAATTGAATGTTTGTTCACGAGCTTAAGTTCCGTTTTAATGCCAGGTTTGTGGGGCGTTATTCTGTAAGATTGCTAAGTAGAATAAAACCACATTTGGACAATATTTTCAGAGAAAAACCTGATGTTATTGATTTCAGGCAAATAAAACAGTTCAAGAGTATAGCCAACATTGTTGTGATTCGACTATAACACAGCATCTACTGCTGAGCGCCAAAAACAGTGAAAAATTCGAGCTAAAACAGTTCAAAGTAATTGGTGAAGCAAGGTTTGACTTCCATTTAGGACCATTATAGGCAATTAATATTCATTTTCCATCACCTTCTCTTTGCCAGGAAAAAGTAATCTATGTATGGTCTTCAATTGTTTTGGACAGCCAATCACAAAAGTTGACTGGCTTTATAGGCCCACACTTTGTTTTCCTTACCGATACTTAANGGCAAATAAAACAGTTCAAGAGTATAGCCAACATTGTTGTGATTCGACTATAACACAGCATCTACTGCTGAGCGCCAAAAACAGTGAAAAATTCGAGCTAAAACAGTTCAAAGTAATTGGTGAAGCAAGGTTTGACTTCCATTTAGGACCATTATAGGCAATTAATATTCATTTTCCATCACCTTCTCTTTGCCAGGAAAAAGTAATCTATGTATGGTCTTCAATTGTTTTGGACAGCCAATCACAAAAGTTGACTGGCTTTATAGGCCCACACTTTGTTTTCCTTACCGATACTTAATTTGTATTTTCTTAGTCTTGAGACTTGGTCCAGATGAGTGCCAGCGAAAGACCTTTCATGAATAAATGTAATTTTAATTGCGATATTCAGTTTTATATCACGAATGATCAATTTAACATGCGGGAGCTACGATTTTTGCCCTCACAAGAAGTGGAATCATGGACTAATAAGCCCGATAATATTCATAGAAACAGACATACAACAAAAAGAGGAAAAAATATAATAGCTAAAGACGCTGATCTTAGTTCAAGGGTCTCAAAAGCTGTGTTAAAGAACCAGTAACTACTATAATTTTAGACATCCAAATTATAAACCTTTTCTGTTCATTCGTATTTACTGTGATGATATTTCGAAGGTTGCTACCTGTTCTTCGTAACTGTCACAACAAATGCTACACTTCTTCCATCTACAGGGTATGATTGTGTACGTCCTTACTCAGCAGCTTTTGCTTCTGTCAGTTCGGTTTTAATGCTGTCCAAACTTGGCTATTTTCTCTAACTTGGCTTTTTCCTCTTTCTCATTTTAACGCGACAGCCACAATTTCTTTTACCATGTTTTCACCGCATTAGTCTGTATTATTTAGCCCTATTTCTCATGTCTAACCGCCTTGCTTTGTGCCATATCTTTAGTAGCAGTACTGAGGCACCAGAATAGCATTCACACCTCTGCTACGTCCAGTTGTTTTCCAAAAGCCTATAGGTAAATATACAATTTCCAATCCATACAATATTTCTTATCTCATCTTCGTTTCCTCACTTCCATATTTTCATAAGTGGCACATAATCACCACCACCGCCACTACGCTAGAAAACACTGGGCAAAAAAAACCACATCCGGCATGGTTAACAGCTTGACATGCAAATGTGATGATAAAAATAATAATAAAAAAACAATCAACTGATATTAAACAGATTCTCCCCTGTCATCACTCACAAGGCTAGGCTTCAAAAAGCAGCTGCAAAAGTAATGAGTAACTTTGCAAATAATAAATAAATAAATAAACAAATAAATAAATAAAGTAATAAAAAAAATAATATAAAAGAATGGTGACAATAATGAATCATCATCACCTTGCTGGCATTCGTTGGGGTGCGCTTTGCTCTTCACGTAGACACTGATCAACTCAACCAGTAAAACAAGTCCAAACTAATTTCTGAGTTTTAGCAAATGTTACAATAGGTGTTTGGGGGTTCTTTACTAGCTGTTTTGACAAATAATGTAGTAGAAGACTGAGGTAGTCATTATTGAAAAAAAAAAAAAACTGTACAAAACACGTTTTAAATGCGTGTTAACGGGTGTCACGCCAAGCTGCTTCACTATCTGAGCAACCTAGACTATTTGTTTTTCAGTTGCTACCATCACATTATTTTCTTTGCCCTTCTGAAGATGGGATATTCAACAACTTTTACATCACTGAAACCTTTTTTCTCTCGATCGAGGATGTCTGGCATACCCTAAATAATTACATACAGCTGTTTATGAATTTAAGTGGCAGTATGATTCACTCCTTCAAAATTAATCCATGACAAAAAAGCAAGTGCCTAATATAAAAAGAGAGAAATTATCCCTTAAACGAGTTCAACAAAAACAGCAGTACTAAAACATTCATTGTGTAGTTAATTGTAATTCGATCTAAAGTACATCATCCATTTCTGAACAGTAAATAAGAGGTTTACGAGAGAAAACACTTTACAGCAAGTACTATGGGGAGTTCTACTTTTTATTTACGTGTTGTCAAGTGCCACAAAGTCGTCATTTGTTAAATCGATTTCACTGTTGCCTTTTTAACTCCATTAAATATAGCATTCAGTGTCTGACTTTCCTTCTGAATCTAAGAACTTTGCTTAGAGCTACTGTCTGCATCATTCTTTCGGCTCCTATGACATAAACGAAACGAGTCTCTATTTGATTTCCATCCCTTCAAATGGTGTTTCTGGTTTTATTTATTCAATTACTGATTTGTTTTTTTTTTGTTCACGTTATTCAAAACAGCCTTTGCCAGGAACATAATGCAAGGAACAATATTTTCTTTTTAGCATTCTTAAGACCTCCACCCACCCCAGCACTCCTGTACATCCGTGTTTTGTATCTGGAAAACACATTCTATCTGCTTACTATTCTTTCTTCTATTTCACTCGCACAATTTCAATTTTTGACAGACCCTTTTTCCAGGAAACAAAACGGAGTAACATCCCTTTCACCTCCAGGGGAGTGGTTGACATGACTTTGTCTTCCAGATATTTTGCCTCAGCCAGGTCTTTAAACTTCCCTTTTTTAATGAAAGTAACATTTCCATCAGATGTGCTTTTGTATTGGACATAAGATGATATTATTATTATTATTATTATTATTATTATTATTATTATTATTATCATCATTATTATTATTAGTAGTATTATTATTATTAGTAGTAGTAGTATTATTATTATTATTATTATATGTTTTGAATTTGCTTTGTTTAAATACGATCTGTGCCAAGTCCCACCCTGGGACCTCAAGCAACAGAAAGAATAACGAGGCTACACTCTACATAGAAAGAATTTTATGCAAGATGTGTGATGTACCCATAAGTGCGATCTTCTGTATTTCAGAAAGAGATATATTTCCAGGGATTTGGTCAATGTAATACTGTGCATTTTTTGATACCATTCCAAGAGCTCCAACAACAACAGGAATTGTAGTGGGTTTTAGATGCCACATTTTTGTTATTTCTATTTCAAGATCCTTGTATTTACTAAGTTTTTCAAATATCTTTAATGATGTGTTACTATCAGCAGGAATGCTCATATCTATAAGGAAGCAGGTCTTATCTTGATGGTTCTTAATGACAATATCTGGTCGGTTTGCCTGAATAGTTCTGTCAGTTTGGATACTGAAGTCCCAGAGTATTGTGATAAAATTGTTTTCTGTTACACAAAGTGGTTTATGCTCCCACCAATATTTATCGTGAGGGAGTTCGAACTTTTTACATAACATCCAGTGGATATATTGACCGACTCTGTCATGGCGCTTTTGATATTCTGTTGGGGCCAGTATGGGGCAAGCGGACACTATATGATCAATAGTCT
>RDPX01000132.1:742921-757436 GCA_003991215.1 Morbakka virulenta | reverse complement strand
AAAGGCTTTTTCCAAATACACAAAGGCAAAGTACAGCTTTTTGTTATTCCAGAGGCACTTCTCTTGCATTTGTCTAAGGATAAAAATGGCATCAATTGTTCCTTGTCCAGGCATAAAACAAAATTGCATGTCATCAGTGTTTATTTCACTTGTAATATGTTTTTCCATAACTCAACAACTTTCAGGACTTGGTCCATTAGCTTTAATCCTCTGTAATTACCTCTTTCTAAAGCTCCTCCTTTTCCTTTGTAACAATTGATAATTGTACTTATTTCCCAGTCCTCAGGAATGGCATCATCTCTTATGATCTGATTTGTTGGATCAGTGATCATCTTTATACCCCTCTCACCTGCAACTTTGACCATCTCTGTGACAACTCCTGAAGGATCAGCTGCTTTGCCTTTGAAAATGGCTGGTCCAGATACTGTTTCTACCTCTCCAAGATTTTTTCTGTCCCAAGAAAACTCTTTGTTCAACAATTTCTCATGGTAGCACTTCCAGGCATTCTTCTTTTCAAGTTCACTGGTTACAAGTTCTCCATCTGCAAGAAAAATATGTAAGAATGACACTCACCATGTCACTCAATCGCATGGAGGGCCTCCACATCATAGAGTGACATGGTGAGTGACATTGTTACAGATTTCCCTTTCCATTGTGTTTCTTGGATGCAGCACAAATCAATGCATCTTCGCTCAAGAAACTCTGCTACTTCACCAGATCTATCTCTCAAACTTCCCACATTCAGACTACAGAGTCTGAAGCTTGCCATCACTTCTTTTGGTTAATGTAGTAGCTTGATAACAGTCTGATTTTACCTACATCAAACAAAAGTCCTACCATGTGCAATACCTTCACTTAAATTAATTCCAGTCTCATTTTCACAATTATGCAGGATACCTTTGGATGTCATTTCATGGTATGATGAGGTTTGCCTGACACTTTGAAGATTCATTTCACTGTTTCTATACTTCCTGACAACAGTGTCACTACCAGCTGCTTGGGCCTAATGCACTACTTAAGGAAGTCTTTTCCTGAACATGCCAAACCAGTTTCTCTGTTTCTCCACAATAAAAGACTGACTAGCCACTTTTGTGGATTTGAAAAGATGAAATTGTGCACCTATGTCATTAGATAGTAGATCTCACAATGGCACACACAGGCCAAAGAGAAGAGGGTCTGAAGTCAATATCAGAGGGTTTTTGTGAACAAGGAGAGATTGAATGAGATTGGCATATGTTAACTGGAGTGTCCAAATAATGATTCCCTGGTGTTAGGTAATGGATAGAGACAAGCTGCCAAAGTCCTAGTAGGATTTCTATCTCAAAATATTGCTTTTCCAGGAGCCTGGCAATAATATATTTTAATTACTATGCTTTCTACTTCACTTTCTTTTATCTACAATATATCAGGTGCAAGTTTACAGTAAATCATTTATCACAATTATGACGAGTTGTTCTTTACTCATATTCCAGTTACTAAATCAGCATGTGTGATTATCTCCTATGATTTTTTGGCCATTGTTGCATGTTCTTCTAGACCTTCCAGACCAGAAAATAGATCTTTGTACATGACCAAAGCATTGAAACTGGTTGGATCTGAAACATATTTTAAAGCTCAGTGTAGTGACACTTGCACATATTTTTTTAACACTGTACATCAACAAAAACAAAGCCATTCCATTATGCAACACTTGCTGATAGTCTCCATGATGGACAGCCCACCCTGCAGATGTACAAATTATGGTCCTCTGCACAAAACTGTTATAAGTCTTACATGGTTGACTGATATTGATGAGATTCTCTAGCATGTCAACAAAGGCAAATCTCTTTGAACTTTCCAAAAACAGAACAAGCTCTAATGACTGTGGCCAATTCACACTCCCCACCTGGACAAATACAAGAATAAACAAAACTGCCTACAACCGCCAGCTTTTCATCCTTTTAGTATTATTATTTGAGATAACAATATAACCACATGACATAATTAGACATGGCTCACCAAGACATATTCAGCATTTGAAATTAGGTTTCCCAACCAATTTACCCCCAACACCAAAGCATTATCATCTCAAGTAACCAAGAGTTATAACTCTCACACAGTATGGAATCCTGTCAAAAAATTCTCCTGTGTGTGCTGTATGTTTCCCTGAGTTTCTCAGTATGTTTAAGTTGTTTCTAGAGATCACACCTTTGCTTTGCCTTTTCCATGTTGACTTTAATGCTCATCATAATCTCATATTGCATAGACTGTATTCTTGTGTTTATTAAAGTCAGTATTCTTGTATTAGCCTTATATAAATACATTGATTCTTCAATGTAAAAAATTGTCCTCAGAGGGTGCCATCTATCCGATTACTTGGAACATGGCCTTTGTTCCTAAGTTCCTAAGTCCAGTCTCATTTCTCCAGTAACCCTTCAAATGATTAAAGTTGTCATTCTGAAAAAAATTAAATCAACTCAACAAACTAACCCAAACTTACGGTCAGTAAAGAAACCCTGAAAAACAAGAATTGAATAACTTGGAAAACAATTTTCATCAAAGTTGGGGGTTAGGGTTAATTTAACACTTAATCTCTGACAACTGTTGGCTTTCTTTGCAAAGCAAATTTAGCATAAAAAGTGTTTTGTACAACTTAATTAGCCCTCGTTGATTTTTATTAGATTGTCTGGAAGATCACAAAAGGGCACTTTTGGAATCGTTTTTACTTGTATAAGGAACCCTATAGAAATCGGAGAAAACAATAGAATTTTCAATATTACCTTCCATGACTAACTTAATACCATACCAAAATGAAGTTATGCATTTGCTTGATTAGAACATAAAAGATTTTTTCCATAGCGATAAAAGCAGACAATATATAACAAGATTCGATTATTGATTTGTAAAGAATGATATCAAAATAACTAGGTGAAACAAAATGAGGAGAAAAGTCAACATATTCACTTTGTGAGACTACAGGAAAACTATGAACGTTTTTTAACCGTAAGCTTCTCTTATTGTTATATTGAATAAACGCTTCAATGGATAGCAAAGATTACGGTGATTATTTGCGTTGCTAAATATCAAAACTGTGCGAACCCCCTACTATGAATACAAGATACATAATTCATGTTCTATTATTATCAAATACATCGTTGACAGCAACCTGCTTATTCTTGATATGAATAATATAACAGCCATAAATCTGACCTTTGGAACCGAACACATAATCTCAACCTCCGAAAACTAATACATCTGTGTATTAGCAATAGATTTTGCAATGACATAAAAAACACAAGCTGAATATCATTAATTGATGCTTAACTTGTTTTCTTGTACATACTGATGGGATTTTAATTGCCTGAAGAATATTAAGAAAATATTGTAAAACTGCATTGCCCATACACAAGGTCTCCTTGTGAGTTACTACAATTAGTTGCAAATACCAACCAGCTTTACAAAGGTAGATACCACAAATAAAAACGCTAGAATTCTATTTTCCTTATTCTAAAAATACAGGCCTACTACTCATGCAATGACTTCAGACATTTGGTATTTATCCAATGGTATTGGTAAAAACAAGGCATTGACGCTGTATGTGGTATATCACAAACGTAAAACAAGTTCCACAATATTTGAAATACAAATTTGGGTTAGGGAGTTGGTAAATAAATTATCCTTATAGCTGGATAAATAATTTCGGCATTCATAAAATAGATAATAAAAGGTATAATAGCTAAGTAAAATTAACAGTTTACAATATGCGTTTTACATATGGTGGAAATTAAAAGTTGAAATTCGTTGCTGGAAGGTGACATTGCAAAAACTTGTAGTGCAAATCGGTTACGACTTTTCTATAAGCCTAACATTTACACGGCTTAAAAAGACGATATCGTGAAAAAGACAGGTGTTGTCTACTTAACTCTGTCTTACAAATCAACGGGCGGTTAAAACTGTGTCTCCTGGCTACGAAAATAGGGGGGAAATAGGCATAAATTAATGTTAGTACTCACCATGAAATTGGGCTCGCATGTTTCCACGAACGATGTATTTGGTAGCATCATCAGCATTAACTTCAATCAAAATATATTTAAATCTGCCAGACCCATCGATTTCAACATCACGGACAGCATCTAACTTCGATTTCAGTGAGGTTATCATTGCCTAGGTGTTACTTAAGTACGATATTAACTGTTAGCATTGGACAAATGTCTTTTAACCTTTCAGTAGTAATTTTCAATAAAAATGTCTCTTGCTTCCACTTTCTCTGATTTGCAACATCAACTGCTTGGCTTAAAGTTGTCAAAGAGTTGTGCGGATAAATGAAGCATTCAGTATTATGACTATTTACAATGACGACGTTCTTTGATTTCTGGTAAGCCCTGATTACTACCATGTGCAGCTCGAATCAAAACAAATAGTATGTGAGAGAGAGAGAGAGATAGCCAACTTGGCTGATGACCACTTTTTTGTCCTTGAACAAAGGAGGTGTTGACAGAAAATCTTCGCCAATGGATGTCGAGTAAGTTTGAGCAAGGGCACCAAGTGACAAACGCTTTGAAATTTCACACACAGAATTCTTTGAAGAATGGGGTCACAAAAAAGTGAAAAGGTTCAAATTGATAAATAAATTATGACTAATGCTCGTGCTTAAGTGTGTAAATTGAGATTTCGTAAAGTTATTTTATTATCGTTGTTTTTCTTTTGATTCTTTCTTGCAAAGAGTGGTTGATCTTTTTTATCAGTTTTTGTAAGAACTTGTTTTTCATAGATGTAAGAGTTTTATCATGTCATGAGTCGTATGCTTTTTCTGAGCATACTACTCAGAAAAAGCATACGACTCATAACATGATAAAACTCTTACATCTATGGCTTCCTCTGAGTCCATAAAGTTCAGAATTTTCAACTTGTTTTTCTTTTAGTTTTTTCCCCTAAGTAAAAAACTGCGAGTCACTTTAGTACAGGTTTCTTTTCTTATTTGAATTTTTACTCTATACTTTTTATCTTTTTCCTTTGTTGATTTCCGCCTTTTATCCCTGAAATTTATTAGAAGTTTATTAGAATTTGGAATAGTTCAACATGCCTTTTTGTAAAACAACTAGTCATATATTCTTAGATTATCTTCAATTACATTACGAGCTTTTAGTAAGAATAAAATACACATTTTTAAAAATATATAATGTATTTATTAAGTGAAATATTCGCAAGCTGAGAGAACAGTGTGTCATCCGCCAAGAAACTCGATCGTAATAATAATAAATAGTTGCATAAAAAATTATCTGATTTTTATATCAGAGACACTGTTATGTCCCTGGAAATACGTCGGTTAAAATTTGCTTTTTGTGGCAGCTTGTTTTATATGTTTTTGTTGATAGAATTGGGAAATGGGAGAAACCAATAAACGAAAAACTTCAAATAAGAAGATAAGAAGTAGTTANTTTACTATTCATTAGAGCTATCTAAATGGCGTTTGTTTGGTCTTGATTTCAATTCAATTCTTTTAGAAATATATATATCTGAGCTGATTTTATGTTGGGAAGGCAAAAACCTTTCTACCATCCTTGTCCTGCTCTTGGCCTCCCACCAACTCCACCTCTTGAATATTTTTTCAATCAGTTGATTCGGTTCTCTATTGCAAGATCTCTGGCTTTACTTTCGCCATTTACAGTTTATTTACTTGCATACTCTTCCCATGCAAATCCAACAATATTTATAAAGCCACGATATTACAGAAATATTTAAGTTGCTAGATATTTTTTGGAGAGGTTTACTCTTAGGAAAACTAGAAGCCAGCTCAGGTTGGACGGCTACATGTTAACGAGCTTTGAGTAAGAATAAAATACACATTTTTAAAAATATATAATGTATTTATTAAGTGAAATATTCGCAAGCTGAGAGAACAGTGTGTCATCCGCCAAGAAACTCGATCGTAATAATAATAAATAGTTGCATAAAAAATTATCTGATTTTTATATCAGAGACACTGTTATGTCCCTGGAAATACGTCAGTTAAAATTTGCTTTTTGTGGCAGCTTGTTTTATATGTTTTTGTTGATAGAATTGGGTAATGGGAGAAACCAATAAACGAAAAACTTCAAATAAGAAGATAGGAAAACTAGAAGCCAGCTCAGGTTGGACGGCTACATGTTAACTACTTCTTATCTTCTTATTTGAAGTTTTTCGTTTATTGGTTTCTCCCATTACCCAATTCTATCAACAAAAACATATAAAACAAGCTGCCACAAAAAGCAAATTTTAACTGACGTATTTCCAGGGACATAACAGTGTCTCTGATATAAAAATCAGATAATTTTTTATGCAACTATTTATTATTATTACGATCGAGTTTCTTGGCGGATGACACACTGTTCTCTCAGCTTGCGAATATTTCACTTAATAAATACATTATATATTTTTAAAAATGTGTATTTTATTCTTACTCAAAGCTCGTTAACATGTAGCCGTCCAACCTGAGCTGGCTTCTAGTTTTCCTAAGAGTAAACCTCTCCAAAAAATATCTAGCAACTTAAATATTTCTGTAATATCGTGGCTTTATAAATATTGTTGGATTTGCATGGGAAGAGTATGCAAGTAAATAAACTGTAAATGGCGAAAGTAAAGCCAGAGATCTTGCAATAGAGAACCGAATCAACTGATTGAAAAAATATTCAAGAGGTGGAGTTGGTGGGAGGCCAAGAGCAGGACAAGGATGGTAGAAAGGTTTTTGCCTTCCCAACATAAAATCAGCTCAGATATATATATTTCTAAAAGAATTGAATTGAAATCAAGACCAAACAAACGCCATTTAGATAGCTCTAATGAATAGTAAACCATAGAACGTAAAAAAACTAAAGGAAACAACAGACGGAATACAACGAAACATCTAAAGATAAATAGTGAATATCGCCTGACTGAAGGACAAATTTATTTAAGAAATTGATTGAGGAAGAGAACAAAGTGGTAGAAAGAATAGTACCAGAAGAAGGTTAAATCGATACGACCATTTTTAAATCTACCAAAAGACAGTTGTCAGGAGTCTTGTTAGGAAACACAAATAAATGTTTAAAATGCAATAAGAGTGAGAAATGTAACACAGATAAGTGCTGTAACAAAAAGCGTGAAAACTAATGATGGTGGCTAGACAAGAAAGATTATGGAAGAACGCCTTTTAAAAGTAAAAAAGAAATACTTTGGTTGAATGCGCCATCTCTGGATAATGAAAGTCATCCATTCAGAAAGAGAAAGAGAGTACAGGATTGTTGCAATCAAGCCAACAGTTTCTTCTTCCTGTATAGAACCCTACAATCAGCAGCCAGCCAAAATAAGAAGTAGAAATCTTTGCAACATTCCCAAGGGTGCTCCTTCCAATTCGTGGTAATCTAAAGAGAAATTAAATATAATCTGGGAAAACCGATTTGATCTACTTTAATATTAACACTAAAACGAAGTTTTTAATAAAGCACAATGCATGAATTGGTTTGTCAACAGTGTATTTAGATATGCTTCGTTTCTTCTGAAGAACGATGCTTAGCCTTTAAAGTAGTCTTCATGTAGGCCTAGGAAAAACTGATCTTATCTCTGACTAACATGCCTGTTTATAAGTGGTGTAGAGTCTACATGAACTATATCCATAGAGCATCCCAGAATAAAAACAAAAATACCCCACCCCACCCAACTCTTATCAGTCACTTTATATCACATCGACAATAACCACAAAAAAAGGGAGTTTCTTTCTCTGGATAAACTTTAGGCGAGGGATTATACTGTCCATTTGAAGGATGTATCAACCGCAGTGTACATGTATATCATTTATGATGACTTGCCCTTAAGAAGAAACATTGGTAACTGTACTAAGATATTGAAACCTACAGCACACAAGGCTAACAAATGTTCAGTTTTAAATATTAGTATATATATATATTAGTATATATTAGTATATATTAGCATATATTAGTATATAGTAATATATATTAGTATATAATAGTATATAGTAGTATATATTAGTATATAATAGTATATATTAGTATATGGTAGTATATATTAGTATATAGTAGTATATACTAGTATATAGTAGTATATATTAGTATATAGTAGTATTTAGTAGTATATAGTAGTATATATTAATATATAGTAGTATATAGAAGCAGATAGCAGTATATTATTCATATTATACAAAATCTAGCTAATTAGTATAAAGTGTGTAATAGATTAATTTTTCCTATTATGTTTAGTTTCTATACAAAGGTAAAGAAAACTATCTCCTTTAAAGTCATAACCAGAAAGAAAATGTTGATAGAACGAAATATTCTTGTTAACCAGCTTCTATCATGTCCTATAGAAGTATTCAACACTACAAGCAGGTGTACTTTTGTGAACCCATAGTGCATAAAGTTGAACAAGCTACCGGGATTGTCAAGTTTCTGGTATTGTAGTTCACAAAAATACATCTGCTAGCACAGTTAAGTAAACCAATCCCTTTTTCTTTGATATCTCTTACAGAAAAGAGTATTGAACTTGTATATTTCAATGGTAATCATTTCTTGAAACCATAACTATACGAACCCAACCATCCCAATTTCCATTAGGTCATTAAAGTGATTTTATTCCTATTGCTATAAAGATCATCTACAAACGCTAATGTTTTGAGCAAGGTATCTCTCAGTACCTGCTGTTTGGGAGGAGTCTCTACTTATCCAGTGACACATAAGATCTTAAATGAAAACCTAAAACATATGACTTATCTTGCAAAATCTAATTGGAAATTAGGGGGTCTACAAGACATAAAATATTATTTTCCTAAAGATACATGCCAAAAATCAGCACAACAAATAAGTAGACTTTAAAAACATATGGTCTTTTTTATATTTGGCTGATCTTGACAGTTCTAAAACGAGATGGCTCAGTGGTTGATTGGGTTAAGAATGCTAAGAGAAAAAAACTAATTTGCAGACCAGCCTCGCCGTGACACACTGGCTCTCATTTGACAATACTGCAGTTACGTTAATCAAAGCAAATTTTCTAATTATTTCTCTCTCGATTACAATCAGCTGCAGCACCAGCCGGTCAATACAAATGAATAACTGAAATCATAAAGTAACAACAGCAATCTTAAAGATAAACGCTTATGATTTGAATTTGTTATAGATTACGTCCGAGACGATTTTTAAGTGTCTATTGAGTGGCAATAGCTAAATATAAGGTTATGAAAAATTTATTTTTTATAGAAACTTAAATGGCTCTGAGTAACGTACTGAATAAGAAAGAAGGGATATTTAATTGCGACTAAGTTTACACCTACCGTTTAATAAGAAACAAAACTTGGCAGTCCAAAATAGTATGTGGTTAGTGCAAGAAAAAAGGAAATTTGTTAATCAATTCTGTATTCTTGAGGAAATATTGGTTTTTACCTAGGGTAGGTTATTTTAAAATAATAAAAAGCTCAGGGATTTCTTTTCTAAAAAAGACAAATCGGTCAGTTTCTCACAAGCATCTAATGTAGTGTATGAGTTTGTTTGCGCCAGCTGTAATGCTAGCTATGTCGAGGAAACTGAAAGGCATTTCTCTACAAGAATTAAAGTGCATTACAAGGACAAAAATTCGCACATTTATCAACATATAAATGCCTCTTTAGACTGCAAAAGAGCTTGCAAAAATGGTAGTTGTTTTTCCATTTTAGATTATGCAAGCACGAAGTACCAACTACGTATAAAAGAGGGTTTGCATATTAAATGGAAACAACCGGCATTAAATAAATAGTTGTATTGTTACATAGGACAGTTGCTTGTTTAGTGTCTTTGTTCTGCTTTATCTCTTGTGTATTGTTACATACACTCTGTAACACTGAATTATGATGTTTTGATTAGTATAAAAAGCCTTGATATTTCTTGTACATTTTATATACATTCTGAAGAAGGTATGTGAATACCGAAACATGTTAATGATGAAAAGGTTAAAAACTATNAAAATTCGCACATTTATCAACATATAAATGCCTCTTTAGACTGCAAAAGAGCTTGCAAAAATGGTAGTTGTTTTTCCATTTTAGATTATGCAAGCACGAAGTACCAACTACGTATAAAAGAGGGTTTGCATATTAAATGGAAACAACCGGCATTAAATAAATAGTTGTATTGTTACATAGGACAGTTGCTTGTTTAGTGTCTTTGTTCTGCTTTATCTCTTGTGTATTGTTACATACACTCTGTAACACTGAATTATGATGTTTTGATTAGTATAAAAAGCCTTGATATTTCTTGTACATTTTATATACATTCTGAAGAAGGTATGTGAATACCGAAACATGTTAATGATGAAAAAGTTAAAAACTATCGTGTTTTTTATGAAATGTTTATCTATATTTGTGGTGAATCACAATTTTGGAAATAAAAAGTCATGATTAATTACAGCAATGTCGCAACAGAATCAATTGAGTCAATAAACTCCACTGTCCAAATGTTTCTATAAATCAACATTTTATTTTGAATTACAAACTCGATTCATTTTTTACTGCAGCATAAAGCAAAATGAGAACAGTCAATCTACTTTCTTCTTGGAGTAAGACATGACAACCTATTTATTTTAACAGCTAATTCCCTTATTTTATTGTTCAATATATCTGGTGTTAATATGAATCTAATCAAGGCAATATCTTTTTTGATCCCTGATAGATTCAAAATTGAGAGTTAAGCATAAGGAGGTTAGATTTGTGTCAGTCACAACAAAAATATTGGCACTAAGATTGTCAATCCTTTGGTATTTTACCATACAGCACAGTGTTTTGGGGTCTGTGTACGGTCTACGGTATTAAATTCTCGTACACTTAGGTATACAGGTTTTTTTTGTGCAAAACGGCTTTTAGAGTCAGTGAATGCTTCGAAAATCCTGGGTTAAAAATGCTGGCAAGGGCAAAACAGAAAATTGTACTTAAATCCTTCAACCCTAGATGATGGTCTTCATTGTTGAGAACAGTAGATCGTTACCTCAGATGTGATTCAGGTGACGTGCAATTTTCAATTATAATGGATATAGTGATTTTAGTGTGATATTATATGATGCATGGGCCACTTTCTGCCACTATAGGTCAGCAAAAATGCCCAATTTCATTAATGTTATATTTTATATATCGTATGAACAAAGAAACAGTTACAAACAAGCTGAACATGAAAGTCATCTTTAACATTTGTCAGCTCTTATCCTTTATATGTGGTAATTCCGTTCATATTGAGAGATTGGATACACGTATAGTACACATCTTTACCTAAGCCAATTTACACTCGTATGTTGACGGCAAAAACATGGTTACAAACAAAATACTAAACGCAAAGTTTCAAGTATCAGTTCTTTGGACCTTATCATGCTTTGGCACTTAAAACAAAATTGCAAAATACCAAGTTGATTTAGAAACCAACTCTAAATAAATTAAGGTATTAAAGTAAATTAAATATTAAATAATTAAATATTAATTACGTAATTAAGGTATTAAATTAAAGTATTAAGGTAGAATAAGCTGATAAGGTAAGTAATGAAGAGTTAGTAAGAATGACAGCAGTGAGCAACACCCATATAAAACAAATCCGCATCAGGTTACTAAGCTTCTTGGGTCAAGTTATAAAGAAAGGCTTGCTTGAAAAGGCACTGATGGAAGAAAAAGCGGAAGGATAGAAGGGCAGAAGTAGGAGATGTGTAGCATGGCAGAGCAGTATGAGGGAATCATTAGGCGAAAAATGTGTTTTTGGTTTTGTGGGGACCAGTTGAATGACAAATGGAAGGTATGAAATCAAAATTGAGGCATAACTGCCTAAAACTAAATGAAAATCAATTATAACTATTTCAATACAACTGGAATAATTTTGCAATATATCAGGAGAAAAAATAAATTAATTAAAATTTGGATGTTTAAACCACTGAAAACAATGGATACAGCAATCTATTTTTAAACTTTCTGTTAGAACGGTGACAATTTTACCACGTTTCATTTTTACTCAATATATATATACGGTGTATGTCTACAATGGACTATGGACTATTGAAGTCAAGCACCTTCCAGTGGATGGCTTCAATAGTCATGTACTCAAACAACCAAATTTAAATGGATCACAAAGGACCAACGGTATGCTTTATGTTCTAGTTATACCAATGGTAGAATTATTCATCAGTACAATTTATATGTTTCCTCTGTGCATTTTATCAATCTTTTTCAAATAGCTTTCAGTACATTTTTGAAGAGCGCTATTTTACTGACTTTCTAGGATACCATCATTCCAGGAGCTAAGAAATACATGTTAAATCTTACAGACTTTATCATTATCTATTTGACTTTAAGTTTTACAGTGTGACAAATAAAGAGGCTTTAATCCCGTAAGATGTTCCCTCATTTGACGAGCAGCCTTTACAAGGAACCAAATGAAGCAAAAATGTCAAAAGACGCCTATCCTTGTAGGGAGATTATTTAAGCCAACCAATTTAATCTTATTAGTTAAACTTATGCATAATTTACAGCAATGATATCACTGTAAAGTGATTTTAGCAAACACTGCTTCATTTACTTAAAAATTCTTTGAAGTCAGAAGAGGGCAGATTTACAATCACAGTGCCAAAGTTGAATTAATTATGATATTTAAATCTTTTTCTATTTTCTTTGATATAAATTTTGTATGAAATCCAATTTAACAGAAACAGTATTAGGCTGTAAAAGGCTGTCATTAACTCTTCCATTGAAAGCTAGTTTCTGCCCTGTGACAAGTGTGACATTCATTTTTCCTTTTTTGGACTTGGCAACAAAGTCAAAATTTCTACTTAAAATTTCATGTTTCTTAAGAAAGAAGTCGTGGGCGTTGAATTCAGTTTGAAAACTAATCTAGTCGAGTGAGGCGTTTTCTCGGATATAAAAACTAAAATCAAACCCAGCAGAAACAGAAATATTGCTTTATGGTCTATGACCACAGTCTGTCCAAAATTAACAAGTTCCGATTCTCCTCTAATAATGTAACGCCTTAAAGGTTTTAACATTTTCAATAAGCACTGGAGAGGCTTTAAGAAAAACTCTCTCTCTCTGTCTCTCTCTGTCTCTGTCTCTGTCTCTGTCTCTCTGTCTCTGTCTCTCTCTCTGTCTCTGTCTCTCTGTGTGTCTCTCTCTCCCTCTCTCTGTCTCTGTGTGTGTGTGTGTCTCTCTCTCTGTCTCTGTCTCTGTCTGTCTCTGTCTCTCTCTCTCTCTCTCTCTGTCTCTCTCTGTCTCTCTCTCTCTCTATTTATCTTTCTAGGTGCCATATCCTTTCAGGCGTTAGTGCTCATGATGCGCCAGCTCTATCGGTCCCTAGCCAGATGGATAATGTTCCCCACGGTCTTCTCAAGCCACTCGCCGATGCTTTTCAGATACGTGATGCGCTGTTGCCCTCTGCTCCTCCTTCCATCAACCTTTCCAGTCAAAAAAAACACTACGGTTATTAATCAGAAATTTAATGTAACAACGATATACAAATATTTAGACGTTTTCATGGCTATTCCTCTAATCTAATATTAAAGCAACTGAAATGAAAGATTTGTGGTGCGGGTCATGTTTATCCAAAATAAAATGGGTTTCATTTCAGTCGTAAGCTTTTTTGTTGGCATTCATTTGACCCAAGACTTAACAAGTTTTAAATTGAGAACCATTTTCTAAAATTTAAATAAAAAATTTATTATGTTTATAAAAAGTTAGATCCTCTGCATCTCAGAGCGACAAAATAGATGATCTACCTTAAATGTATAAAGAGAGTGCTGCTATCAGACCTATTTTAATTATTTCTAAAATAACATCCACGTCTCCTTCAATTAGTATTAGAGAAATGCTCGAATTTTTAAGTTAATGACTCTAACATTAGCTAACCAAACTCCAACTTGCTTAGTAGATACTGCAAATTCTGTATAGTGGTTTTAACTTTATTATTATTGTTCTATCCTGGCAAGGCCCCAAGCAATTATTCATTTTAGCCAGGATTTAAGAGAGGAAAGAAGAGAGTAATAAAAGAAACGAATAAATATGAGGGTTAACAAAGATTTTAAAGAAGGAAAATAAAACTTATGTAGAAAGCAAGAGAATGAAAGGACGCTCAAAACTTTTTGATGAAATCGGAAAGAAAGTAGTCGACTAGCAAGATGTTATGTAAACTCGTTTCAAGGCATTTTTCTGAAGAGCTCTTGAACAAAACTAATAGACCGCTTAAAAAACGTCAAGGTAGGAACAAGTGAAGGGAGCTCGTTGGGCCACTTTCAATGGAAATACCTGTAGGATAAAGGTATATTAGATAATTAAAGTCTGTTAACAAACGTTCGTTTGGTTGAAATTATTTAAAGGTCTACTAAAACGCTTCAATACGAAATCACTGAGTACCCTTAGATTCTAGAAGTTTTCTTAGAATTTGATGAAACTGACGAGTTAAACTCATAATTATATGATGACACCAAAAAAAATTATTTCCTATTACACAATAGGAGGGACATTATTATGTAAGTGTTATATAAATATATATATATATATATATATATATATATATATATA
>RDPX01000132.1:716795-730228 GCA_003991215.1 Morbakka virulenta | reverse complement strand
TATGCAGAATAGGAGGCTTCGTTGGTTTGGTCATGTGGAGAGAATGGACAAGAATGCTTGGACAAGTAGATGCAGAACAATCAAGGTGGCAGGAACCACTGGCAGAGGAAGACCAAAGAAAACATGGGAGGAAGTGATAAGGATGGATCTGAAACAAAAAGGTGTCAGCAGAGACCTGATGAAGGATAGGATAACTTGGAAGTCAATTTCAAGAAATCGTCCAACACATGCTAGCATGTAAAACGGACGTTAAACCGAATATGATGATGATGATGATGACAGCCATGTCGTCCGCGTATTGTGCTTCTCTAATCTAATTGTAGAAGACTTTCGTTTTAGCTTTCAGTCTTTTGATATAAAAAAAGGTTACAATCAGTACGGAAAAGAATTAGAATTGAAAATTCATGCAGAATGTCTTTGAAGGCAGTCAAGAGTAGAAGGGCTGCGTAAATTCCATAAAAGGGTGGAGCCAGTTTACAACATTGTTTAACACCGCCGTTGAAATCGAATAACTTTGACAACTCTCCGTCGATGATCAGTCGAGCCTTCACATTAGAGTACAAACACTTCAATATACTGATGAGCTTTAGTGGACAACCGATTTTCTCGAGCAATGAAAACTGGAGTTGAAGATTGACTGTATCGAGCGCTTTCGTAAACTAAATAAACGCAATGTAGAGATCACATCGTTGTTCTCTTGTTTTCTCCATCAGTTGGCATACCGTGAAAATTCCATCCATCGTACCACGACTAGACCGGTATCCGTATTTAGATTCAGGATATACATCAGTAAAAACGAATTGCAGCTTTTGGAGTAAACTATTAGTTAGAACTTTTGCAACTACACTTAACAGCGAGATGCCTCGATAATTACCACAATTAGTGCTGTTTTCTTTTTTAAACTGTATGGAGAGATTCTTGTTGATAAGGTCTACTGACAAGACTTGTGTGGTCCAAAAGATTGTAAGGAGTGCAAATAGAAAATTTTTCAGAGGTTGACCACGGTAAACAAGAACCTCTGGAAGAATACCGTCCGGTCCAGGACTCTTCCCAAGTTTCTTATTTTTGGAGCTTTTATCAAGTTCACTTTCTGTAATCGAATGATCGAGTTCCTCTTTAAATGGACATTGTTCGAGTTCATCAAGAACGCTTTCATCAGTTTTTGCGTTGATGTTGAGAAGATCAGAAAAATGTTCAACCCATCTCTCTATGATCTCGTCTGGTGTAGTGAGTAGTTGGCCATTCTTTATAGTACTTGATGAGTATTTTTGAACTTTGGACCGTAAATCTCACGAATCGTTGCATGGAACGCACGTTGGTTCTTCTGAAGATGAAACGTTTCAGCTTGTTTAGCTTTCCTTGTGAACCAGTCGTTTTTCATTCGCCTTATCCTTTTTTAAATCTCTCTGCGGTTAAGATTTTTATCTTTCAGCACATTTTGAATATCAGTGTTGTTTCATCGAAGCAGTCAACATTACGTTTTTGTCTCTTTTCAAATGTGTTGTTTGTGGCATCTTTGAGGGTTGTTTTGAAAGATTCCCAGGTATAAGGACAGTCAGGAAGTTTATCATTGAGATGATTTTGAAGATAATCGATCTTTTCAGGTGTCATTGCTGTCCTGGGCTTTACAAGTGGCTTCTCTCCTCTCCTATTTCTTTTCAAGGAGAAGAAGCACTTACAAACGATCAGTATGTTTTCAGTGAAATAATCAGCTTCAATATTTGTTTTGACAACATCTATTGCCAGCTTTGCAGACTTATTAGCAATGACATGGTCCAGTTGATGCCAACGCTTTGATCTGGGATGTGGCCATGTTGATTTCAATTGAGCACGGAGCTGAAACATCGATCCCATTACTGTGAAATGGTTTTGCGTGCAGAATTCGAGAAGCATTAAACCGTTTGAGTACATTTTTCCGATACCGTATTTACCCAAGACACAGGGCCACATTTCCCAGTCACTGCCAACACGGGCATTTAAACCAACAAGAACGATGATGCGATCCTGTTTATCTGTATTTACCTTTGCTTTTAAAGACTCATAAAAATGTTCCTTTTCTTGATCAGACCATTGCATAGGGTCATATACACTTACGAGTTTGAGAAATTCACCTTATTTCAGCTGGAGTCGCAGTACCATAATCCTCTCTGAGACAGGTTTCAGATCGAGGGTAACATTTGATAGCCTGTTGGAGACTTCGAACCCAACACCAGCTTCTTTTTTGTTTCCTCCACCCCAGTAAATAGTGCGATCTCTTTCACAATATTGTCGCTTCCTACACGTCTCACCTCGCTAAGAGCACATATGTCGATATTTGTTGTTGCACGTTCTCTAGAAATAATTGTCGTTGCTCTTTATGACTGACATGAGTCGGCACTGTCATTGGTTGTAAGAACATTCCAAGCGGCGAGATTGAGTTTTTGTTTTCTACGATTAGACGGATTTCGCATACTTTCCACCACCATCGTATTTTGTGGCGCATCGATTTCCTCGAATGTAGTAGCATTATCTGTATCATTGCTATTAATAATTATAGAATAGACATTTTTTCAGTAAAGCTGCCCCTACGACAGTACTTGGGGCAAGAGCACTGTCCCCAGTAAATCCCCAGTAAATCAGTGGGAAAGCAAGCTAAGACGGCTGCTGGAAAAACCTGTTGCAAGTGAGCCAGAAATATCTTCAAGTTGAGCGATAAGTCTGAGCAATAAGTCCGACAGTGCCAGAAGTGCCGCCGGGTAGACGTACACAACTGCCGATGCCAGAAAAGTTGCGGGGTTTACAAACAGAACTCCCTATGCCGTATCCCTGACGGGGAAGTCTGAGGATGTACTGCCACTTGCCCAAGTTGACCATCCAGACTAGTGGAGGAAAAAAGTTGTCTTACTTCTCCATTATGAAACGAGTAATCCATACTACCTCCAGCCACTGCCCGTAAAATAAAATATCAAAGAAGCTGTAACGTTACGAAACAGACTATTAAAATGACCTACAGCTAAGCAATTAAATAAAAGTATACAAACGGAAACAAGTAGAAGTGTTAAAGCAAAAACAAGTGAATGAAACAAGCAGAAAAGCAAGTAAGAGTACTTAAACAGAAATATAAAAATTAGATAGAAAAAATGGAATACTTGAAGAAAAAAAGCGTAAGTAGAGATGAAGGCAAGCAAGAAAAGATATGCAAAAATTTGTAGAAATATATTGTTAAAACAAACTAAAATATTATTTCCTTACCATTTATAACACCCGGTACCGTGGAAGCACGAAAATTCTTCACTGGTCGTTTTTGTTGATAACCTTTCGGAATGATGAATACGAGTGACCCCATTCTATAATTTTATTCCTTATTGTGCTTCTCCGTGTCTCCTTTGGTTTGGTACAGCTCATTTTTCCTCAGATGGCAAGTAGATAAAGACTTTGGGATTGCAGTCTGGCTGCACCCTCAACACATTTTGATTCATCTCCATCTCATTCTAGTGACCAGAGAATTTATACTCTTAATTCTGCACTGAAGATCGAGGTTGTAGTTAAAAATCTTGCTGGACCAAAAGATGGGCGTAATCCTGCGGATACATATTGTGCAAAAAGCTCATAGTTTGCTAATACCAGTTTTTGTTATCCACCAACACTCTGATCAGAACATCGAGGTTGCCAGAACACGGCTCTTATTGCAGTTATTCAGTGCTTCTTTCTTGAAGATTTTTATTCTCTTTCCTCTGTTTTAATGAGGCCGTACTTTTCTTCCTCGCAAAATCTCTCTGAAAGGTCAACAAATAATGATGCATATAACTCAGGGTAAGCTTCATTGCTTCAATTTTTTTCTTTGGTAGGTGATACTAAATTGATGTTTAGATCTTGATCCGAATCAATGATGTTTGGTATATATATATATATATATATATATATATATATATATATATATATATATATATATANATTGAATTTCACCACAACGACAAAATGGATTGTCCCTTAGACCAATTCTATGCATGAAATCGGCATATCCTCCATATCCAGATCGAAATCGATTTAAGAGCACCCATTGTTCACGCTTCAGGTCATGTCCTGGAGGTTTCACCGTAGGTTCAGTAATAAATTGGGAAAGCTGGTTGTCTGCATTACTCTATCGCTGTTTCCACACATAAGCAGCCCAAGATTTGACAGATGCTGTATCGCTTATGGTGGAAGCTAAAAGGTGCATGCGATTCGAAAGTGGAACTCTCCTCTTCAACCTATTGTTTGTAAGTGGATATGCAACCAATTTTTCAAAAATGTACCCTTCCTATGATAGCACACGATTATATAAATTCAATATATTTTTATCTCTTCTTATGTCGGCAGGTTCAATACTACAAAGAATAGGAAGAACATCAGTTGAAGTCGATTGATGTTTGGTAGTTCTTCTGGTTCTGGCCCATATTAATTTTTTTGGAATGCTTCTAATTTCTATTTCTTTCTCACTTGTCAATAGTTTTCCATGTTTGTCTTTTATCGGTCATGGTGAATTTGTATTGTTATCTTGTGCAATAAATCCTGCTTTTCTTTACTCACTGCTTTCTGTACTTGGTCTGCAGGAGCATCTAAATATGTTCGTTTGTCTCTATACCATAATCGCTTAACTCTTCTGCGTGCTGGTGAATGTTCTTTCTGATATCTCTTTTTCTGACCTTTCCGACTTTGAATCTGAAGCTCTCTTCGTCGCACTTCTCCTCTGCTCAGTCACATTCCAAGTTCCCTGCTGTACCCATTCTTGTCTCCTCTTAGCATGCTTGTATTCTAAATATTTTTTATTTGTTTCCCTGCACACATTCTTTAACTTTATCCATAATGTATCAACATATCCTGTACCCTCTTTAATTATAACTAAGTTGTTTGAAGCGTGGAAATCCACATTTCCACATTTTCATTCAGGACGCCACACAAGTGCATTACAATTTCTCTTGTACAGAACGTTTTGCGTTTCCCAGTTATGAGTGTTGGTATTCCTTCATGACATTCACGTCATGGCACGGAAGTGCTTTTTTCTTCTTTGGAGCTGCTCAAAACTCAGTCATTTTATTCATAATCTGAATCATATATAGGAAAAAGGAATATATGATTGATTAATTGGCATGTTTACCCTGACATCTTCCAACCTGTTGTTAATCAGCTTCTATTCCATTGGGCACTTTTCAGTCCCCTTTTCCAGGATTACAGCCACCCCTTCATGACATTAGTCATCCTTTCTCCCCTATTACAGCACAGTTTCTTTAGTCATAATCTTCAGTCTGTCCCTGCCTGTCCCCCGGGTTTCACTAACTCTCATGGTGTCCAGATTGTATAATCGCATTTGAAAAACTACTTGGGTATCTTCCAGTATCTTCCATTCCTCAAACCTTTCAAACGCCCATATTCATTTTGATTTCAGCTGTTTCTTCGAGAATCCATTTTCGTACCAATAATGTCCTAGCGGCTTTGGCTACTGTCAGATATTGAAATCCCAGGTTCAGCTTCAGGACTCCTGCCTACAAAAGTTTAAATGCCTATCTTCATTGAGGTTTCCGTAACAAATAATGTTTTGCTTCAGGCTCCTAATAAACAGGGGGCTGGAAATAAGGGGGGGGGGTCAGAAATTTCAAAAAGCTTAAAATTTCTAAAGACATCAAAACACAGGAATAAATTTGTTTTAAACTGAGAAATTTTCTTGCATTGAAATGGGAGTTTCCTAGAAATTTACAAGTTTTCAAATAGGATTTCAAACACGTTGCTGACATCAGTATCGTTTTGCTCTAGCGACTGGTTAATGTTATCCATTTCTCCTACCTCAACTGAACTTTTCCCCGTTCGAATGCGTTTCTTAATTTTACGTCGTGCGGTAATATAGTGTAAGTGTCTTCCTTCTGCAACAATAATTCAAACTGGTCCTCAAATTTTGCATCTTTCGTCAACTCACCATTTAGACATAATGGAGATACCTCGATCAGTGATTGCATTTTATTCGGAAACTTGTTCAATACTTCCATTGTTTTTCTCAGTTTAATAACCAATGCATTCGTCTACAGTTTGTTCTTCGTCAGGACTTTCCTCGTCAAAAAGCTCTTCATTAACTTTAGTTGACTCGATTTCCTCACCCTCGCAGTCAAAGAATTCATCTGCTTCATCAACTGTTGCTACAGATTCTCCTTGGCTCTTCCGACGCACGCCCCTAATAATGCGTTTCAGCAAATTCTTCAACTGATTTGGGCTTTTCGATTTCATTATTCCGGCTCTGAATATCTAAATATCTTGCTCATCATTTCTCTGATACTAAATAATCCTCACTCCCATCAAGAGCACTTGTAAGCCAAAGCGCTTTATAGCGTGCTGGGATATAAATATCAATACTTTTTAAACTTTCAAATATCATAAGTAATATATTATCACCGGTAGGTTGAGCTATATTCTTCGAATCACCTCTCCATTGGTTGATCATAAGCTCCTGTTCAAGCTCGAGGTACTTCTGTTTTAAGGAAACATGGATATCTCGTCATTTCTCTGGGTATCCCCCTGTAATGCCACCACCGATGTCAACATTCACATATCCTTTCTTTAGCAATGCTTCTTTTACCTCAGACATTAAGTGGACGCTGTAGTTCTCTAAAACATAATTATAGTAGTTCTTCCTAGTGAAGATGGTGTCGATTTGGGGAGATTTGAAACTGTTACTAATATCTGCTTAAGGTTTTTTAAAGACCCTAAATGAGCCCGTTGGTGTTTTATTCCTTCTAGTGGATTCAGTGAAGTTCGGTTACCCTTCCTTTTGAACACAAATTCTGTCGTAAGAATAACACTTGGGTCATCAGTTACCTGAGTAAATCCACTGGTTCTTTCGCGTGCGAGAGCATTGGTCTCCTTAACATAAGTGTCGTAACCTTTAATGTTAAATGTCTTTTGCGATGAACTCTCGTTTTCGTGGACCGGAATTTGATCACCATTTATTATCGGTGGATCAACGACAAAGTTGTCAATAAAAAATGTCCACACATTGTTAATGTACTCGTATACAGGTTCTTTCTTGTCTTCTTACTTAATTTAAAAGCTTTTGTTTGGCTTTCTCAGATTTCCTTTTTTTATTCACGCATCTAATCCTTGATCTATGTGTTGGAAAACACAAGATCTCGCTGCTGCACTTCAGCAGGTTACTGATCACGGCGCTGATCGGAGAATCAAAAGTATTACTCCGATTTTCAAAGCTTGAAATGCAAAGATCCAGTTCTAGCAAAAGCCGTAAAATTGGGAAACGCTGCTGCGAGCAAATATCAAAACATGAAAATGAAATTACAGTATCGGTGCCGAAATCAAAACACCGTCACCCAGGTGCTGTTACAAAAGTTGTTGCACCTTCTGTGAGTGAATCCCTCTATGATTTGTTCCTGGGCATTTGTGGGAGATTGAAAGCTCGTTTGGCAGGTTCAATGCTTGAACCGCAGACAAAATTTGAAGAGCATTTGTAACATAACGTTCTCTAGGTAGTTTTGGTATGTGATTCCTTATTTTATCGTTCAAATTTACTTTGTTCTTGAATCCCTCAACTTGGGCATTATACTTACCTTTAATCTTTTTGCATAGCTTTGCAAGTTCTTCTTTTCAGCTAAAGACTATTTATCCTTCTCTCCACGAACATATTTTCTAGACATCTTGAATAACGTCAGCTGAGTAGCACAGCAGTAGATAACTTATAATCAAGTTCAAAATTTATTTTTTTAAATAACAATAAACAAATTAAAAGCGAAAACTCTTCAAATAACTTTATTAGGTAAAAAACAGAAGTTAACAACGGAAATTAGTTTCCAAAGGATTAAGTAATCAAAAGAAATAAACAAGAGAAGAGAGTTATCAAACGTTTGCACATGCCTGCTTTCTTTGTTGAACAGAGAATACATAAAAATTCACAAAACGATCGTTCATTCCCTGAAAATATATAAACGATACGTCTTAATACGCTCCGGGGCGTCGGAAAATAAACTAAAAAATTATTAAGCGTCTACCCGATTATTAGGAATTTAAAAGCAATGCTTAAACACTAACCTGAAAGATCAGGAAAAAGAGCTAATTTGGCTGACAGTCAGGTGAGTTCCGCACCTTGACAAAACCTAATTCAAAATTATTATTAAAAAAAATAAACAATTGCAAAAGAAAATATTGAAGACGAATCAGATCAATATCTTTGAAAAAAAGAATAATTTAAGGCATGCAACCAAAATTTGTAAGGCAAAAGAACATATACTATAGCCCAAGATCTGTCCTAGTACCTATATACATTCTTCGCGCGCTCTCAATGTCTCTCTCTCTCTCTCTTTTTGTCTCTCTCTCTCTCTCTCTCTCTCTCTCTCTCTCCTTTCTTGCTTACCCCTCTCTCCCTCCCTTCTGCTTCTCCCATTTTTCTTTTCTTTCTCTGTTCTTATATCCTTCTTTCTTTGCATGTCTCTTTATGTGTCTCTCTGCCTACATTTCTCTCCTTTTCATTGTGCTTTCAAGATATAGATAAAAACATTATAGATTCCTAAATCACTCACATTAAAAATTAAAATCACACTATACTTGACCATATAATGGACAAAGCTTTTTCATCTTGACACTGAATCTCAATGCTGTTTTGCTGCCACATGAAATGGTATACCTGTTATCATCAAATATTGTCCCCACAAAGAAAATAACCAAAACCATTCAACAGTTCATAATGAATGGCTTCATCCACAATGTAAGAAAGATGTTTATTTAGTTCTAATCGAAAACTATAATAATCGAAATTTCAATTTCAATTTATTATTGAATCGAGCCAATTTAAATCCTAGTGCATCATCTTGCAAAACAAGACAGCGAAACGAGAAACCTTTGAGGAACAGTTATTTTCCTTTCATCTTTTGTGGTATTGAAATTGCCATATGGCAATGACATTTTGGAGTGAGATTTACCCCTTAAGTCTGAGTTGTGTCACCAAATATAACGATCTTCAAGAAGATACGTCTTGAAACAAGCTAAGTCATAAATATGTGTTCCAGGTTCAAAGCAGAAAGAGCAGGAAGAGGATAGATTGAGGTTCCATGATAATAATAAACAAAGTTCATGTCCAGCATGACAGCCCGCACAGGGAGATGGTATTCACCTGCCAGACGAGAAAACTTAACCCCGGCTACCGACCAGTAGCTTTAGAGGTTAAGCACCTTCCTCAATATGTTGGTGGCTCCAATGATAATGATAATAATAATAATAATAATAATAATAATAATAATAACGATAGTAGTAATAATAATAATAATAATAATAATAATAATAATATTAATAATAAGAAGAACAATAATAACTATTATTATTACATTAATTATTATTGTCATAAAAGTGCTAATAAAGTAATCATAACAACCGTTATAAAGTTAGTAATAATAATAATAATAATAATAATAATAATAATAATAAATGGTTAAAACCTAAAACGGTGTTTGATGGTATTAAAAAACGACAGTGAAATAGAGGGACAAAAGAATCTCCAGGTGTATATTTTTAAGTGTTTATTTTAGTTTTTCTTCTTTCAAACCTTGATGAGATCTTTTGGACTGTCTGATGGTTATGGCTTCTTTCTGTAAAATATCATCTGATTTTCCGAAATGCTAGCATTAGGAGTCGTAAGAAAAGTGTTTTTTAAGCATAGAAAGAGATTTTTTTTTATATATTTGAAAGTGAAACAATATCCTTATCTCTTCTCAGATTATATTACTAAAAGCTCTGATCCCTTTTCTACTGAAAGAAAGATAATATTTATAAGATAATAAGAACAACTCAACAGCAAATATTGTCTCTTATGTTTAGTGTTTCTTTGTAAATAATATGTATAGGTAGTTGATGACTGTGTATGGTTACTAAAAATGATAAAGAGCCGTTGAAAAGAATTTTACTCTCGCCTTAATTATGGGTTTTCTCTAATGATCAACCTTTGCTTTTACAATTCCAAAGTTGTTTTCAGCTTTGCTTTACCGATGTAAAATTTCCTATTTGAAAGCCACTGAAGGAAAGAAAAGTGGCACTTTTGATTTGAAATGCCACGTTCTGGTTCTGTATGCAGTGGGACTCATGAAAAGGAGGAGACCAAAAAATCAACTGGGGACAGGAAACAGAAAGGAAAGTAACTATGGTCGACCACAGGTGGGACTCTGTTGCCAGACACGCTCAAAATGGCTATGATTGGGTGCTCTGGCTGCTTGGATTAATAAGCCCCCTCTCTATGCAGCATCTAAAACCTTAAATATCAACTAAGCGCCTTGGCACCTTTCTGATGAAATATATTGTGTTTAGAATATCAAAGCTGGACACAATTTGTGGTTTGCTTTTTTTAAAAACGTGTGCTGTAACATACTGGCTTCTCTCTTGGCGTTCATAGACACATAACTAAAGCAGGTGAGAACTCACAGTAGTTGATATGTTTGATCGGAAATTTGTAATTAAAGTGGATATATTATTTTCAAACCTCTTTTTACTGTAGTTACAGTGTCAATGTAAAATATATTGTCAAATGTAAAGCGCGTAAGAATTTTCCTTGTGAATATCGATGAATCTACCAGTTGTTTACTGTTGTCGGACCTTTACACAAGATTAAAAAGGAGATCATTTACAAGTCTAGCTGTTAAGTTTACCTAATCTAAAGAGCTGTTGGTAAAACATTGGAAATCAATATTTAATACACCCTGGGGATCCGTTTCCAATCAATTAATTTGTAATGAGATAGAGGTTATCATGACATTGGCCCTGGCAATTTGTATATTTGTAAAAAACAGCATCCTGAAAGTAAATCTTTATAAATATGGACCGCTTTCTATTCCTGTAAAGGTAATCTGGTTTTTTCCCCGTTTTATATATATTAGAATCAACGCTCTAAGAGGAATCATCCTGTTATTCAGAGCACACCAATTAATTCACATATATAATTTCATGCTTTGGCTATTCTTCTCCTAAATAATCTAAAGCACTGATATTGTTTAGATATATCTATTGAGTTTATGTAATTAACTGCTTATAATGCTAATTGGCCAGAAAGAAAAGTTATAAAATCAATGAATTCTGACACAAAACTTATATATATATATATATATTACAACTAAAACTACTTTTATTTTAGTACAAAGTTTTTTCACTGGCATCCTACTGGATCAAGTTCCGTGTCTTAGGAAACACAAGTGAAAAAACTGCAACCTGCACTTTTTGTGACTGGATTTGTAAAATCATAACCATTGACAAAGATGCCGATACACGAAGACCATATACAAATTATTCATGTCTACGAAAAAGAAGATGGTGAAAACTAAACATAAATTGTCTTGAACGCTCCTAAATGGAAGGCATACCTACTGCTGCCAATNATTGGCCAGAAAGAAAAGTTATAAAATCAATGAATTCTGACACAAAACTTATATATATATATATATATATATATATATATATATATATTACAACTAAAACTACTTTTATTTTAGTACAAAGTTTTTTCACTGGCATCCCACTGGATCAAGTTCCGTGTCTTAGGAAACACAAGTGAAAAAACTGCAACCTGCACTTTTTGTGACTGGATTTGTAAAATCATAACCATTGACAAAGATGCCGATACACGAAGACCATATACAAATTATTCATGTCTACGAAAAAGAAGATGGTGAAAACTAAACATAAATTGTCTTGAACGCTCCTAAATGGAAGGCATACCTACTGCTGCCAATTGCTTGAACCTCTTTCATCTTAAAATTATCATTGCATTTGGTGCTAAGCGCTAGATTCAGTACCACAGCAGAATCACAACTGCATACATCCTTGCACTGTCTTTATTTAGGCAAACTAGTTAACTTGAGGTTTTTCTCTGTTAACACTGTTTACTTTTTCGGTTAAGCTGAAGGAAGCAGGGCTTACCTACCTGACAATATATCGGCACTTAAACTCGGAAAAAACCATACTTGGGTTTGTGGAAAGCAAAACAGCCTTTGTAAATGAAGAAATGATTTTTCATAAAGGGAAAATTACTTTTTATTAATTGTATAATTAGCTTGGTTTTGTCTATAGATCCTGATAATTTATCAAGAGACCAAAGATCGATAATATAATGGACTAAAGGTTTTTATTCCTCTGTTAAAATGAATGGAACCAAATGAGTCTAACCACACCTCTTGTTTAGCGAAGGATGACTTTTCAAACTCAATGATTTTGAAGGTAGCAGTATTTTTTTAGAAAATGTCTGATAACTGCAAAAAACTTCCCTGATCTTTTTCAGAAGGAAACACTACGAATTGATAAAAATGTCAAGCTCAATCATGAACTTGTGCTATCTGTTCATTTTTAATTATAGCAAAAGTTTCATCGGCAAATCTGCAATGAATAAGAACATCTATATTTAATGCAGATTTGAATGATTGGTTTGCATTTAATGCTACAAAAATATTTGCCAAAATCGGACCCACTAGTGAACCCATTGGTGAATCCTCATTTTGTTGTTAGATAGCACTTGAAGAGCTAAATCCAAGTGGATATAGTTGCTAGGTTAATTGATTCTGTAAAAACAATTTCTAGGCTGGATGGTGAGTTACAGCTTTTGTGTTACTGTTTAAATCAAATTTCATGACTTCATCCACAGGACCGATAGTAAATAGGCTTGTAACATCAAAGGATCACAGCACAGAATTTTTTATTTTAACGAGAAATTTTAACTTTTACGAGTAAGGGTAAAAGACTTTGATAGAAAATCTAGAGTATTTTTCTCTTACAGATTAAGGATAAGTCCAAGCCATGTTGCCAACTGGTGTTGTGAAGAGAATTCGTTAAATAAATTAGTCTGACAAGAATACCACCCTTGTATATATTTGGTACGCAATATATTCTAGGGCTCTGACATGCAGATGTTCTAACTTTTTCATCACCAACAGCTGATAGTTTGTATTCTTTTTCAGTTTTAGAAAACTGTTCTGAATTTTGAGCTTATTTTGAGTGTACTCACATTCCTCGACTGGCAGAAGTACATGAATTTTGAACTAAAATTCGTTGGACATTTAAAAATAAAATACTTCAAAGAAATTGGCAGAGTTAATTCTGCCTTTCATTAAAGAACAGTGGAGGCAATGCATATGCAACTTCTATCGCATCCTAATAGTAGAAGAAAATTCATGTTTGGTCTTTAATTTGTTTTTCACTTAATCACAAAAGGCACATACACATATACACATATACACATATACACACATATACACATATACACATATACACATATACACATATACACATATACACATATACACATATACACATATACACATATACACATATACACATATACACATATACACATATACACATATACACATATACACATATACACATATACACATATACACATATACACATACACACATATATACATACACACATATACATATACACATATATAC
>RDPX01000132.1:696155-716647 GCA_003991215.1 Morbakka virulenta | reverse complement strand
ACACATATACACATACACACATATACACATACACACATATACACATACACACATATACACATACACACATATACACATACACACATATACACATACACACATATACACATATACACATATACACATACACACATATACACATACACACATATACACATACACACATATACACATACACACATATACACATACACACATATACACATACACACATATACACATACACACATATACACATACACACATATACACATACACACATATACACATACACACATATACACATATAGACATATACATATATGTCATTCGTGTAAACAGCTATTAAAAGATAAATAAAGAGCTGATTTTTATTTATCTATTGTTAGTTATCAAATCAGGTACTCTCAAATTTTCAGATGTTCTTTATGTTATTAACAAGTTCAATTCTTGTTAAAAGGGTAGAAAGATAACTGATAGGAATGGTGGTGTCTCAGGTTTAAGTTGCACAAGTTCGAATTTCAGATTGAATAGTTTTAATACTCTTCAGTTTTAACTGCTTCCTGAGTTTCATTAGTCTGTTGTCATAGGACTGAATCATAAATGCTAAATTAACACTGTTAAGGAGATGACATGAATTACCGGTAGTAAATGAATGTGAATGAAAGTATGCAATATGTGCAAAGTTTGTTATGTCGTTACCTGTATAAGCTCCTTCAAGAGAGCTGACACAGGGGGGTTGTTGAGCAAAGCATATTACAAGAAACTTGCTTACTCTTTATTTCAAACTATCCTAGTTGAGATGACAAGCAAAACCACAAATGAATATGTATAGGATTAATGTTGAAGTCCTACTGTTTAACGATTCATGGTCTTACAAAGGTCGCTATTGCTAGCAAAAATGATTATTTTAACACAATGGTCAGTCAAATCCTACGAAATCTACAAAGTTTAATACCATGGTGATTTTTCAAAGTTCTTGAACCGTTTTCAGACAGTCTTTAGAGTCCTCACAGTTAATGCAGAGAAAATGGAATTGAAAATCTCTATAACTTGGTTGATATGTTTTAAACCGATTGTTTTAGACTAAAAGAATACCTTGAGACATTGTTATTTGTAAGACTACAGTCTATTGATAATTTATCCAGTCGGCTAACCTTACTTCACCCATAAAATGAGGTACGTGACAGGTCTAACTTGGTTGCAGTTAATATCGTGTGGTATGAATTAGGATCTACCGAGTGTGAAAGATTCAAGTTGTTCTGAAATAGCTTTTCAAAAAAGCAAAAACTTAAATATGGATAAATATTTAAAAGTTTATAAAAAAATGAAAGATATGGTGTGCACTGAACTGGGCAAGAACCAGTGCCTATGAGTATTGTGAGCACACGCACCACCAAGTGAACTCAAGAAACCACTTTCGTAATGAGATCGTATTGCCACCATCCCTTTCATTTGTATACAAAGAATTTTCATCTCTCTGTACAGTAGTCCTCCTCAGTAACGGTCCCTCCAAATAATGGTATTCTCCCAATAACAAAGGCATTTCTGTGCCCAAGACTGATTTCATATTAAATGTAGTTTTAGTGTTTCTCCAAATAGTGGTTCCCACAATAACCCGAAGAATCAACACCAAATCGTTCCCACATCTGACTTTTCCCTCCAAACAACTGTTGTAGAAAATGAGGTTTGCATGTGAAAAGCATCCGTATTTGTGCATTGAGCTCCATTGTCGTGAAAACTGCTTAGTTCTAGTAGTGTAACAATCAATATGAATCAATCATCAACGAACAAACCAATATGATAGTTTGTACTGTCTCATACTAACTGTATCTGGTATTCTTTTCAATTTTAGTGTAATCCTCTCGCATTGATATTTATCAGCGCATTCTACTATACTTGCATTCAATATATATTGCTGACATACACAAATTGTATTTTATACTTTAAATATTCCTATAGAGTACAAGAATAAAGGAAAAAGAAAAAGCAAAATAAATAAACAAATAAAACATGAAAAATTCTGTTTTCTCCAAAGCAAGGTTTTCTCCCAATAATGAAAACATGGCTTCCCGCAAGGATGTTACTTATTAGGGCAACTACTGTATTCGAAATCCTCTTCTTTAAAATTAATTTCACTATTACCAGGTTATAAAAGAGATGAACTGTAACTATCAACTGTAGTACACAGTAATGTGTTAATATATATTGTATTAATCAATAAACTGAACTGTAGATAATCATGATTCTGACAGAAAGGAGTTAAGGTGAGAAAACTGAGTAACATTTTGACAAAATCAAGGAGGTACCAAATCAACTTAAGCATTGGAAATGGAGAGATGTAAATCAACATCAAGGCTGCTAGTTTTCATAGATTATAACACGAAAAGGAAGCTATGTTATGAAGCTCAACTTGTTTACCAGGAGGTATAGTGGAGCTATTCAGCTATTTCATTTATAAAAAGTGAAAAATATATTTGCACCAAAATTGGTTCGAACCAATGTCCATGGCTCTCATGGCCACCTGGTTTACCACTTTTACTATCAGCGCCAGTCCTTCACCAGTTCAATTTTGCAGCCATATCTTTCACTTAATTGTGGTGTTCTTCTTCCAAATCTCTGTCCATGAAAAACACATCCCATTTATGCATATAGGGCTGAGCTTCCCACTAAAAGACGGCTTCAAAGCGGATCAACCAATCCAAAGCAGAAAATGTGGTTGAAAAAGCGACCCATTAGCTTAGGCGATAGAGCATGTGGCTATAACAGCCACAGGCCCTGGTTCGAACCCAGCTCGGTTTTCATTTTTCTACAATTCCAACTCCTCTCCATTTATGTCATATTATTTTCATAATTTTGTTCTCATAGCATGGACCCTAAATACAACAGTCATTCTAGTAAAACAGTTAAGTCAGGTTTGTTCAAAAAAGAAATTTATGTTTTATTGTGTATTTGTTTCGATGCAATGTTTGTTTTCGTCAGTCGATACAGTTTGAAGATGACCTTTTGCTTAAAAGGTAATATCCACATTGTAAGGGTTTTTGAGTTATCTTTGCAGCCAGATTATATTCGTTATTTTCTTTTTCAGTTAAATACTCAGTCACAAAGAGAAGAGACGATTAGTGTAGAATATGATATGATAGGATAGGATAGGATAGGGTATGATATCATATGATATGATAGGATAGGATAGGATAAGATATGATATGATATGATTATTATATGATATGATAGGATAGGATATGATATGATATGATATGATATGATATGATAGGATAGGATAGGATAGGATATGATATGATATGATATGATATGATATGATATGATGTGATATGATATGATATGATATTGTATTATATCAATAATAACAATAATAATAATAATAGTAACAATAATAGTGATGATAGTAATACTAATAACATTTGAATTCAGGGCTACCTCTTCAGTAAACATATTACAGCTATCCTTAAGACTCTTGTTAAAATTAAAAGTTTTAAAGGAACAAGGTAAGACTTACAAAGGACAAAAGCGTTCATTAATATTATTTTTTCATGATCGCTAGATGAAGATTGATTACCATAGGATTTGTAGTATCTAAAATATCAACTATACTAATTTTTCCTTCAAAGAAAGAGTTTGGTGAGCAGTTACCGTTACGGTGAAGTGGAATAATTAAAACAGATCTTGGTATCAGATATACACCAAAAACAATTGATGCTTGTAAAATAGAAGAGGTAAAAAATGTGATAGGATTAGATGTTGCCAAAGTCAGTTGCATATCACATTTCATACCCTGCATCAACTATTACTGAAGCAGCTTACATAAAATCATGTATAGGACTGCAAAACTTCTAATGATATATATATATATATATATAGGACTGCAAAACCTCTAATGAGATAGGGATGCCACAAAACATTACCTTACAATTTGGTGGGTAGTGGGAAAGGGTGGGGCCCTTCGGGTGAGTAGGCAGGGCAACTACTCTTCAGCTGACATCATACAAGAAGTAAAGTCAAAATATTAGTAGGAGTATAGCATTCTTATTTTTCTACTCAATTTGCTTTGACCATCAAAAACCCACACATAATTAACTATATATTTGAACAATGTTTGTCTCTTTTCACTGTAGCATAATATCATCAACAATATAAATGTATATATATATATATATACAAATATACTTGGATATTAAGAATATCAAATTCTAAACTTCCAATGATATATTTCAAATGACAGAGACGGTTTATGTTAGGGAAATTATTCAAATCACACTTTAAAATGGAGCTGACAAATTATATATGTAATATGGTTTCCATGTTTCTACCCTCTATGGTGAAGTATAATTACTTACTTAATATTCATTCATTAAATTAATATTCAAACTTAATATTCATTTATTAAAGAAATCTTTGTTATATCTATTCAGAATGAAATAACTTTTGGTGACGGAAATTGAAATTCTATGTAGTCTGTTCCTGACGATTCAGCAAAACGTGAAATTAGAAAACCCACCATTGCTCAGAAACAGTGGATTTTTGATAATTATTGTTGTGGTATATACCTGACTAGGTTTTTATTGAAAAGGTATGTATGAAAAAGAAATCATATTAGAATGAGCTCGTAACTAAAGTATTTCGGTGAGATAGTAGTATACATAACTTAACTATATATTAACCTTCTTGCTTTTTATTTTAAGGTCTTAATGTTGAACTTGTATTTGTTGCAGCTGTCAGTGCTTGATAAGACAAGTCTATGTCCTAACACTAAAAGATGACTGCTTCAGGCTTTAGTCTCTTCTTACCCTTCTATGGATCGGAAGTTTAGATCAATAGTTATTATCATTATTATTATTATCAAAATATTAAGAATTAATAGTAAGTATATTTAACTATGTCAATGATTATTTGGGGTAACACTTTAAACTATAGTTTAAATATAACCATAAATTCTCAGCTACTCTTCTTTGTCAAATCACTTTTCAGATAAAAATAAACAAGCATTATGGGAAGGTTGTCTCATTAATAAAAACTAGTTCAGTTAACCTTGAACATTTTCTTAAGAGAATGCTATCTGAGATGCTCATTTACGTAACCATAAAACATTCTTATGGTCAAAAAAGTGTTTCCTTATCACTTTTTTATGATTAAGCATTTCAATCCATACAAAACCTAATTGAAGTCTTATGGTAAGTTAAATATGCCTATGCCTTGTCCTCAGTAGAGTGCGCCATTGTCCATGATCTTAAGCTGCTTTTTATCGGGACGTTCCATGACATCAGAATATGAATGGTAAGCTTTCTACAGATATTTTTCACCTTAGCATAAAAATTCTGTCCATTAAATTTCACGACAGTGTATTTTTTGGTCAAGATATCACTATGCTGCACATGACTAGACCATAGAATGCTTCTACTTCCCAGAACTGTATCAACTTTCAGCAGACTTACTATTTGCAGACGACTCTGTCAGATCTTTGTGTTAAACTTTTAATTACTGTTTAATAGAAATGATTCTGTGAATACAGTTGCAATGAATTGGGATATATTATCTAATCAGGTCTTAATGATTTCATCTCTTGCTTTTGCATTTCAAGTACTTCCAGATAATCCCATAAATTCTAAATTAAATTGTACTGAGATTAATTAACTGTGGAGTTCATTTATATAAATAAACTCAATATTTGACAAAGTCAAAATTTTCAAGATTCAGTTCTATTTAATGGACCATGTTATGTGTTAGAGTTCATTTAAGGAGTTACAGAAAGCAAATATCTCTCAAACAGTCAAATTTTTGAGGAACCATTCAGTTTTAAGAAGGGTAATTTTTGACAAAGTGTTTTTGAAGACTTACTTTAACCAGATGTTAGTTTCTTAAAGACAAATGATTTTGACGTTTGTCAATAAATTGTTGTATATGATTTTCAAATATTAAGATTTTAATCCATCTAAGAAGGTCTTTGAGGTCATTATTGTTTGAAGTCAAGTAGCTATCTTTAAGGACCAACACAAAAATATTTTGACTGACATTCAAATGTAAAACGCTTTGAAAGGGGATTGAGATGGTTAAAGCCATCAATACACAGTGGAAACTATGGTTTTTATTATTCAAATGAGTATATATTATTTCACACTTTTTAAACGTAACAAAAGCACTTACACAAGAGGTACGTCACTATTCCTACTAACATTACAATTCTAGTAAAAATTAATATTAGAAGTAATATTAATTAGTAGTTAGAAATAAGGATAGCATTTTAGTGATGTGAACTTTTATGTTTCCGGTTCAAGAAGCGAAACGTGAAACAACTTTAACAGTTTATTAATTTGATGCTCTAGAGACTGTTTACGAGATTGTTTATGGTAATTCTTTTTCAAATGTTGTATTTAAATCTTAATTGGCCCTTTTTTAATGTTATTTTGAAGAGGTTTATTGTTAATGTAGTTTGTACTGAATATTTTGTCCCAACTTGGAACGGAATGACTCTTATTTTCTGGAAGCTTCAGTTGCCGTCGCGAAAGTTAAGAAGAGAATTCCAGCGGTAGGAAGTAATAGAGTGATGCAATCATGTAGACGATTTAGTAAAACAAATAACCCAATAAGAAGAGTCCCTGATAGAACAATTGGTTAATCAAATCTAGGAAAAGTATAAACCCTAGTTTGAAACTAGTTTAGTGTAATATGTGTTTTCACCCTGTCTCTTCTTTATAAACTTTTTCATGTGCTATTGATTTTTCCTCCGTCCAGAACCTTTGTATACAGAATGAAAAATTGATTATAATTTTTTAAATATTTTTAAGCATTTAAATAGCTGACAAAAGAGATATTGTTTAGCTTAAGTTCTCTTTCACACCTTTTACCACCCCTCTCTCTTTTCCTTCTTTTCCTCGTTCTCCTTTCTCTCTTTCTTTCTCTCTCTCTCTCTCTCTCCCTCTCTCTCTCTCCCTGTCTGTTTCTCTCTCTTTATCTCTATCTATCTATCAATTTCTACCTATCTGTCTATCTATCTCTCTATCTCTCTATCTATCTATCTATCTATCTATCTATCAATTTCTACCTATCTATCTATCTATCTATCTATCTCTCTATCTATCTATCTATCTATCTATCTATTTCTATCTATCTATCTATCTGTCTATCTATCTATCTATCTATCTATCTATCTATCTATCTGTCTATCTATCTATTTATCTCTCTATCTATCTATCTATCTATCTATCAATTTCTACCTATCTATCTGTCTGTCTATCTATCTATCTATCTATCAATTTCTATCCATCTATCTATCTATCTGTCTGTCTATCTATCTATCTATCTATCAATCTTTCTTTCTTTCTATCGACTATCACTCTATGTCTGTATTATTTTGAACAATCCATGACTTTGAATGTAATATTTTGTACTATACCAACATCGAAAATCTGATATTATGAGCAGTCGCTTTCATGATCTCGCTTCATCCTTCAATATGTACGTTTCTAAAAGGAATCGCTGCTTTAAAGTTTTTTTGTTTCTACTCTGGGCTACAAGATAAGTTTACTAAACTTTGTCTAATTTTGTAGCATTTGTTATTATGCTAAACACAAACTGAGTCTTAAGCGAAATTTATTTCATCGCTTTTCCATTTTCTATAGATTTATAATACTTTGATGCCATTTATAAAAACAAGGCACTATAGTGTTTTTTTCTTTGATGTGTTAAACTTTATCATTTTTGTTTTTTATGTTAAGCTTCTTCAGTTCCTTTTCTTTATCCACAATAATAGCCGAGCTGAATTTGAATAATTTTCTGTCAAATCACCTCTTTTCATCAGCCACCAGCAATATACTTACCTTAAAAATGAAGGTTTTTCCCCCTGACATTAGTCATAGAAATACAAAATCAATCTTGCACAAAAAGCAGGTTTTAATCAATGGTGTTCATTAAGAAAATAAAGAGGGAAGCTTTAAAAGAACATTTTTTTACAACGACATGCATTTATGAACTTAAATCTTTTTTTAATATCATCATAGAACAAATCAATCTTGAAACTTCAAATTACAAAATCATGTATTTTTTACCATTTATAAGTATAAGTTGCTGAGTGATGGCCGTTAAAGATAAAAATATATAAAAGAGCGATTGAAAATTTTAGCTATGTCATTCCACTTCTTATCTTTTCTCATTCTCAATAGATTTATTTCACCATATTGTCCGAGGTGGTTTACCAATCCTTATCTGTTCTTCAAAAGAATAGGAAGAATAGAATATTTTCCTTCTGCTTTCAAACCTCTCCGATTACATCGAAAGAACTTGATCTCGTCCTGTTTTGCTTGTTACCGGCACAATCTCCTCCAAGAAGGTAGTCTGCAATAAGATTGACTTATATCAGGTCAGGAATATGCATGAATATAACAGAATCTAGTTTTACGCTATTTTAGAACACAGTTTTTTTATAATCGGCTTAGAAAGTGGGATTTAGTTAACAGAATTGATATTCATGATTCGCAGCTGGGAAGTAATGAGAAAGTGAAAATAAGAAATCAACGCATAAAAAAATCCATGAAATTTTAAAAATTAGCAAAAACAAAATTTTCTCAAAGAGAATAGATAACTTTCTACATTAAAATGGCTGTTACAAAAGAACATAGCCAAAAAATTTTTAAAAATTAGAACAAATCTAGTAATTGATTCTACGATTTGCACTCAAAACGGAATGAAAGGAAAGGAGCAGAAAAGAAATCAACCATTAGGAAATATACATACGTAAATAAATAATAATGATGATGATGATAATAATAATAATGATAATGAAAATAATAACAATAATAATAGTGATAATAATAATAATAATAATAATAGTAATAAAAGTTCAATGAAACAAGAAAGTAGCTGTTATTCCAACAGTTACTGGGGTTTTGGAAACAGTTCCAAAGTCAATGAAAAATAGATTAAACAAAATCGGAATCCAAATGAAGATTGAAACCATGCAGACCACTGCGTTGTTGAACACCGCCATAATAATAAGGAAAGTCTAAGGAGGTTTGTTGCACTGGAACATCAAGAAAACTCGACCAAAAACTATTTTAGTGTGAAATGAACTTAAATAATAATAATAATAATAATAATAATAATAATAATAATAATAAAAGCTTGACTCAACTTATGACTGTATTCTTCAAAATAATAAAATCCTGGTTTCACTGCTACTGGCCCCTCTCTTAAGGTAACCCCGAGAAGGGACCCTTACAGGTGCTACTATCCCGGGCCAGGATAGACCTGAGAACAATGACACCTAAGGAGTAGTTCCACTTTCCCAAAAACTATGGAAATCCCTAACCATAGCCGTGTCACCGGATGCAGTTTAACGTCCTACCCAGGACATTAAAAATGAGATGTAATAAAAGCTTGACTCAACTTATGACTGTATTCATCAAAAGAATAAAATCCTGGTTTCACTGCTACTGGTCCCTCTCTTCTTATATGCACAATGGATTGTTACTAGCCCTTCTCTTATGAAATGAACAGTTCTGTTACCCTTCGGGGTTGTGCCATAGTTTAGTATGGATGCATCAAGTGAATCCAGGACATATCTGCCTTTTACCACTGATTGTTATGAAAACAATTGCAATATTTTGGTGCTACTAAAGAAAGATAATATTCATATCCTTTACTGAAAATCAACACTATCGTTATTTGACTTTTGAATGAGATCTTACCTCTAAAGATAAAAATAAAGATATATATCTGTTTGTGCTGCTGTAAACCTGCTACAGTATTTTATCTAAAACCCATTGTTTTCATTCTAGGAAGCAGGAACGCCTTATATTATCATCTATCTCAGTTGCAATTAAACTGAGGGTCTCTCTTGGAATCTTTTTCAGTAGAGATTTTAAAAAATCGTGGTTTTAAGATCCATAGGTTTTCGTAGATTCATTGTTATCTATGCATTTTGATTGCTATTCTAATCCCCTAAAAGATATGTTCATATTATTTCACATTTTATTTTGAAAAAGAAACATCAGTGCTTTGAAGTATATACAAANCTCTCTCTCTCTCTCTCTCTCTCTCTCTCTCTCTCTCTCTCTCTCTCTCTCTCTCTCTCTCTCTCTCTCTCTCTCCCTCTCTCCCTCTCTCTCTCTTTATTCTCTAAAACCTGAAACTAATAAGTTACGCAGTCGGCTGCCCTGAGCAAGCTCTGCACTTTAATACTTTTGCTTGCGAAAAAATGAACCAACTCTATTTAATGCTTTATGCAAAAAATTACAAAATAGAATCGAATTAAGCAAGTAATATAAAAAATAACACCTGTTTTACCCAAATATAGAGTCGCAATTTGCAATGGGTTTGGAAAGTATGATCTTATTCTCTCAATTCAACTGTTAGAAAATATTTCCTTACACTTAATTGCACAGTCGTTTCTAACTTCACTAATATTCAATAATGAAAACTAGTCTCTTAAATAGAGCTCACTTTTACAAATTCTGGAAGTGTTTACACATTAACGTCATTGTCCAACTTAATAAATCGTCTGAATAGCGCAAGAATCCTTGGTAACACAAGCTCCTTTTCTCTAAATCTGTGAAATGATTTGAATATTTAGTAAAAACAAAAAAACTGCAATTTGACTTCTTCTCTATTAATTTTCAATTTAAGAATATTTTTAATTCCTACAAATACCCTCGTTACAGAGACATTATAGCCCTATCAGTTTTATCCTAAATTTGAAGACCTGTTGTATTTCACTTGGAATAATATACTTTAAGTGAGAATAATTGATCAGGAAATTTCTTTCCGCCAAAAATCAATATTACTATCAAAAGCCATCTGTTGAAGAAATTAACAGATTTAATCAGCTGCAGTCATATATAAGGTACAGCCATTATACACAAGGAAGTCAAATTGTACTTTTTAAGGCAAAAATAATCGTTTACAGAAATCTTGGTTGTCAAAATTAACACCTTCCTGAACAAGGTCACTGAAGGCTGCAACGGTTTTTATTCAAAAACTAATTTCAAAGTCCAACTATATACTTAGCGGTTTCTCTGTCAAAATAGGAGATATATTGGACAATATTTACAGATTTGTCTTTTAGTTTATTTTATCATCATATTTTTTGCAGGAATTATATAAAAGGGGCTGGAGAAATAACAGTCTATAACTTGACTAGCGATGTCTGCTATAGAAATGACTTCTGTTTGCTCAGTTGTTTAAATACAGAAGATTAGTTCTTTCATTTTCTGTAGTTAATGGCAAATGATTTGTTCCTCTGTCATCTATAAATAAATAATAATTCTCTTAAAGCTACAGTTATGAAACAGAAAGAACAGTGAAAAAGAAATATCCCTTGTCTGGATATTTTGACAAATAGTAGACTAGATTTTGTCAATCATTTTATCATGGGTTACGATAGATTATTTTTAACACTTTACAGACAGCGTAAAAATTACGCAGAAGAACACTGTAGACTTGGTGAGAAATAGCAAACGACGATACGAATTAAAACAATGAAAATATATCAAATATTTCCAAGAAAAATAAATGCTATTTTAAGCAATATTTTAAGAGTAATGGCTGTTTTTCAGTAACGTTGAAACTAAAGGCATAAAAAAACAAATTCTAACTCTATTTCAATATAAAAGCTTTTATGTTTATCATGATTGTTATTTAGAATTTTAACTCCTTACATCACAGCAGTGTTAAATCTATAAATAAACAAATAAGTATATCAGGTATCCGAAGCTGTACATATTCACTGTGTAAATGCCTATTCTGCTTCAATTATCGATCTTCAAGTGAAGCACTTGTGGAACCTAAAAACTAAAAACAGGTTTGTCCTCCAAAGAGGTTAGAAACTATTTAATTTTCTGATCTCAATCCCTCCAAATCTTCCTCTGTTTCTTTGTCTGTCTCTCTGTCTCTGTTTCCTCTCTGGATCCCTCACTTTCTCTCTGTTTATCTATCCCATTCTTTTTCATTTATCCATTCCGATAACTGGGAGGTCTTCCTCTTACACTGAAGTGGCTAAGACTCTCTTTGTAAGCCTTAATAATTGATAAAACCTAGACTATCTAATGGCATCTGTACATCAGATCATTGTTGTTAACTACCTTCCTATCATTGATTGAAAACAGCAGTGTTTGGAAAGAACTAAGTGGCAAGTGAAGTTATATAGCCAGACAAATCGTATGCTATACATCAACACTCTATCAATGGAACTGTTTCCTCTTGAGTACCCTCTACGCAAGATACTACTCTTAATAGCAATTTAATAACTGCTGTTCAATTTGAAGGTCAGAAGTGTTTCTTTTGTCGAAACAACAATTATCTACGTTTTTTCATATGTTTTACCATATCTTGGCAACATCACCATAATATAGTAATGATCCAGAGCTCCATAACGACAAACTAAAGTTCTTTCTCAAGCCTGCTCAGAAAACTAACATTGCATTCAACAATGACATGATTGTCATCTCAACAAAATTCTACCGATCCATGAATATGTTGTCGATGGAGAATCTATTTATCCTAACCCTAAACGCTTCTGGTCCCTTCCTGAGCTACCTGTGACACACGATTCAAAGTCATCGAAGAAGTGTTTTGGACTATTTTCATATCAATGGATTCCTACCGATTCCTATGATATCAAGTCCATGCCTTTGTAGAACTTAAGCCAGGGGCCAATAAAAGCCTGTAAAAGCATTAAAAATACTACAGACAAAAGGGGAACTTACAACTGTTGATGAGAATATCCTATTTCAATGGAAGTAGATATCTCAGATATATCCCTTATTGCTCCCCGGAACCAACATGGTCATACAGTCCTTAAGGGTCTTTCAAGGGATTGGCCTCAAGTATGATGTTATTGCGAAGGACGCAGAAACCCTTGTTAAATCAGTGGATTATTGGTTGGCTTTTTTACTGAAAGGCAATTCACTCTTAAGACTGAAAGACAGTATCTTACATGTTTGATAAGCATCAAAAGAGAAAAATCAAGAATGATAAAATCATGAAATGGAAACTTGAGTTCTCCGCTATAGTTTTGATGAAGTCTATCGTCCATACAAAATAATATTCTATCTGACAATCTTTTTAGATAAAAATGTGCTGCCTCCTAATCCATAGAATCTACAGGCTTCCATTTACACGAAGCACTTTGCCATCCAGTGCTAAAATGAGTCACTTTGTTTGCTTAAGGAGCATCTCTTACCTCTTAATTAAGTAAAGAAAAGCAATGACACATACTTAAGCTGCAAGGAATAAAACCCTCTTTTTTATCAGTTGCCAGACGTAATCTTTAGAAAAAAGTAATATTGACTTCAAAGGAACATTAAAAACAACAAACGAAAACAAGTATTTGTTTAATATTGTTGACGCATTTTCACTGTTTTCTTTATTTTTCCTTATGGTGATGTGTCTACCCCGGCTGTCAGCCATCAAATGTTTGACATTCCTTTACTTATCTTTACGATGTCAGCATATGTTCATTTAGATCATGGCTAGTGATTCATAGATCTGGAGCTGCAAGCCTTATTAATACAGAGTGGTATTTCCACGAGTCGCCCTATTATCTGTAATCGCACAGGGAAATAGCCAGACTGAGCAATATAATGGGACTGTTCGACAGGCAATAAACACATGTTTAAAGTCCAGAACTTTGACATAAGGGCACTAGCAGAAGGTTCCCCCAGATGGTTACCCTTTTCGCTCATCATTGTGCACTGCAACTAAAGTAACTCCACATAATCATTTTCTATTTTTCGAAAAGATCCTCCTGTCTTACCTCTCAAACGTCATGCCTAACATGTTCTGGACCTGTCGCTTCAAAGGAAGATGTCCTTTCAAGAACATTCAATTCACAATTCAAAGACTTTGTGCTCCTTCAAACAAGCCAACGCTATGCTTATGTTTACTACCAAGATAGGAGGGTGACAACAGTCCCAACAAAGCATCTTGCTCCCAGTTGTCAGTTAATTAAACACAGGAAACTGACAAACTGATCAGGAACATTTACATTGCCATTCTTTTCTCGCTAGATGATTAAATTATATGGAATAATATAAAACTTTAGTCTTAACAACTTTTTTAGCTGATTTTTTGAACTCATGTAAAAAATAATGTAAAAACGTGAGATTTTCATGACTTGATACCATTGTGTCTTCTTTACCTGTGCTGTTACCAGGTGCTTTCCAATTCGGTATCTTCTTTACCTGTTCTGTTACCATTGTCACATTTATCATTAAATCATCTTGTCTTGTTTCAAAACATTCATTTATCCATTCCTTCAACCATTCTACATCCCTATTGTGTTGTATCTCATTCCCCCAAATACACGACCAGAATCTCTCGCTTTCTACAGCATCGGTTGTTACTCCTTCATCTCTTGACATTCCAATAAATTTCTATTATACTTTCGTTTGATCTTTCTGAAACAGTCTCTAAATTGGTGAATTCTCTGCTCATATCGCCACAATTTTGATGTTTTTGCCTGTACCCTTTGCTTAAGCTTTATGAATACACTATTCTCTCCTTTTTTTGATATTTTTTCTCAAACTCTTCTTAACCTTCCCTTCTAGTGAGTTCTTCTATTTTATTTCTTTGCAAAGTGTTTGCTTCCTGAGTCTTTGATTGAACTCTTTATCTTTCTTTTCCACCATGATTTTTTCTTTGTGTTTTTTCTTTGCATTCTGTGTCTTCAATACCGCCTTCTTTGAGATGTAGAGAGCAATTGGACCAATACAAATATTTGTGTCAGTTAAGTTTGCAGTTATTGTTTCCGGATAACTTTGTTCACTTTACCTATCAACTCTGACAAATCGTTTCAATTTACATTGTTAAGTCTTCTTGTATCACACAGTTCTCATGATTTCTCTCCAATCATACAATGCTCCTGTTTGTTTGGTTTTTAGCTTTTATTTATTTGCACTGATATCTTTTCAACTTTTTCCTGTTCTTGTGTTTCTATTTCTCGCAACTTCTTCGTGGAATCGTTCCCTTCCGCATTTTTACAATCCATTTCTACATTCTACGAATTTCTCCTGCCTCGGCTATGGTAAACCATACATTCTTTCTCATTGCCCTAACTTGGTTACATAATTTTTGCTCTGTTACTGCTATTAATTTCCTTTCTTCCCAAATGTCATGCATCCTTCCTCTGTATCTGTGTACATGCCTTTGTCATTTTTATGTGTTGGTTTACTCTGGAAATAACATTCTATCTCAGCAACATCCAAGTTCTTGTTCCACGTTATCTTGGTAGACCCTTGACAAAAACCAGGGCCCACCCTACCGTACAATGATACACCTTCCAGGAGAAAGCTCTTTGCTGACTGTTTCATCTTCATTATTATCATTATTATTATTATTATTATTATTATTATTATTATTATTATTATCAACGAGTGGTTACACATCATCCAGTAATAACAGTTTGTTTTGATATGTACATGGAGCAATCGTACATAGGAAAAACAGAGAAGTATAAAGAGTTAATTAGAATACTTGAGCAGAACGGGATAAAGGCAAACATAAATGTGCTATGTTTTGGATCACTTGGTTCAGTACACAATAAGGTTAGAATATGTTTTAAAAGATTAGGTCTGTCACACGATGAAGCAAAAACAACAATGAAATGGTGCGGAGTGTCGAACATGATAAATGCAAATATCATATGGCGAGAAAGATGCAAGCTACTACACGAAGAAAGGAACAGTGAACAGTGAAGATTCACCNAACGAGTGGTTACACATCATCCAGAAATAACAGTTTGTTTTGATATGTACATGGAGCAATCGTACATAGGAAAAACAGAGAAGTATAAAGAGTTAATTAGAATACTTGAGCAGAACGGGATAAAGGCAAACATAAATGTGCTATGTTTTGGATCACTTGGTTCAGTACACAATAAGGTTAGAATATGTTTTAAAAGATTAGGTCTGTCACACGATGAAGCAAAAACAACAATGAAATAGTGCGGAGTGTCGAACATGATAAATGCAAATATCATATGACGAGAAAGATGCAAGCTACTACACGAAGAAAGGAACAGTGAACAGTGAAGATTTACCAGATAAACATTTGACGCAGAGACATTAAGTTTATTGGTCTCGCTAGTCAAACAATATAGTAGAAATTATTATTATTATTATTAACGAGTGGTTACACATCATCCAGTGATGGATGAGTGAAAACTCAGATTCAGCACCCAGCAACAAGCAAGGTAAGTTGAATGCAGGAACATGTACTGTAGCCATGAGAGAAAATGAAATAGAAAACCAAATTTAAATGGCAACATCACTGCAACCTTGTTAGCACCTCCCCACAAAATGTCAGAAAAGGCACACTGCTGAAGCAGTTGTTGTTGTATGACAACAACTTATGACTACAGCACTCACCTTGCCTAGCCCGATAACTAACAATACACAGAAAGATATCCTTGTAATAGTACTAAGTCTGGTATTGTAGCATTGAAGTTAGAATTGTTATTTGTTATTGCTCTGTTTGATGACAAAAAATTTAATAGGCACGAAATGTCAAGTTGTAATGTATGCCAAAGGGAATTATTTTATTTTCTTCTTTACGCTTGTGCTCTGGCTGATCTTATTACCGTGATACTCTTACTAGTTTGGTCATAACAAATGTCCAAGGGGCCTTCTCCTTCATTACATCTCCAATACTTTTCTTAGGATTCTGGCAGTTCCCAGCAAGGCAGTTTTTTGCGTATCTGCAAAGTTACATAGAATACCAATCTCCAATCTTCTCAAACCACTTCTCAAATCATTTTCTTAAACTTCCAAGGGCTCTTATTACTACTGGCACTAATTAAAATTTCTTCATTTTCCAAAGTCCAGCTACTTCTCTTTTTAAGTCCTGATATTTTTAAACTTTTTCTCTTTCCTTTCTCTCTACCCTTCCATCCGCAGGCACTGCAATATCCACAATGATACAACTTCTCTTTTTCTTATCAATTAAGGCAATGCCTGGCCTCCTAGCCTCTTTTACATTGTCACACTGTACATTGATATCCCAAAGAAGTTTGAGATCATCATTTTCGACAGCCCCTTCAAGAGTGTGTTCGTATCACGTTTCTTGATGCTCCAGTCCATTTTTCTTGCAAAGATCCCAATGAACTTTCTTGGCAATATTATCGTGTTTTCTCTTGCACTCTTTCTGTGCTTTTCACATACACTAACTGTGTGCTGTACTGTCTCTTCTCTCTTCCCAAACATTCTACAATAAGAAATGTTGTCACTTTTTTCAATTCTGCACTTGATATATTTTGTTCTAATAGCCTGATCTTGGGCGGCACGTACAAGTGTCTCCGTTTTATGTTTTAGGTCACTTTTGGATAACCAATACCACATTTTCTCTTTGTCAACATTTTCAGTACAATCTCTGACAAATTGCCTAAAAATCTCTTTTTCCATCCATTTTTGCTTAAGCTCTTCAGATTTTTGCTTTTCTGGAATTTTTTTGTGGTAATCATGACTTCAGTAACAATCATTCTGGAACAACTCATTCCTTTCATGAGATTTTCTCCTGATTTCAAAACGTAATAATCCAAACTATTTTCTTCCCCTCTGACTACAAGCTCAAACTTATTCAGCCCTCTGCCACTTTCTTTCCTCTTCATATACAACCTGTCAACATCACTCTGAGGGTGTAATGTTCCTTAGATTGTCATCGTTTTCCTAGTCTTTGTGTCTACCCTTTTCAATCCACTTTATTTTCAATCTATTATACCAGCACCATATCTAAAAATTGCTACTGCTCATTTGTTGATTGCTGTTATTTTGTTCCGATCATTACGTTTTGATTTCAGAATCAATCTAAGTCTCCCTTTGTACTCTTTTATTGTTTTCCCCTTCATCTCTTTTCCTTTGATTTTATCACGTTCTACTACTCCGAGGTAGTTATCTGTTCTGTTTAACTTCCTTCATAATTTCGTCATTTGGGAGTTCTATACCATCACATTTCATCATTTTCCCCCTCTTCAATACTAGCACACCACACTTTCGAATTCCAAATTCCATCTGTGCTGAATGTATAGACAGTCTGCACAAGTGAATCAATCTGTTATTCACTCTTATCGTGCAATTTAAGGTCGCCTATGAAGACCAGATGATATACACTAAATTATTTCTTTCCCCAATCATAATCTGCCTTCACTTTCCTTAGAACCCAAGACATTGGAATCATATTTAACACAAAGAGTAATGGCGATAAGCTGTCCCCTTGAAAGATACCTTTGTTGACTGTTACATCGCCCAAGATTTCCTCCATTCGACGTTAGTGATAGTTTCAACTGGCGCATGCTTTTCTCTAAAAACATTCTCACATTCTCTGCAATACCAAACATTTTCATGCACTCAAAAATCCAGCTATGGGAGACAAAACCATAAGCTTTTTTATAATCCACCCACGCCATAGCCAAATTTGTGTGTCTTTTCCTGTAATCTTTTAAGACCGTTTTGTCTATCAACAATTGGTCTTTCGTCCATCCACTTCTACGTTTACAACCGTTTTGTTCTTCCAATAACAGATCTTTCTCATCAAGGTACTAATGTATTTCTTCAGCTATCATCCCAGACAATAATTTCCACATTAGCGGTAGACAGGTTTTAGGGCGATAATTGTGTGCTACCTTTTGCTGGATCTTGCTAACATAAAACCATACGACCATAACTCATCCATTTAGGCAAATCACAAACTTCCGTAACAATCGCATTTAATTGCTCAGCTCTTAGTTCATGAAGGTTGGTAAGACTTTTAATCCAGAATCCTTGGACATTATCTGTCCCTGGAGCTTTCCAATTTGGCATTTTTCTTAACTGCTTTTTGATTTTGTATACAGCTATAGTCAATTCGTCTTGCAGTTGTTGTTCTTCATTCATATCTTGCTTTAAATCATTTAGCCAATGGACCTCCTTGTTTTGTTGTTTTTTAACACTTAGCTATCAATCCAAAACTTTCTGCTTTCCTTAGAATCTGGTACACCTATTGATCTGGAACCACCTTCATTCAACTCTATGTTTATCTTTTTCTGGGCAAGATCCTTTTTTTAACGTCATTTTCCCCCTGCAATTGGGGCTCAGACGGTTCCCTTCAGAGGGACTCTGATTTGGCAGTGAGGAGTTTCTTAGCCGGATGCCTTTCCTGACACACCAACCAATGGCTTTTTTCTTTGTGAAGTTCCAAATTCTCCTGGCCAGCTCGGGGAATCGAACCGGGAACCTCTTGGTTACTGTGAAACTGCACTAACCATTAAGCCACGGCTACTCGATCAACATTAAAGATCCTATTCTCTCTAAATTGTGTTATTCTTTGTTCGAATCTTTTGCTCTTGGCACTTTTTGCAAGAAGCCTTTGTTTGAGTTCTTCAATTACGGTCTTTATTCCTTTCCTGTTCACCGTATACTTTTCTTTTAGATCCTTAAGTTTCAATCTTTTTATTTGGCTCTAGGTCCCCTTTCGATTGTCTATCAAGCATTTTAATTTCATGCTTTAGCCATTTAATGTCTTCTTCAATTCTTCACTTCCATTTTGCTTCCTTATTTTGCCTAGGTTAAAATTTCTTCAATTCCATTTGTTCAGCAGCCCACACATTTGCAGCATTAATAAGATTATTCGTTTCTGTGAGTTTTTTAGTTCTTACAAACCTGATTTCTGAATTCACTCTCTCAGTTTGAAGTCTTGTAGTTTTACTATTACCCGCTTTTAAAAGAATGTCATCGCTTGCTCGTTTTTCTACAATGATTTTCTTTAATTCATCAACAATTTCCTTTAGCTCTTCATTCTTATCACCATCATTCATTGCCATCTTATATGCATCTTCTATGTCCACTGTCATATTCCTTTGTTCATAGCTATTCTCCTCAACTTCATTAGTCGCCTTTCCATCTATATTAGCTTCTTCCATTACATAAACCCACAATTAGAATTCTTCTTCTACTTTTCTCCTTATCATTTCTAGTTCTAATTCAGACAGCCACCATTCGTTCTAATGGCTCTTGCTTGATCCCACACACGTTGCTCCGTTAACTCGACCAAACCCCCTTCTCTCCACCCTCTAAACATTCTTTGCCTATAACCTCTAACAGTTCTCTCATTTTCATTAAACGGTTTACTTCCATAAACCCATCCCGTGACTACAATGTTCATCTCTTTACTCCAATTCATTCTAGCAGTTGCATGATAACGACCGGATCCCCGCTGCTGCTTTGAACAGGATTTGCCTTTAGCTCGATTTCAATATTCTCTTTTAAGCTTGGAAATATTTTTGAAACACTACCTTGTGCTCCAACAACTATTGGTACCACCATAACTTTGCTCAGATTCAATAGTCGTTTAATTTCCAGTTTGAGGTCATGATATTTTTAACCTTAAATTTTTCTGTTTCAGATATCCTTTTATCCTCTGGTACTGTTATGTCAATAATTATTGAAGACCTTTCCCTATTATCAGTAATGACTAGGTGCCGTTTTCTTTTCTTGATCTCCAAAAAATCTTATGGTCAGCATTTTCAACTACAACCT
>RDPX01000132.1:678643-692669 GCA_003991215.1 Morbakka virulenta | reverse complement strand
TTACTACTATTACTACTATTACTACTATTACTACTATGACTACTGTTACTACTATGACTACTATGACTACTATGACTACTATGACTACTATTACTACTACTAATACTACTATTACTACTATTACTACTATTACTACTATTACTGCTATGACTACTATGACTACTATGACTACTATGACTACTATGACTACGATTACTACGATTACTACTATTACTACTATTACTACTATTAGTACTATGACTACTATGACTACTATGACTACTATGACTACTATTACTACTACTAATACTACTATTACTACTATTGCTACTATTACTACTATTACTACTACTATTACTACTATTACTACTATTACTACTATTACCACTATTACTACTATTACTACTATTACTACTATTACTACTATTATTACTATTATTACTATTAATACTAGACCTTTTACTAGCGTACATTTGATGACGAGCAAGTATTTACTGTATCTCGGTTGTCTAAAATTAGAACTGGGTAAATATAAGTAATAAAGAATGAAGAAATCTAACCTGAAAAAAAAATTACCATAAATGAATATTTTTTATGATAACGGCATTGCATTACGCAAACAATGGAGAAAAAAATGCAAAGACGCTGACTATATCTATGGTAATATCAATATATTTGGAACATTCCTGCACCGATTTCTTATGAAAAGGGAGAGCATTTTACATCAACTGCGAAGGAAGGAGATTCTGGAGGTATAGTAATGATTTGAAAAATGCTACAAGAAAAAGATCATATCTAAATGAAACAATTAACCACCTTGGCCTAAGTATTTCGCATCTCTGGCATTATTTTATTTCATTTACTTATTTTTCATAGACAATCCGAAGCACATTGTAATGACTTAGTAAAAATCGGACGCTCATTTATAGAACCACATCTGCTGTTGATAACAGATTGACAAATCATCTTCATTAATGTCTACAAATTGAAAAATTCAATCTTCAAACAATGAACAACTATAATCAAACACGGGAAATACACAAACAAAAAAAATTCAATGAAGATTTAAAATATCATGTAGTTATCAATGATTGTAAGCAAAGCTATAAAATATTCAACAACATATTGCTTGATAATATTGATAGCTCTGCACCACAGAAAATGAAAACAATTTAGGCTGGCAGGGCAACTTAAACCAATGATTAATTCAAAAGCCTTATTATACTCAATCTTAAAACCAATCCAAAATACCACAGTTCAACAAAAACATAGCAAAATTGAAAAGTTAATGAAATGAGCAGAGACAGCTGCATTAAGCCAATTTGAAAAGTTTAAAACAATATCTGAAAAGTCGTGATACCAATTTAAAAAAGTAAAAATTAACAGTTTTAAGAAACCATCAATCCGCTATTTATCGATAAAGGTTAATATCAAAATAAGATTATTTTTCGAGAAAACAGAAAACCTATATCTTTTGGAAAAGAAGTAATACAAATCGTTTTCTGTTTGTGATCTGCTGGATATGAAAACCTTTCAAACGAAATTCTAAAGCAAATCCATTTTCATAGAAATGAACTAATTAAGTAGGAGCTGAATCAACGTTTTGAAAACATTTGGGATGGAATCTCGACATTGCGATAAGAACAAGTGGTGAACAGAAGTTGTATCGAACTAGTTTTGAACCAGCACCTTTTGCAGTTATGGTCATTTGTTAAGCAAACAGGTTTTTGGGCTCTACATTCTGATACTCAGCTAAATCCTTAGTCATCAAATAAGTACCATGCAAAGAAAGAACTCGCCCTAATGAGATTCGAAAAAGCACCAAAACGGAGAGGCCAGATTCCCAGTGAAACACCTAAATCAATCGGCGACAGATACAGTTTGATGAAAGAGTTCAATTAAACCACTCAACTATTTCGTGGTTCCTTTGACAAGCAAAGACATCTTAAGTAGTAAAGAAAGAAGTCACGAAACTAATGTGTCGCATTTAAAAACCATCCTTGGTTTCAAACAAATATTTATTGTGATTCCTTAATCAGCAAACCTGCTCTATAAATATTTTTAGACAAATACAACTAAAAATGTAGATTTCATTTAACTGTTCATGAAAATTAGTGAATATTTATAGGAAGAGAGGATACAGAGAGTTATTTTTTCGAATCCAACTATATTCAATGACTTTGGTCTTGATAGTTATCTGCGCGACTAACTTACAGCAGTTTAACTTTTTATTCAGCTCAATTTTGCAGCTTTGCCTTATATTTGAATGAAACAGTCTTTTCTGAAATTTTACTCAATACATATTTCATTCAAAGACTTAGGTAACCCTCATTCTCTCAGAATGATGACGCTACCTTCAAATGAGAATCCGGACGTAAAGGTGCAGTACAGCCTTATCCACACATAGAGCATGGGCCTTTAAAATGGTTATAAAATTGAATCAACAATAACATCCATTGTAGACAAGTTAAGGTTAAAACTCTAGAATTATTTTGTGATCATTTATTAGTATTAGCCCATTCTTAATATATTTTAATCGAAATTTTGACATTACTAATCATAAAATGAGGTTCTTTAATACAATATCTTCAAGGCACTTTAAGTCCTCGGTTTCTGTCACATTCTAGAGGACCTGTCACATTCTAGAGAACCTATCAGATTCTAGAGGACCTGTCACATTCTAGAGGACGTATCACATTCTAGAGGACCTGTAACATTCTAGAAGACATGTCTCATTCTAAAGGACCTATCACATTCTAGAGAACCTGTCACATTCTAGAGGACCTATCACATTCTAGAGAACCTGTCACATTCTAGAGGACCTATCACATTCTAGAGGACGTATCACATTCTAGAGGACCTGTAACATTCTAGAGGACCTATCACATTCTAGAGGACGCATCACATTCTAGAGGACCTGTAACATTCTAGAGAACCTATCACATTCTAGAGGACCTGTCACATTCTAGAGGACCTATCACATTCTAGAGGACCTGTAACATTCTAGAAGACATGTCACATTCTAGAGGACCTATCACATTCTAGAGAACCTGTCACATTCTAGAGGACCTATCACATTCTAGAGGACGTATCACATTCTAGAGGACCTGTAACATTCTAGAGGACCTATCACATTCTAGAGGACGCATCACATTCTAGAGGACCTGTAACATTCTAGAGAACCTATCACATTCTAGAGGACCTGTCACATTCTAGAGGACCTATCACATTCTAGAGGACCTGTAACATTCTAGAAGACATGTCACATTCTAGAGGACCTATCACATTCTAGAGAACCTGTCACATTCTAGAGGACCTATCACATTCTAGAGAACCTGTCACATTCTAGAGGACCTATCACATTCTAGAGGACCTGTAACATTCTAGAGGACTTATCACATTCTAGAGGACCTGCAAACGATTCTATCTCCGGTTTATAAAGGTGCAATACTATCTTTTGAATGTTCTTTCGGTATATGCCTAACTGCCTTTCCATCTTTAACAATTCTACAGCGTAGCGATCGTTGATGTTCTCTGGTTCCATATTTCCAAATAAAATATAATTTACTTCAGGAGAACATATACTTTTAAATATAAAATGACTAGTAACATAATTATGAAACTCTGGTGTACGGATTTGTAGACTAGCTATTATTTTGTGTCTTTGTATTTCTATATTTACAATCGGTATACACCTCAAATAATAATACTACAGAAATAAGAACGTTCCATTATGGAATCGAATTTTTTTATGTCCATTTTGAGTCTTCAAATTAGAAAAATGTTGCCTCTTTCAACTAATTCGTTTAATTCTTTCTCATTCAAGTAAGCTTTCTTTTTTTTTTGAATAAAGTCAAAATAAAAGGACTAAAGAAAATAAAAACAATCTTTTTCAAAAGGCTAGTGAGTTTGATACTCATCGTAAAAATTTATGAAGGTAGATGGGACAAAAAGATTTGATTTTCAACGCGTTTCAAAACGAGGAAGTAAGTGGCATAATAATAATAATAATAATAATAATAATAATAATAATAATAATAATAATAATAGTAATAATTATTATTATTATTATTATTATTATGTACGGTTTTCTTATGAATGCTGTTTATTTACAATTACTTACCGGGTCACACCCAGTGACCTGAGGCAATTATTATTATTATTATTATTATTATTATTATTATTATTATGTTGTTGTTGTTGTTGTTGTTGAAATTACTTTGAATTGCATTTTAAGATCAAACACCGGGTCAAAACCAGTGACCTTGGGTGAAAGAAATCGGAAGTTTTGTTGTTTAAGTAAGGAACAAAAAAATTATTAAAAACAACAAAAAACAACAACAATAACAAAAAAGTATGTATGAAAAAATGAATACTTTTTCCACTGTGGTTCACAAACATTACATAACATAACATTACATTATGATCATAAAAAAAATAATTTCTAGTTAAAGATAATTCAGAAAGTAAGTGCCCTTCTTAATATGTGAGCAGTGCAATTTAATACTATTTTGTGGATTTCTTTCAGTGAAGGATCTCCTGGTATCATCTCGAAATATTGGGAAGCACCTTTCTTTATCAGGCCCAAGGCACCAACTACAACCGGAATGGTTTTAGTTTTCAGATGCCTCATCTTTTCGATTTCGATCTCTAAATCCTTGTATTTTGCGAGTTTCAAACACTTTTGTAGAGACATTTCTATCACTTGGCACACTCATGTCAATGAGAAGGCAGGTGTTGTTTTTCCTGTCCTTGATGATAACATCAGGACGTTTAGCTTGTATTGTGCGATCTGTCTGGATTGCGAAATCCCATAAGATGGTAAAATCTTGTCCCTCGGTGACTGGTTCTGGGGGCAACTTGTTCCAGTTACTGTTAGTCTCTACAAAGACGTGTTAGCAGATCTTGCAATTGAGGTATTGTCCAACCCTTCAGTTTCCTCCTTCAGTCCGGAGCATCTGAGCCACTGATGGGCTGCAAGTTCAGCAACATCAGCAAGTTTAGCTCGAGCTACAAACTGTCCATGGATGGGTATTTCTTAGCACAGGGATCCAAGCTGTTTTAATCCGAAATTTTTAGACAATTTCTTTGTTTTTCGGGCAATTTCAGTTGGAGTTAAGTCATTGTTTTCCTGTATTTCGAGATTTAGTTCGCGAGAAAATTTGTCTGGTTCCTTAATAGCAGAATGAAGTTTTTTGGAATTTTCATGGAGATTGACCAATTGCAGCATCCAATCATTAGTGTTGTCTAAATACTGAGCGAGTCCAGCTGTACTGGTTTTGAAAGATAATTCGAGTTGAATTAAACCTTTTTTTCTGAGTACATAAAATCGGTCTTTGTCAGATTTTGGGTAGTGCATTTTATAGCAGGTTAATTGCTTTCCACTTTTTGTATCTAGTTTCATAATTTCACTCAAGTTCCAGTTGATGATATTGAAACTATAAGTAACCACCGGTATCGCAAACGTGTTAATAGCTGTGATTCGATTTTTCGAATTCAACTCTATCTTCAAAATAGACCTGACATTCTTTCCTGATTTTTACTTTCATTTTCGCGTGCTGTATGCCATCCCCTTCATTAGCATCCACGTATTTGTAAGTTCCTTCTTGATCTAGTTCTTTAATTACGTCATCGTTACTAAGCACTACATTATCTGTGTTCGTCTATTTTTCCCTTCTAAACGTTACTTTGGCGCACTTGTGTAATCCAAACCCCATCCCAATGTCATCGCTAAATGCTTTTACTGTTTTAAGTAGCCCTTCAAGTTCTCCTTCATTACTAGCATAAAGCTTCAGGTCATCCATGTAGAAGAGGTGATTCACTTTCTTATTGTTGATCTTACATCCATATCCAGTCTGATTTAAAAGTTTAGATAAGGGCATGAGTACCATACAAAAGAGAAAAGGAGAGACCCAGTCTCCTTGAAAAATCTCACATTTAACCTGCATACCAGGAGATGACAAAATACCGTTCTAGTGAGAAAGAAGAAGATCTGTTTTCCCCAATTTCATAGAGGTTTTCAAAACGTTAATTAGAGTATGAGACAATTTAAATAGTTCTAACATCACAGAAACCAAGAGTGAGGAATGCTGTCAAAGGCTTTTTTATAATCAATCCAGGCAGTGCATAAATGTTTGTGTTTTGATTTCCCATTTCCTAATATTTATTATTAGAAAATTTATAAGCAATTTGTCTTTATACCCGTAAAATCCTTTTTTGCAACCTTTTTGTTTGATAGGGAAGATGTTGTTTTTCTCTAAGTGTGTATATGTTCATTCTGACAGAAATGAAGTTAACAGTTTGACGTTGACAACCACGTAATAGGGCGAAAGTTTTTTGGATTTTCAGTGTCATTAGTCTTATTTACAGTCTTCGCGAGCAAATAGGTAGTACCGGAGAAAAACCATTTTGGTGTTGAGTCTGGTTCTGTCATCAGTTTATTGAAATTCACAGCCAATTTCGAAGGAGTGGAGTTCAAAGTATCAAGTTAGAAGTTGGGGATTTGATCTATTCCTGGAGATTTGTGACTTTTTCAGCACCTTTTTGATCTCTTCAACAGTAATATTTCCTCGTTGCTGTTCTGGGATGTTTTTAACATCATTTTCAAGATTTTTAACCCATTCAGAATTGTCATTATGTTCTTTTTCATTGCCCCAAATTTTGTTCCGAAATTCACGGACCTGCTCCTCTGAAAGTATTTCATTCATTGTAATCGTTGCCTTTCCGATTTTACAGTAAAACGTTTTGGCATCAGCTTCAAAGTTCTTATTTTTTCTGTAATTTTTTTTTTTTTTTAACCTACGCAATCTTTGGGCCTTTAATTGAAGTTTTTGTTTCAATTCCTCTTTAATGGCTAGGATTTGTTCTTTTTTCTCTATTCTATACTTTCTTGTTACTTTTCTAGCCTTTCCAGATCTTATTTCTTTATCTTTTTGTAGTTCATTTAGTAACGAGTTTTCTTTTCGAAAACCCTCTATTTCTTTATCAACTTTTCGTTCAGTAGCTTTTCTTTTATTGTTTCTTTTACTTTTTGACTTAACACCACATTTAGTTTCAAGTACCTTAGCTGTTGCACATATGAGATGGTTTAATTCTGTTATATCTGGGTTAATTTCTTCGCATAATTGATTCAGTGCTATGTTTCCTAGATTGCGGACTGGAAAAGCAAAAGAACTGTGTCATCAGCGAACATCGACATAGTCCATTTAAGACTTAAGTAAGCATCGATTATCAGGATAATAAAAAATAGTGATCTCAAAATGGACCATTGTGGTACACTTGAGCGTAATGGCTGTGGGTCAGGGAGTGTATATCAGAAAATAACAAATTCTTGTTTGTTTAAGAGATATTCAGCTATCTACTGCTACTCATTTGCATAAATACCATATTAGGAGATTGCATAGTAGGCAAGATTACTCACAGTCTGAAACTCCTTGCATAAATCAATAAACAAAGCCCCAGACCAACTCCTTTTCTCCATATTTTGTCTTACATGGCCATACAAGTATAGGACTGCGTCTTGGGTGCCTTTGTTTTTCTGAACCCGTACTACTGGTTTTCCATGAGGTTGTTTGATTCAAGAAACACTGTGATTTGTTTGCAAATGAAAGTTTTCTAATAGTTTGCATAGTACATACGAAACAGACATTGCTTGGGAACATTAGCCAATAGCAGATTTATTGTCTGAAATATGTTTGCCGATAATAAACCGTTTTCATGTGCTGAATTCAAACATGGTACTGGTTTTGTTCAATCAGATCAAGGTTTTAAGATAAACTAACATCTTGTTTTTGAAAGATGTGCAGGTATTTTCACTATTCTATTGATGTTCTAGTTTAGAGCAATTCCAGTACTCCAGGTACTGTGAACCTTTGTCTTCGAGAAATGCCATATTATTGGACTATCCTGCTAAGTTAGCCAAGGGGTGTTTGATTTGTTCATTGCTCTAAACAGCCATTTATTTATTTGCAGGCCTCCATTCATAGAAAACCTCCTGGAAGAAAACCACAATAGAAATGGCTCCCATAAAAACACGAAAACAATCAGATATATTGGCCGCCCGCAATCATAGCGTGGATTGATCTCTCTTCAAGTGACTAAATATTGTAACTTCAAAGGTCGGTTTATTCCAGCAGCTTGTTTACATCTAATTATTACAGAAAACTAACTCAATACTTGAAAAATTAGCAAATGAATTTCCGACACCAAAATTTGTTGTTTACCAGTGAAATAGGAATAGTTCCGATATAAATCACAAAGAAAGATGTATTGGGCGGTCCACAATTATGTCATACAACATAGTATGGTTTGATCTCTTTTCAATTAGCAAAACCATACGACCCAAGAGGCCGAATGTTATTCGAGGTAAATCTGCTATAAATAAAAAGAACTTGCAACAGATGGCCTTATAATTGCATTCAATTCCTCTCTGATACTGTGCAACGGAAGATTCCAGACTATCAACTTTGAATATCAACTTTCGCCTCATAGGATTTACTCGTCGATTTGAACAACAATCCATGTGAGTTACGAAGGCTAGTAGTTTGCAAAATTTTAAGGTCCATACGACTCAAGTTATCTTCGTATTTGAAAAAAAGTATACTTTTTTTTATCTTTGGTACAATTGTTTACCATTATTATTTCTATGCCAACACAATGGCTGCAGCCGGAAGATGCTGTAAAAGTAAGCTTGAAGCTTTCCTCTACATCTGGGGTGAATAGACCAAAGTTACAAAGAGAAAACAGGTCATCAATTTCGTAAAGCTTGCATACCATGCCTACTTCAGGATGAAACATAGTGGCCAAGACAAACCTTGGGCACCACACATGACCTGAAAGACTTGTACTGAGGATTTCGATAAGTGGACAAAGGGCAAACTAATTTGCTTTAGATTTGGAATTCCCATGGTTTGGAGGGAACCCGCAAATCAGCACACCTACTGCTACTTCTGCGCTATCGATGCACGTCGGATAAACAGAAAGAATCGGAACAGTCTTACCTATCCTGATCTGCAATCAGCACGTCGTACTGTAGTGTTCTGCTTGGAAATTAGGGTACCTGTATTCCAAGAGATTCCTACAGTTAGTGATGAAGATCTGTCTGTTAAAGAAGATGAGATAAACCTTGACCATGATGTTTCACATCTTTTTTCGGAGACGGAGTTCAACAATTTATTTTAAGATCTCAACTAGTCAAAGACTTCAGCCGAGAATCTGGCTTCCAGAATAAAAGAAAGAAATCTCCTTACTGACAGTACCCACATTAGCTTCTTCCACCATAGACACCAAGATTACCTCTCCTTTCCTCTGAAGAAGACTTGGTCTTCCCCTCAGATGTTGTAAATCTTCTGCACAAATTTGGAGTGCCAGAGTTTAAAGCTCAAGATTAAAGGCTGTTTATTGACAGCAACAAGCAATTGCTAAAATGTGTATAACTTCATAACTACAATCAGTATACCTCTGTACCCCTTGCACACTAACCTACACTTAAGGAAAAGTATGAGGTGGCGAGTACGTGCTGGAAAAAATTGCTATGATCAGCATGAGTGGTTTATTTGTGATGACCTGAAAATAATGAATTTTTTGCTTGAAATTTAGTCTGAACTCACCAAGTATCCGTGTTTTCTGCATGTGGGGTTGTAGGGACAGATCTCGCTATTACACCCAAAAGGGCTAGCCTTTGAGAGACGGCCTTCCTCCCTGCAGAGTACAAAATGTCATCAACAACCCTCTTATGACCAGAGACCGGATATTTTTCCCGCCGCTGCACATCAAGCTTGGCTCAATGAAGCAATTCATCAAAGCTCTGAATAAAGATTGTGGTTGCCTTGCCTACCTATGCAAGGCTTTTTCAGTATAAACGTTTGAGAAACTGAAAGCTGGTATCTGTTGTGCCCGCCGCAGCAGTCAGATTATAGGCAATGATAAATCCATGATTATTGTACACGACTATAATATGAGACGGAATTCTGGTATCTTCAGTAAAACGCAATAAACTCACAACTAACAAACTACAAATAATTTCTAAGCTCGATAAAAACGCGGAACTGGAAGCATGGAAGACTTTTGTTCTGGTGGTCAGATAGTTTCTCAGAAATAACAAGGCCAGCTATTACCCAACACTTATCAACAATTTACTCATTGCCTTTAGGAGCCTCGACTGCAACATGAGCATCAAAATGCACTACTTGTTTTTCCACATGGATCTGTTTCAAGAGAATATTTAATCCATGAGTGACGAGCAAGGTGAGCGATTTCACGGGGACATGATGGAGATGGAAACTAGACATCATAAACGATGGGATGTTGCCATGATGAATGACTTCTGCTGGTCTTTGAAGGGAAATAACCCTAATGCGGAGCATTTCAGAAGCTCAAGGAAACCAACGTTTAAACCATAAACGTTGAATAATTAAATACTTCAAACTACATGTTTATTTAGCTTCTTTAGCATTGATTACTGGCCGAGTAAAGTAACAAAAGCTTGTTAACTTTGATTTTTCAAGAAATGAACAATAACTTTCGCTTTCCACAAGAAAAACTCGAGAAAAGCACCATTAGAGTCATTATAGTACTTACTAAGGGACAATGTCTCGAGTGCCACTAATTTTAAAAAAATACAAAAAATCAATTAAGCACAAAACCTGACCTGATCAAGAAAAAAGAATTCCATTTTCGAATTCAACAATGTGGAATGATTCTAAAACAGCTCTAAAATCGCAGACAGCTTTCAAAATATTTTTTTTTGCAACGCATTGTAATTGTCTGGTTATATGCTTCGTGGATATTTTTACTTACTCCCAAAAACCAAGCACTACATGTTAAAAAATCTTTTACTTGGCAAAACACATAATCCATTGCTTAAAAAATTAAGACTTGAAATGTGCAGGATAAAAGTAAACAGATCTTAACAGTGAGTCGAAAAAAGATAAAAGAAAAACAGTCATTTTCACAAAAATTTTAACCTGACTTGAATTCCAAATTTAAGGCATCAAATAAAGTGGTTTAATAGTATCTGTGTTAGAAATAAGTTGACTCATAGTCGTGTCACTAGCATAGGCCAAAAAAGGACCTGGAAAATCTCTGTAAGTTTTTAAAGACATGATTGAGGTGGATGATTTTTAGAACTACGTAAACATAGACAAAACTTCCTGTTATCTCGATGTGCAAAGCTAATTTTGATAAAGGCGTTGTCAAGACTCTAAAGTTAAAATTACAGAATTTAAGCACATTCAGCTCACTGTTGGATTGTCTATTAAAAATATGGATGGGTCACGTACGGTAATTTTCAAAAATTTAAAGGAAGATCTCGCTAGAATATGTCCTCCTGGAATCTAGTTGATTGGGTCATAAGGAGGTAAAATGACAAAACAAATGATATTTATTGAAATTTAGTTGAATGGTTTTTGACAACAGCGGCAAGGTGCGTTTTATAGATCCGGTAAATCTGCTTTGTTCATGGATACAGGAAAAAGACATGTTGGATTTGTAGTGATGGAAAAATTTAAGGCAAAACTATCCTCCATAAAGAATATGCAGGTTGGTATAACACCTTCGCTTTAGCTTTTTGATATTCATATTCATAGGCCATTCAAAGATGTTTTAAAAGCACAATGAGAAAACTCGAGGAGAAGAATAAAGAGGCCGAATTTACTGAAAGCTTTAGTAGCAAACAAGCATCTTATTAGCTTATTGTTGAGTGAACTGATGACACCTGGAAAAGTTTGGATTCTCAGATGATTTCAGGAATGTAGCTACACTAATTACTCCTTGAAAATGAAAAGCCTCCATTCACAACTTCTTCACAACTTCAAAGCTACAACAGACTTTCACTTAATAACAGAATCTGTCATTCAGAAAGTTGATCAACTCTAAGCTAAAATGTCCTTCTTAAATAGCGAAATAGAAGATCAGCTACAGCCTGAAAACACAGGCGAAGTGAAGGATTGCAATTAAGAGTGATGATGAAGAAGGTAGTGATGAAGACAATGAAGAGGATAATGGTATAATTGTAAATTGATTATACTGATAGAAAGAAACTTTTGTTGTTGTTGTTGTTGTTGTTGTTTCAACGTCATTTTTCCCCAGTAACTTGGGCTCAGATGGTGTCATTCACAGGGACATGGATTTGGTAGTGAGGGATGTCTTGACCGGATGCCTTTCCTGACGCCAACACATGCCTCTTTCCTTTGTGAGATTTTAGTCACCCACTCGGGGAATCGAACCCGGAAACTCTTGGTTACGCTGCAGATGCATTAAGCATTACGCCATGGCTCCTCATTGATAGAAGGGAACTGAGCATTATTAAATAACTTTCAAACTTTCAACTTTCAACTTTTCAACTTTCAACTTTTCATATAATGAACTGCCAATTGAAGTTCGAAGTGCGACCTCGACAAAAGAATTTATAGGTTTATTGGACAAAGTTTTTAAAGTTTTTATTTAAGTAAAGAATGATTTTCTAGATAAAAATTAAACTGACAACAGTCCAAACTCTCAGGCGGGTTTAGCATATCACATACAATCTTCCAAGTTAAACGTCAATGGATCGATCGAAGTTTTAAATTTTTCAGATTTCGAATCTGTGAGTCAATCAGATTTCAAAAATACTTTTGTTATTTTCCTTTTAAGCTTAAAACAGGACCCATTCGACAACAAAAGTTTTTGTAAAAATGTATGTATTTCTAAAAGTTTTGAATTGGTTATCCTGTATAAATTTCGTAGAAAATAATAATAATATCTTATTTATTTTTATACCTGTTAAAATCACAAAGTTCAACAATTCTAACAAATATTAAATGTTTTAAGATTATGAGATTGAAAATTGGTCCATACGCTTTTTGTTGCACACTGTTTAGTTCTCGAAAATATAAAAACTCGTTAATAACTTGGATAAGAGTGCAACTCCTTTAAGCTGGGTAATGAGGTACAAACAATGTATACTGAACCAAAGGACATGTAATATAAGAAAAGACAGATCATGACAGTTGCTTTACAGACTGAAGTAACTTTACTTAGTTTTTAGACAGATCATTTCATAATTTAATTTATCTGTTGAAAGTTCGTCATAATTTCATGATGGTTTTCTATAGTAAGTGTTATTTATTAATTCATTTAACAAAAAACTATCCTCCAAGCAGATGCATGGTATAAATGACCTAAAGCGGATAGGGACAAAAAAGAACTAATGCTTAGACCGAAGATTACATTTTCAAAATTTGCCAAGGCGGTCTTGAAGCCAGCTGACTACCTCAGTCAGCTGACAGCATGTTTTTCACTTCTATAAAAGGAAGACATGGTTACATAATTCTTTACTTTTTCATGACCTTGAAAATTTAATTTAAAGGCGTTCTGTTCTGTCAGAGGAAAGACAATTAGACATTTTGAGCACAGGATAGAAAATAAAAACCTCTTATGCTTTCTCTTGATAAAAGCTATGTTTATTAGTTGTAGTATTATATTTAAAGGGCACTGCCTGGATGATACTTCTTAAACTGTCAGATTTTAATAGGAACACCGATCACGTACGAAGTTGGTAGATTATATTTTATCAAAGAGAAAATATGACATATATAAAAACTAACTCCTTGTCGTCTGGCAACCAGCATTCCAGTTCAAATTGAAACCAATTCTTTTGTAGAGACAAACTATTCAGTGATAGTGAAACCTCATAACTACTTTCCCTATTAATTCAAAAGTTTCTTACATAAAATGAAGTCGAAATTACACATGTCTCCTAAATGAAGAATAAAATTTTCAAAGGCGGATTTAAAGTTCCAAATGACCTTATAAACAAACATGGGTGCACCACCATCAAGGGTCATATTAAACATGATATAATGACGTAAAATATGTTTATTTATATATATATATATATATATATATATATATATATATATATATATATATATAAAGCTTTCGATTCGGTTATCCGTATTAAAGTGCTCAATACATAAATGCAGAGCGTAATATAAGATATGATAAGTTGGAAAGAATCAGAAAACTACACAGTCCATTTAGAAAAGCCTGTCTCGTGATTTTATACACT
>RDPX01000132.1:658085-678113 GCA_003991215.1 Morbakka virulenta | reverse complement strand
ATTAGTTACAGCTGTATGAACAACACAAAACAAATCATCGACATCCACAACAAGCGCACTCTTAACTCACAAAAGACAACCGACACCGATACAAACAGTACTAAGAACAAAAAAACATGCAACTGCCGACAAAACAACACATGCCCACTTGACGGTAACTGTCTACAAAAATCGGTTGTTTACCAAGCAACCGTTACACGCAAAGACAACAACACCACTGAAACATACATAGGACTGACAGAAAACGAATTCAAAACCAGGTACAGAAGTCACATCTCATCTTTTCGAAACAAAAAATACAGGAACTCGACGGAACTCAGTAAATACATTTGGACATTAACAGACGCAAATATAGACCATACAATATCTTGGAGAATCCTTTCAACAAACCGACCCTACAATAACTCGAACAAAAGATGCAACCTTTGCATAAAAGAAAAATACCTCATTATTTACCGCCCACACTTAGCTACTCTGAACAAAAGAAACGAACTTGTATCTTCTTGCCGACATAGGAAAAAACTTTTGTTAATAAATACTTAAGCGTATCGAAAATATTTGTAAATAAGATATAAAGCGCACCTGGTTTATTTTTAGTTTTACATTTCCTGAAGAGTGAATAAAATCACGAAACAGGCTTGTCGAAATGGACTGTGTAGTTTTTTGATTCTTTCCAACTTATCATATCTTATATATATATATATATATATATATATATATATATATATATATATATATTACATATATATTACGCTCCCTTACGAAAGTTTGGTTAAGCACTCTATCTGAGATTTGGGAACCTGTTGTTAGCATAATGCAATGCTCACTACGTATGCGTGGTTCGAGCACTCTGACAGGATCCCACAATAACTCTTTAAGCTGTGTTTGCTCCGGCAACATGGCCAGAGTTATGTCTTAGAAGCTCTGTGCTGCACTGATGAGCCCACAAAGGGCGAAACAGTACTGTCTGCAGATTGAGTATATATATATATACTCTTTAATTGATGATTTAATTACACACTTGATGACTTAATTAACTCTAATTAAATCATCAAGTGCAGGCAGGATATATCTTCCAGTTTCTATATTTTCTATATAAAAATTCAATATTTGAGTCAGCAGCTATAGCCACCGAAGGAAACGCTTGGGAAATGAATTAATTGCCCTACGACCATGACTTTCGATGGTCATACTAAGTAATTCTTGCAAAAATATGTCAAAGTTGTTATTTGGTGAAACATTAATTCTATGTTTGCCCAAATAATACTAATATCTTGGAAGCTTCAGCGTATCTTTGATCTGATACGAAAAATTATGATTAAAACAATGACCAAGATTTTGTACTATTTATATGAGTTTCTTCTGTTTGGTGATGTTACGAAGATCAAAGCACTACAGAATATGCTTGGCTGAGATATGTTTGTTTAGTGTTACTATGAAAAAAAATGATCCGATGAAAAATACACAAAAATTTCATGATTTGAATGGACTTTGATTTATGATTATTTGCTTTGGAGCAGAGTCATCGAAGAAACAGGCCTAACTCTACAAAGGAAGAAGAAAAAGAAGAAGAAAAGAAAAGAAGAAAAATAAAAATAAAACGATAAAGGAGAACTTGGTGAATCTCAGCTATTGGTTTGGGTCATGCAAAATTTAAGATATTAAAAGACCAAGCAATATCTAAAACAAAAAAACTTCCAAAAACGTCAAAAAACGTCATTAGCTTGTTAGATTGGATAGGTCTTATTTATAACATAATTGACATAGCATAACAAAAAATAAAAAGACAAGAATAATATTTAATGGAACAGCAGCTGTGGCACATAAATTAGCTGATAATTGGGGAGAATATCTTTACCAGAGCAAAAAAACTGTGAAAACGGAAGAAAGAAGAGCAGATATTGCCAATCTACTCAACTAATTCATTTACAAATTGATTGCAAAAAAACTTTTTTTAGTCAAAAACAAAATTGTTTTGGACTTGTGATCTATGGTCGTAATAGACCATAGTTCACAGGACCATAAAAGACCATAAAAGACCATAAACGACCATAAACGACCATAAAAGACCATAAACGACCATAAAAGACTATAAAAGACCATAAAAGACCATAAAAGACCATAAAAGACCATAAAAGATCATAAAAGACCATAAAAGACCATAAAAGACCATAAAAGACCATGAAAGACCATAAAAGACTAGTGACATCGGAGATTGTGCACTTGGTTGAATTGAGGCTAAGAAAGAGACAATACATTAATGACTATAGAAGGCTGAATAGGAAGGTGGGAAAAATACTGCAAACCAGCAAAGTAAAAGTATCTTGGACAGAAATCCAAGGAGATTAAAGACCTAAAAAAGTAAGTGAGTGAAAAAGGAGAAGCCAAATGAATCTATATTTAAAAATGATGAAATGTCTGTGTACTGATGCATCTGGATCATGTTAGGAGAAGATGCACATAGCAGATCAAAGGTTTCGGATAAAAAGTAACAATACAAAACAAAAATCAACAATTAGGAAAATAAACGTCTGAGCAATAGATAATTTATATGATCAAAAACTAAGAAAATTAAACCAGTAGGAGATAACAAGATAATATTTTAATTTTACTTTGGGAAATTCAGGATTTCATAAGATTTTTAAAATTCCTAATGTATATTTTAAATTTGAGACGAAATGTTTGATTCAATTTTTATTCTTTGGTCTCATACAATCAAATGCTTTCACATAGTCGATGTAACATATATAGAACTCTTTTTGCTTTTCAATAGATTTTTCTTTTATCATTCTCAGAAAGAGCATTGCATAACTTGTCCTCTTTCAATGTCTCTTTCCAAGGCCATAAATGTTTAATGAATATCCTTCCCTTGAGGGTTATTTCAATTTACCAGTACTCATAAGATTTCTTTTCTAATATGACACATAATAAGAGTTTTTCTATGTGCTTTGCACTTTATTGTTTCTTAGATCTTTGATTGGTACTACTATATTCAGTATAATCTCTTCCTTTTGAGTACTTTATAAAATTTGATAACTTGTTATTTATTCGTAAAATATGATATTTGACTGGCGTTGTGTATCTCTTCAATTAGTTTGTTTAGCTTTGTAATGGTAATATAATCTAATACTCTAATAATCATTTCAGCTGCTATCAAGTCACTCTCTGGTGCTCCTCTAAATTAAAAACTTTATGAGCAGGTGACTCAACGTCTGTGAGAGATATTTTATTGGATACGTCACTTGCTTCTTCTGGTGATTCTTTTATGTTACCATCTTATAACCAAATACTCTTTAAATTGGGTGTACAGGACTACTCCCAGCTGCATCCATTTTCTCTTCCCTGTTTGATCTCCAAGCTTTGCTAGTCTAAGTTAAGGCATAAAGATGCAATTAATTTTACCAGGAAGTTATATACCTCTAAAACATTATCATCATTTGTACCTTACGTTTAACTACTGATAAGGTATCTATTTCTTTCCTTTCCTGCACCTTTTCTGTCACCTCTAAATGATCTCTTCATTTTCATCCACAATTAACATTTTCTTAGATGAGTTGAGAGATGTGTTTTATTGTTTGTAGGTCCATATCCTGCTACTATTCTTTAGTCTTTGTCTCTCATAGAGGAAATGTGATTTCTCTTAGTCTCTTTTATAGGTATTATCACTGGAAGGTTTCAAATGACTTTTTCTTTACTGGTAACAACTCATTTTATTACATTTCATATGACTCTTTCCTATTAACGTCTTTATTTTGGGGACAATTGTTTCTCCTAACTCGAATGACATCTTTCTATGAATTTTGTTTTATCTCCTCGAACAGCCAGGTTGTGGAAATTTTTGGTCATTGTCTTCTTTCCTCCTTTATTATTTGTGAATCAATTTGTCTGAAGTCAATTCTTATCTTTTGTTATAACGTTTTCTTCCTTTTTTCACATTTTTTAAAGTCTCCTTTTCACAGTTTGTACACAACATTGTTCTGTGGCTTGTACGGTTCTGTGGCTTGTATGGTTCTGTGGCTTGTATGTTTCTGTGGCTTGTATGGTTCTGTGGCTTGTATGGTTCTGTGGCTTGTATGGTTCTTCACTGAAAAACATTGACTTCTTCATTCTACTTCTTCCAATTATTGTTGTTAGTATGTTATTATTATTGTTATTACTATCATTATTGGAACAACCAATATCTTGAGAAAAGCCCTTAGCTATGGATCCTTTAGGTTTTTCTTTGCCATTGGGTAGCGATCGGTACCAAGGTAGAAACGCTTAAAGAGTTCATTTCTAACGCCTCGTACGGGCTGGGGTAAAAATAAACTTGAAAACGCATTATTTTTGCTGTCAGACTAGCAACATCTCTGATAAAGAGTAAACACTCTACATTGTATAGTGTCTCTTTACAGTATATACTTTCAAATTTATCATTTTTCACAAAATTTCTTAACCAAACTAATGGATTGTGTCCATTGGTAGATGCTAAATGATAACCAAACCCTTTTTTAAAACAAGTATAACATTTCCTTTAGGAAATAAAGTACATTTGGATCTTTCCATTTCATTAGTTTTGTCGAATGAAAATACTTCTTCACTTAACTATTTCTATTTCTGTTTCTGTTTCTGAAACAAGACACTGAAAACCAAAATGTTGGTAAAACATTTTCTGGAATATAATATATTACTGAATTCACGATAGGATAAATTATTATCAATTATGAATGAAAGACAAATAAGAGTGTGAATGAAGGCGAATGTTGCTTTAAATGTTGTGTCTAGAAAAGTATTACATTCAAATAACGATAGTATTCCTCAAATTTTAGTGTAGTTACATTTTAACCAAAAAGTTCCTGGTTCAATTCCCAGAGCAGGCGAACAGAATTGGAATTGTACTAAAGAAAAAAATATTGGTTGGCATCAGGAAGGGCATCCAACCAAGAAATTCCTCCCTGCTAAAACAAAGTCCCTCTGAAGGGCAATATCTGAGTCCTAATTACTGGTAGCGTTAGAACTAAAGTTAATCCTCGATTTTTTTATTCCAGCGGCAGTAATTACTGTTTAATTTAGATCTTTGTCATTAAAACTTGCTGGTTCTTCAATAGCGAAAAATCATGTTGGGTGTTTTTTCATTTCAATGGATTTATTCTTAGCTGTTTCCGTTCCCAAGCAGATTTTACAACTCTTTAACATAAAATATATTTCTTAAATTTTATTACGGTTCCAAATAGTAATCAAAAGAAGCAGTACGTAAAAGCAAAAAGAGAAGTGTTTTCAAATTATCTTCTAATTGTTTGTTTACTGAAAAGTACTATATTTACAGACAAATAAAAGAGATTTAAAAAAAAGTCAACAATAGCTATTTTTGTTGTAGAAAACAGAGACTAACAAGGTATTGTTACTAATACTGATCAATATTAATCATTGTATCTAGATCTTAATATTGAATTTGTGTAATATTTGTAAAAAATTGTTCAAATATCCAAAAGTAATAATTTTTGCACAATTTTGTCCAATACCTTTAAAACTGGTAAAAATAACAAAAATGGTAAAAATAACAAAAATGGTAAAAATAACAAAAATGGTAAAAATAACAAAAATGGTAAAAATAACAAAAATGGTAAAAACAATAAAAATGGTAAAAATAACAAAAATAGTAAAAATGACAAAAATCGTAAAATTGACAAAAATGGTAAAATTGACAAAAATGGTAAAATTGACAAAAATGGTAAAAATAACAAGGCAAAGCTTTGAAAAGAAATAAGACACATTGTTTTACTTTGTTGTTATTGATACATTTATATGCAATAATAAATACAAGTATTGATATAATTGAAAATAAATAGATAAATAAAAGAAATTATACCAAAGTAAAGAATAAAAGTGATTCAATTGATTTACATTCTCTAGTTGAATTTTAATTGGTACAGGTAAAGATACGTAAAAATCAAGATGTTTTATGAGTGACATAGAATATCGAAAAAATGAGCTTTCCAACACAACAAATCAACGCCAAATATTAATTTCTATTGATCGCAAGAAATACATCAGCCCTCGTTAGTTTGTTGAATATTAGTATTACGTATTCACAATTTATTAAGCAAAACAGAAAGTCATTAAATCAATAAGTCAATTCGGTAACGCTCTGGGAACCAAATTCTTCTTTCAAATTAATGTAGAGATTTGTCTTTATTTTGCTGATTTTCATAATCTATCTTTACCACATAGTTTGATGGAATATATCCAACCTATAGATCAGAACATAAATGAAAAAGCTAACATATTCTGCAAAATTATGGCATCATAAATTATATATTTGCCAACATTAATATGAAAAATCCCTGATTTAAATTACAAATACTACAAATAATACTACAAATGAAATACATTTGTTATATTACAAATGTAACTATCAAAATAACATGTTTTGTAATGCTGTGATCTTTATTTTTAACCTTTTATTGTCCTATTTCAATAAGCTATGCATCAAGAGAATAAATAGGTTGAAACACAGTTGAGTTTATTGGCAAGTACCTATCCTATTTATATACTCTGGTATCGTTTTTAAAAGACAGTTATTAGCATCATCGTAAAAAGTACGTAAAATACGTAAAATACGTAAAAAGTACGTAAAAGTACGTAAAAATACATAAAAGTACGTAAATGTACGTAAAATACGTTAAAATACGTAAAATACGTAAAACGTACGTAAAAAGTAAGATTTATTTCCTGTCTAGACCTTCCTTGCAACGACGGCAAAACCGGAATGGCAGAAGTTACTTACACTAGCTTACTTATGCTCTTATTAGAATAATCATAAAGTAACAGTATTAACTATTCCAAGATTTGATTGCATCAAGATTACAAGAAATCAAGCGATACCATTAACATTTGACTAAAAAGACAGGCAAAGAACCTCTTGCCTGTCTTTTTAAAAAGAACATCTAGTCAATAATGTTCAAAATTCCATAATTGACGAATACGAAAGAAATACTTTTAGTAGAAGAATAAGGATTAAAATTTACGTCATAGAATAAAAGAATAACTCATAATGATGTATGTTGAAAAAGAAAGCAGCAGATATTGGTAGCAATGCTGCTGATGATTATAGCGTATGTGATTACCATTAAAAAAGATTAACGAAATGTGAAAAGAGAAGATAAAAGGATTGTAGGAGATGCAGAAATCATATAAGAGAAAATAAAGGAGATTTGAAAATAAAGAAAATATAAAGAAAAAAGTGGGAAATTTAAAAGTAAAAACAAAAGAATTATTAAATGGAAGCTAAAATACTTACATCAGAGAAAATGGAAGGAAAAAATAAAGAAGATAGAGGAAACATGGTTCAAGACATCGGATGGAAAACAGGGCGGCCATTGAAAGTTCAAAAATTCTTTAAACTGATCTTTCATTTTACCTGCTGCGTGGCCGTTTTTTAAAAGTAAAAACAAAAGAATTATTAAATGGAAGCTAAAATACTTACATCAGAGAAAATGGAAGGAAAAAATAAAGAAGATAGAGGAAACATGGTTCATGACATCGGATGGAAAACAGGGCGGCCATTGAAAGTTCAAAAATTCTTTAAACTGATCTTTCATTTTACCTGCTGCGTGGCCGTTTTTTAAAAGTAAAAACAAAAGAATTATTAAATGGAAGCTAAAATACTTACATCAGAGAAAATGGAAGGAAAAAATAAAGAAGATAGAGGAAACATGGTTCATGACATCGGATGGAAAACAGGGCGGCCATTGAAAGTTCAAAAATTCTTTAAACTGATCTTTCATTTTACCTGCTGCGTGGCCGTTTTTTAAAAGTAAAAACAAAAGAATTATTAAATGGAAGCTAAAATACTTACATCAGAGAAAATGGAAGGAAAAAATAAAGAAGATAGAGGAAACATGGTTCATGACATCGGATGGAAAACAGGGCGGCCATTGAAAGTTCAAAAATTCTTTAAACTGATCTTTCATTTTACCTGCTGCGTGGCCGTTTTTTAAAAGTAAAAACAAAAGAATTATTAAATGGAAGCTAAAATACTTACATCAGAGAAAATGGAAGGAAAAAATAAAGAAGATAGAGGAAACATGGTTCATGACATCGGATGGAAAACAGGGCGGCCATTGAAAGTTCAAAAATTCTTTAAACTGATCTTTCATTTTACCTGCTGCGTGGCCGTTTTTTAAAAGTAAAAACAAAAGAATTATTAAATGGAAGCTAAAATACTTACATCAGAGAAAATGGAAGGAAAAAATAAAGAAGATAGAGGAAACATGGTTCATGACATCGGATGGAAAACAGGGCGGCCATTGAAAGTTCAAAAATTCTTTAAACTGATCTTTCATTTTACCTGCTGCGTGGCCGTTTTTTAAAAGTAAAAACAAAAGAATTATTAAATGGAAGCTAAAATACTTACATCAGAGAAAATGGAAGGAAAAAATAAAGAAGATAGAGGAAACATGGTTCATGACATCGGATGGAAAACAGGGCGGCCATTGAAAGTTCAAAAATTCTTTAAACTGATCTTTCATTTTACCTGCTGCGTGGCCGTTTTTTAAAAGTAAAAACAAAAGAATTATTAAATGGAAGCTAAAATACTTACATCAGAGAAAATGGAAGGAAAAAATAAAGAAGATAGAGGAAACATGGTTCATGACATCGGATGGAAAACAGGGCGGCCATTGAAAGTTCAAAAATTCTTTAAACTGATCTTTCATTTTACCTGCTGCGTGGCCGTTTTTTAAAAGTAAAAACAAAAGAATTATTAAATGGAAGCTAAAATACTTACATCAGAGAAAATGGAAGGAAAAAATAAAGAAGATAGAGGAAACATGGTTCATGACATCGGATGGAAAACAGGGCGGCCATTGAAAGTTCAAAAATTCTTTAAACTGATCTTTCATTTTACCTGCTGCGTGGCCGTTTTTTAAAAGTAAAAACAAAAGAATTATTAAATGGAAGCTAAAATACTTACATCAGAGAAAATGGAAGGAAAAAATAAAGAAGATAGAGGAAACATGGTTCATGACATCGGATGGAAAACAGGGCGGCCATTGAAAGTTCAAAAATTCTTTAAACTGATCTTTCATTTTACCTGCTGCGTGGCCGTTTTTTAAAAGTAAAAACAAAAGAATTATTAAATGGAAGCTAAAATACTTACATCAGAGAAAATGGAAGGAAAAAATAAAGAAGATAGAGGAAACATGGTTCATGACATCGGATGGAAAACAGGGCGGCCATTGAAAGTTCAAAAATTCTTTAAACTGATCTTTCATTTTACCTGCTGCGTGGCCGTTTTTTAAAAGTAAAAACAAAAGAATTATTAAATGGAAGCTAAAATACTTACATCAGAGAAAATGGAAGGAAAAAATAAAGAAGATAGAGGAAACATGGTTCATGACATCGGATGGAAAACAGGGCGGCCATTGAAAGTTCAAAAATTCTTTAAACTGATCTTTCATTTTACCTGCTGCGTGGCCGTTTTTTAAAAGTAAAAACAAAAGAATTATTAAATGGAAGCTAAAATACTTACATCAGAGAAAATGGAAGGAAAAAATAAAGAAGATAGAGGAAACATGGTTCATGACATCGGATGGAAAACAGGGCGGCCATTGAAAGTTCAAAAATTCTTTAAACTGATCTTTCATTTTACCTGCTGCGTGGCCGTTTTTTAAAAGTAAAAACAAAAGAATTATTAAATGGAAGCTAAAATACTTACATCAGAGAAAATGGAAGGAAAAAATAAAGAAGATAGAGGAAACATGGTTCATGACATCGGATGGAAAACAGGGCGGCCATTGAAAGTTCAAAAATTCTTTAAACTGATCTTTCATTTTACCTGCTGCGTGGCCGTTTTTTAAAAGTAAAAACAAAAGAATTATTAAATGGAAGCTAAAATACTTACATCAGAGAAAATGGAAGGAAAAAATAAAGAAGATAGAGGAAACATGGTTCATGACATCGGATGGAAAACAGGGCGGCCATTGAAAGTTCAAAAATTCTTTAAACTGATCTTTCATTTTACCTGCTGCGTGGCCGTTTTTTAAAAGTAAAAACAAAAGAATTATTAAATGGAAGCTAAAATACTTACATCAGAGAAAATGGAAGGAAAAAATAAAGAAGATAGAGGAAACATGGTTCATGACATCGGATGGAAAACAGGGCGGCCATTGAAAGTTCAAAAATTCTTTAAACTGATCTTTCATTTTACCTGCTGCGTGGCCGTTTTTTAAAAGTAAAAACAAAAGAATTATTAAATGGAAGCTAAAATACTTACATCAGAGAAAATGGAAGGAAAAAATAAAGAAGATAGAGGAAACATGGTTCATGACATCGGATGGAAAACAGGGCGGCCATTGAAAGTTCAAAAATTCTTTAAACTGATCTTTCATTTTACCTGCTGCGTGGCCGTTTTTTAAAAGTAAAAACAAAAGAATTATTAAATGGAAGCTAAAATACTTACATCAGAGAAAATGGAAGGAAAAAATAAAGAAGATAGAGGAAACATGGTTCATGACATCGGATGGAAAACAGGGCGGCCATTGAAAGTTCAAAAATTCTTTAAACTGATCTTTCATTTTACCTGCTGCGTGGCCGTTTTTTAAAAGTAAAAACAAAAGAATTATTAAATGGAAGCTAAAATACTTACATCAGAGAAAATGGAAGGAAAAAATAAAGAAGATAGAGGAAACATGGTTCATGACATCGGATGGAAAACAGGGCGGCCATTGAAAGTTCAAAAATTCTTTAAACTGATCTTTCATTTTACCTGCTGCGTGGCCGTTTTTTAAAAGTAAAAACAAAAGAATTATTAAATGGAAGCTAAAATACTTACATCAGAGAAAATGGAAGGAAAAAATAAAGAAGATAGAGGAAACATGGTTCATGACATCGGATGGAAAACAGGGCGGCCATTGAAAGTTCAAAAATTCTTTAAACTGATCTTTCATTTTACCTGCTGCGTGGCCGTTTTTTAAAAGTAAAAACAAAAGAATTATTAAATGGAAGCTAAAATACTTACATCAGAGAAAATGGAAGGAAAAAATAAAGAAGATAGAGGAAACATGGTTCATGACATCGGATGGAAAACAGGGCGGCCATTGAAAGTTCAAAAATTCTTTAAACTGATCTTTCATTTTACCTGCTGCGTGGCCGTTTTTTAAAAGTAAAAACAAAAGAATTATTAAATGGAAGCTAAAATACTTACATCAGAGAAAATGGAAGGAAAAAATAAAGAAGATAGAGGAAACATGGTTCATGACATCGGATGGAAAACAGGGCGGCCATTGAAAGTTCAAAAATTCTTTAAACTGATCTTTCATTTTACCTGCTGCGTGGCCGTTTTTTAAAAGTAAAAACAAAAGAATTATTAAATGGAAGCTAAAATACTTACATCAGAGAAAATGGAAGGAAAAAATAAAGAAGATAGAGGAAACATGGTTCATGACATCGGATGGAAAACAGGGCGGCCATTGAAAGTTCAAAAATTCTTTAAACTGATCTTTCATTTTACCTGCTGCGTGGCCGTTTTTTAAAAGTAAAAACAAAAGAATTATTAAATGGAAGCTAAAATACTTACATCAGAGAAAATGGAAGGAAAAAATAAAGAAGATAGAGGAAACATGGTTCATGACATCGGATGGAAAACAGGGCGGCCATTGAAAGTTCAAAAATTCTTTAAACTGATCTTTCATTTTACCTGCTGCGTGGCCGTTTTTTAAAAGTAAAAACAAAAGAATTATTAAATGGAAGCTAAAATACTTACATCAGAGAAAATGGAAGGAAAAAATAAAGAAGATAGAGGAAACATGGTTCATGACATCGGATGGAAAACAGGGCGGCCATTGAAAGTTCAAAAATTCTTTAAACTGATCTTTCATTTTACCTGCTGCGTGGCCGTTTTTTAAAAGTAAAAACAAAAGAATTATTAAATGGAAGCTAAAATACTTACATCAGAGAAAATGGAAGGAAAAAATAAAGAAGATAGAGGAAACATGGTTCATGACATCGGATGGAAAACAGGGCGGCCATTGAAAGTTCAAAAATTCTTTAAACTGATCTTTCATTTTACCTGCTGCGTGGCCGTTTTTTAAAAGTAAAAACAAAAGAATTATTAAATGGAAGCTAAAATACTTACATCAGAGAAAATGGAAGGAAAAAATAAAGAAGATAGAGGAAACATGGTTCATGACATCGGATGGAAAACAGGGCGGCCATTGAAAGTTCAAAAATTCTTTAAACTGATCTTTCATTTTACCTGCTGCGTGGCCGTTTTTTAAAAGTAAAAACAAAAGAATTATTAAATGGAAGCTAAAATACTTACATCAGAGAAAATGGAAGGAAAAAATAAAGAAGATAGAGGAAACATGGTTCATGACATCGGATGGAAAACAGGGCGGCCATTGAAAGTTCAAAAATTCTTTAAACTGATCTTTCATTTTACCTGCTGCGTGGCCGTTTTTTAAAAGTAAAAACAAAAGAATTATTAAATGGAAGCTAAAATACTTACATCAGAGAAAATGGAAGGAAAAAATAAAGAAGATAGAGGAAACATGGTTCATGACATCGGATGGAAAACAGGGCGGCCATTGAAAGTTCAAAAATTCTTTAAACTGATCTTTCATTTTACCTGCTGCGTGGCCGTTTTTTAAAAGTAAAAACAAAAGAATTATTAAATGGAAGCTAAAATACTTACATCAGAGAAAATGGAAGGAAAAAATAAAGAAGATAGAGGAAACATGGTTCATGATATCGGATGGAAAACAGGGCGGCCATTGAAAGTTCAAAAACTCTTTAAACTGATCTTTCATTTTACCTGCTGCGTGGCCGTTTTTTAAAAGTAAAAACAAAAGAATTATTAAATGGAAGCTAAAATACTTACATCAGAGAAAATGGAAGGAAAAAATAAAGAAGATAGAGGAAACATGGTTCATGATATCGGATGGAAAACAGGGTGGCCATTGAAAGTTCAAAAATTCTTTAAACTGATCTTTCATTTTACCTGCTGCGACGCCGTGAGGTCTACATGCCACTTTTGCTTTTGATAAGCTTAAAAATCTTTTGTCTTATAAGGGACGTCAGAAGATTCATTTTTATCAACAGACAAACTACATTGATTGCTGCTATCTACATTTAAATAGAGAACTTTGTTGTATTAGTGCTTTTCAATAAAGTATTTTGTCCCATTCGATAAACTAATTTGTCTTGATGTCACAAAATACTTTGTGACGTCTCAACAAAATGGTTTGTTGCAATTTTGCTCTTTCAATGAAGCATCCTGTCTAGTTTTTAGAAATTTCGTTAGGCGAGGAATAAAAATAAGCCTGACAAAGACAGAGTACCTAGCTTTGAATGGAAGCCAGAACGACAGAATACAGCTGGAAGGGGTGAAAATCCCTAAAGTGAGCGAATTTAAGTATTTGGGGTCTACTCTACAAGCAAACGGAAACAATGGTAGAGGTAAAGAAAAGAGTGGAGGCCGGTTGGGATAGTTGGAAGAAGGTAACAGTGGTACTTTGCGATAGGAAAATATCACCATGGATGAAGGGAAAAGTTTACAGGACAGAAGTGAGCCCAGCTTTGTTACATGGTTTGGAAACTGCTGCTGCCACTAGCGACAAGAAGCGGATCTATATGTGGCTGAAATGCGCATGATGATGTGGTCACTAGGTGTGACGCAACCAGACAGAATTTCTAACGACCACATTCGAGAAACATCCCATATCAGGAGACGACAAGATGAAGGGGTCAAGACTTCGCTGGTACGGGCACATAGCAAGGCGTGATACGCAAGCAAAGAGGTAGGCCTGACTGAGATATGGAGGCTGTTGGCGATGTGACAAGCAGAACAGGCTAGAGACGGCTGATCCATTGTGGTGATCCCTAACGGGATAAAGCTGATAGACAAAGAAGAAGAAGATGTTTCCTTTATTAAGGTGTTTTGTTTCAACTTCTAACAGAGTACGTTTAGTCTCTATACAGTATTTAACATAAACTATTGATAATTCTTACAGAATTTGGGAAGACAATATTGCTCATAACATTTTCGTGTCAGATAGGAAAGAGAAGATTGCATGAGTAAACGCGTAACTGAATATTTCAAACCAAAAGCTAAAAACAAAATAATCAAAGAGAGAGACTATGGCAGAAGAACATTGCTGAAGAAAAACAGTCAATAACGATTTCACTTGATGAAGTAAAGAGAACAGAAGGATATTTGTCCGATAACAATATACCTGACCAGTTGGTTCAATAGAAACAGTTTCATTTGTCTTCCAGTGCTTCATTTCCGAAAATGAAAATCGGCACTAGAACATGCTCATGCCAACAACTGTATTAGCTACATTACTATTTAAGGTAGATTGTACAATGTCCTTGATTTTTATTGTTGTTTCCTCTGCATATTAAAGAGTATTAAAATACAATATATTAGATAAGATTAGATTAGTTTATTGTTAGTGTGTCACAAAAGAGGAGCAGTGGCTTAATGATTAGTGCAACTGCACCATAACCAAGAGGTTCCGGGTTCGATGCCCCGAGCGGGCGACTTTGAAACTTAACAAAAGAAAAGTTATTGGTTGGCGTTAGGGAGGGCATCCGGCCAAGAAATTCCTCACTGCCAAATCCAATTCCCTGTGAAGGGTACCGTCTGAGCCCCAGTTACTGGGGGAATATGACATTAAAACAAAAAAAATTGTTAGTGTGTCACACAAAGCAATTTATATAGTAAGAATCAAGATGTTAACAACAGTACAAAAATGGCACACAGTGGTATGAGGGGAAGGTTTGCAAACAGCTCTATACAATGCAAAATAATTTTATTCACTCTGTAAACACAATGTACATAGTGATCATACTCCATTATATTCTTCATTATCTATTGTATGTATACTCGTTGTCATTCTCGATAAATTATTGTTTTGGTAAAAATAAATAAATATTTAAATTTCAAAATAAATGCAGCAATTGAATTCATTTAAATTTGTCTCCTTATTTCGTAAACAATATTCCTGTTTCACTTTAATGCAGAACTGCAGTTTAGTATGGCAGAATATTCATGTTTATTTGGTTTTGTTTTCATTGCTGTTTGCTTATGGATTTAAAACAATTTTTAACAAGTGTTTTGGTTGGAAAATGTTTCAGAACCACTATATTCTTTGTTTGTTTTATTTTGTCAAAGACTGTCGAAAGGGAAAGGGAAGGTAATCTAGAGGATTATTCTCTTTCTAATTGGAAAACTTGAGTTTTCAAATAAGAAAGAGTTTCTTAAATGCTTTGGTGAGCATCCACTTGCCACAGTACTGAAGCTTTGTAGTACTTAATTGTCTTTTAATATGACGATGGTAGCGAAATGCTAGATAAAACTATTGTTCAACAAAGGGGATTATGATATAAAAATTTGTTACCTGTTTGAGCTATTTAGCTCTGCAAAGAATACCACTTTAATGTAAGAACGGAAATGAGAAAGTTTCTCAGCTCTTACGTTTGCTTAGTACGCAGGATGGAAATATTTGACAAAGTCTTGATGGGCAGTTTGGTTACAAATATATACACTATGATACATGAAATGAACTTTTAGATCTCATGGCATCTTAGGTGTTATGCACTGAGCTGGCAGATGTACAAAAAGGACTATAATGTGCATTTCGTCTAGATGAATATATCGATATTAGAAATCTTGAGCAGTTATCTATTTACCTCATCACTGAAGAGGAAAATTTAAATATTAATGAAAATGTTCTTGGATCCTATGAGACTACATACGCAATGCTACAATAGTAAGTTCCGTCAAAGACATTTTGATCAGATTTCATTTGAATTTGGAGACTGTCCAACGAAAACTAAGTGTAAGCACATACTAGGAAAACATTCAGCTGTTACAACACAAATACGTACAGAGCAGCCAAAAGCAATAGCAACACTGCTATTGATACATATTAAGTTTATGAGTTAAATTCCTGATGCGCTCTTGTAACATACTTCCAGATACCTTAAGTACGCTTCGCCAGCTTTGCATTCTGTTTCAATTAATATAAAAAACGCGATGAAATGTTAGAAAAAAATCGTTGTTACGATCGAAGACGAGTTGTCTGAGAATAAAGTTGACTTGTAAACAGGAAAGCTAAACAGGTTTTCTGTTACACGAGCAACTTTTCGTGCTTCATGCTATCAAATCTATAATTGCACATCTTTAGTAAAGTTGTGGGACGATTGTTTGAACGAAAAGTTGGATTTAGTCACGAAATTGCAAATAATTGTTTCTCAAATGCAGATGCCAAAATTTTCCTTCCATTTCGGTAGATTAGGTTAAAGATTTGTATGCAAATACTAATAATCTATCAAAAAATCTACAAAAGAAAACAAGCCAGCCCTTGATGGTAAAAAGTTGGCTGACCTTGCGATCAAAGGGTCAGAAGGCATCAGAAATAGCAACGATTTCTACTCATTTTACCATATTCAAACGCCCCAATTATTCTATTCTTACCAATTAGGAAGGAGACGAAAATGGAAAATAAAGATGTTATCCAGAAACGCTCTCTGCATACTTTTTAAACATCTATTTTGAAGCATTTAAAGTTGTTATATTTTCCATAAAGGATTGGTTTAACCAACGAGGATACAGCTGCGATCAGCTACGTTTGAAAGAGAAAAGAGAAAAGAGACCTATAAGGTGGAACTAGGTACAATTTCTGAGAAATAATCGAGTGATTTCGGCGGAATGGTAATGCCATTCGAGCTGCATTTTTTTACACCTTTTGTAAAAAGGCTTTTCCTGTCAGCTTCCATGACTTCGTCAAAATTTGACAATTCTTTATCCAAACATTAAAGTGACCGTATTCAAACTTTTGTTGTCGTTATTTGGGTCGTGTTAACCAACCATGCTGCATCTGCACCTGCTTAAGGAGAGTGTTTATATAATGTTTATATAATTGAAGATTCAGCTAGAGTTGAAAATTAGATGCACGTCATGAATATTTTGAAATATATGACTCCATTTTAAGTACTACATACCAATGATTTGAAAATCAGAAACTTGAAAATTGTCATTAAATTAATAAATTTGAAAATTAATATTCCTTTAATTGAATAGAAATATTAACAGTAATATCACGGTGGCACAGTAGACCGATAAGGATGAAGAGAGAATTAGAAAACCTCAGAAATTGAAACATGATGAAATATGAAAACAAGTGTATTTCTTCAAGATTTCTCACTAAAATACCAATGTCAATTAGTACTTTAGTGTAAAATTCCCTCGCGATTTCTCAGGTATATACCTGAGAAATAGTGAGGGAAGAGAGAGGCTTTTTGTAGCTTTACAAAAGATGTTTTTATGAAGTACAAATGACCCTTCTAAACACAATAATTGGGGTAAGCTTTCATCATTTTGTTTTGTAAAAATCTCTTTCTGTCCGATCCATGTCAACATCAAGCCCAAACGTTAAAAGTCCTGTGTACAACACAGGTCTTCTTACCAATAACAAAACAATTGATAAGCCATAAAATTTGTACATTAATACATTTTTAAGATAAACACACATTTTGGTTGTCATTAGGTTTNGTACTTTAGTGTAAAATTCCCTCGCGAAATAGTGAGGGAAGAGAGAGGCTTTTTGTAGCTTTACAAAAGATGTTTTTATGAAGTACAAATGACCCTTCTAAACACAATAATTGGGGTAAGCTTTCATCATTTTGTTTTGTAAAAATCTCTTTCTGTCCGATCCATGTCAACATCAAGCCCAAACGTTAAAAGTCCTGTGTACAACACAGGTCTTCTTACCAATAACAAAACAATTGATAAGCCATAAAATTTGTACATTAATACATTTTTAAGATAAACACACATTTTGGTTGTCATTAGGTTTTCGAAGAAAAACGTCCCACACCATCATTTTGTGGAAAAAGAAGTTGTTGTATTATAAAAAAATTAAAATATAAATTTTGATTGGAACCTAAATAGTAATATGGGACGTTACTCATGGTACCTTCATATTTATTTTTGTTAGCATTGATAATCTCCCTTGTACATGTCTTTGCGCTTGCTCGATCTAGTTAATGATGCAGCTGCCATGACCTGAAGGAATTGAAGCACGTAAAATGAATGCTGGAACACTATCGGACATTTCTCCGTGTATTTATTTAGTTTAAATTCTAACAAGTTAAATGAATAATAGGACAGAAGTGATTGCGGCTTGTTTTAGTTTTGACTATCACCTTGTGTACCAAGGAGAAAAGTCAAGTTTGGACTTCAAAATCCCTAGTTTAATCACTCACAACGTCAAACATAAATCACCTGATAATGCATTTCTCGTGTACAAAATTTGAACTGAAGTAAAAAATGGTCACGGATGACAAGCTAGTGAAACTGTACTCAGAAAATACATAAAGAACCAAAATTCGCGTCCGGATTCCTATCCCTTAAAACAAATTGAAAATGTCAGTGTGAGAGCTAAGAAGTATCAAATCTGAAAATTGTCATTGCAACAAGTGAATGGCAAGAAGTAGAGAGACAGGAATACAATTTATTTCCTTCTTCGAGACCAAAGATTTTTACGTGACCCACCATCTGTGAACAACAGATAAATTATTCGCAAAACTTAGCCATTAAGCACTCCATGAACTTTGTTTTGTGGTTAGGATATAAATGTCAATTTGAAAACAAACTCATTCCACCAATTCAGCAGCAGTATCCATAGCAACTTTGAAAACGACAAAAGCTTAGATAAAATCGTGGAATAAGAAATGAAAAACACCCTAATCAGACTTCTGTTGAATGCATTATGTTGATAATTCTTTTTCGTAAGCAACAGAATCATATTCAAGCATTTAAAAACAGCAGCATTAAACTCATTTAGTAAAAAGATATTAGCAGAGTTATGAACTTCGTTAACCTTCTAAGTAGCATAAAACACACAAGAAATAATTAAAAAAATAACTTAGTTGTTATTATTCGCTATGAGCTTGGAGGTTCTTTTGTAGGGTAAAGTTATTGGTGAATTTGAAAATTAAATAATTAGGTTCCTTTCCTAATGCAAACCCATATCTTCTGATATGACTTGCTAGCTTCCCCTAATTAGGAAATAGAAAAAGGAACTTCTAGGGTATTGTAGAGCCATGTTACCCATAAAATGATGACTTTTCTCCTCTTTCTATTTCTCTCCCTCTCTCTGTCTCTCTGTCTCTCTGTCCCTCTCTCTCTCTCTCTCTTTCTGTCTCTCTCTCTTTCTGTCTCTCTTTCTCTCTCTCTCTCTCTCTCTCTCTCTCTCTCTCTCTCTTCGTTCTCTGGCAGCATGTATATGGTGAGTAAAAATATCATTCTTTGCTTACCACAGTCCCCTTTTCCTTCATATTCACCCATCATCATCATCATCATCATGGGGTCTCTGCTGACACCTTTTCGTTTGAGATCCATCCTTATCACTACCTCCCATGTTTTCTTCGGTCTTCCACTGACAGTGGTTACTGTCACCTTGATTGTTCTGCATCTACTTGCCCAAGCATTCTTGTCCATTCTCTCCACATTACCAAAGCAAAAAACCCTCCTGTTCTGCATACAGCTGCCAATACTGTCCAGATTCAATCTCCTTCTGAGTTCATTGGAACTGAGCCTGTCCTTTAGACTTACACTGCACATCCATCATATCATTCTCATGTCATTCCACTCCATGCGGCTCACATCTTCAGCTTTCACTGGCCAAGTTTCACTGCCATACATCATTGTGCTACGTACACATGCCTGGTAGCCTCTACCTTTGGTAGGTAATGCCAGAGCTCTGCTGGTTAACAGTGGTGTCAGCTCCCTGAACTTACTCCATCCACTGTTAACCCTTGCTGTTACACTTGCACCAGCTCCTCCCTCAGCTCCAAGGGTGTCACCAAGGTAGCAAAACTTCTGGACAACTTCAATTTCCTCACCCTCCAAATGCACTTTCCATAGGTCTAAGTCACAGGTTGCCTCTCCTTCCATGCACCTCTTGCAGCTAAAATGGTTACTTTCTGTCAGTTTGCCCTTTATTCCACTGCACCGTTTATGTACCCAGTGCTTGCAAG
>RDPX01000132.1:638952-650621 GCA_003991215.1 Morbakka virulenta | reverse complement strand
GTTAATTGAAACAGGGTTTTGAAAAGAAAACATGAATTAATTCAACATTTAAAAAGGAATGAACAATAAATATTAACTTAGTAAATATTTGTTTTTCAACAATTTTTTTATTCTACTTATCTTTAGGTGTGTGTATGAAATGAAATCTCATTGGTGACTACTTTCTTGCTTGATCTTTCTTTGAATATCAAATAATTGAACTCGAGAATAAACAACAAGAAACGGTGGCTACATGAGCTACAAAAACAACTATAGGTTTATTAAATCATTTAATAAATAATAGACAAAATAGTGTATAAAAGATAATCTTTAGTAAACAGACATCCTAAAGACTGTCATAATTTTTAACAGAAGACTAGGTGAGAACAGGCTCATTAAGAGTTCAATTCAGTGCCATAAAAATCACTTTGTCGTTACAAAAAATTCAGCAAATTTCAAGTAAATTAATCTGTAAATAATTTTTAATAGCTCCAATACCATTCGAGCAGGATCTTATTAACTTTGTTGGCAGCGTTGGGAAGCTTGGTTCTAAGGAATTCCATCGGTAGTAGCTGACCAAATCCTGTGTAGAAAAAAAATAGTAAAAATATAAAATACTGTGAATTTATTTAAACGGGGAGAGAGAAAGTAAGAGAGAGAAAGAGAAAGAAAGAAAGAGAAAGAAAGAGAGAGAAAGAAAGAGAGAGAAAGAGAAATAAAGAAAGAGAGAAAGAAAGAGAGAGAAAGAGAAGGAAAGAAAGAGAGAAAGAAAGAGAGAGAAAGAGAAGGAAAGAAAGAAAAAGAGAGAAAGAAAGAGAAAGAGAGACAGAAAGAGGGAGACAGACAGAGGGACAGAGAGACATAGAGATTTTTAATTTTTTTTTTAATTCTATTTTTTATCTGTATTTTTCTACTTAAAGTTTTATATTCTTAACGAAATTGCACTGATTTTTAAAGCATCTTGTTCCTCATCTTAATTATTGCTATCAGTTGCTTGTCAACCAATTAAGCCATTGCAAGGTATTACACATTTGTCTAACTTAATACGAAACCTATCAATTAGAGACATCCACAGAAAAGTTGTATAAAATATAGCAAGTTTGTTCTTATTGTTTATTTAATGGTCACGTAATCCGAAAAGAATATAAAGTCAGATGTTTCCTACGTCCGGGAGATTAAGGAAGCAAAAAAAAAACACATTGAGAATTTTGCTTTCATTACGTATGTTAACTGTTCAGTTAATAAGTTAAGCCCCAAAACAGATGGTTGATGGTCTTATGATGAGACCACAGGATAGAATATGTCACATCTAGAGACCGCCGTTGAACAACACATTTGACAATAAAGAACCTCTTTAACTAAATGTTCCTACTGTAAAGATCGAATGACTCTTACTATTTAGAACACAATTGGGTTTTAAGTAAGGAAAATTCCAAAAAGGTATCTTCAAAATATCGTATTGAATCAGATGTGACTGGTTTCCTTATGAATGACAGTTATTAGCTTCATTAAAAGCATTTTGTCACCTTTCGATAGCTTTTCGAATTTTCCAATGTGAAGTTTCTAAGAAATTTATATTAAACTCATATATATTTGTTTGTAGTGAAAAAAGCTGATATGTTCATTGGATGGATACTAATAGAGCTAGTCACTCTTTGCTAATATTTACAATTTGAATTTTGAGAGCACAAGCTTGCGAAGGACTGACTTTGTTCTGCCCAATACTGTTGGAGGTCTCTTGTGTCCATGCAGTAAATCCATGCCATGCTTTGATTGCTATCACATGCGTTGCACCTGATTGATTACAATGTCATTGTACTCCCCTGACATCTGTATAACAGTCATAACTTTATTTGTAGTTTGTTAATTGTGAGTTTATTGCGTTTTACTGAAGATACCAGAATTCAGTCTCATATTATAGTCGTGTACAATAATCATGGATTTATCATTTCGTATAATCTGACTGCTGCGGCGGGCACAACACATACATCAAAGCACATCACGGAAGTAAACAATATTGTTGGAGATTAAATAAAAACGCTTGCTATGGTACATTGAAAAACTAAAGGTTATCTATTAGGAATCCTTGTTAATTGCCACTCATAACGTACAATTTGTATTGAAATAGATTATTGCATTAAGCTCTCTTTCACGCTATAAATTCACGCCAATCAATTTTGTTTTGTGACAAGAAAGTTGATATATTCTATACAATTTTTCCCTCCTCTATTCACTGCGTCACTTTTTTCTCATTTTTACAAAAACCCCAATAAAATTATGTCTATTTTTTAAAACTTTAATAAAACAACCTATTTTCTGGATTTAAATCGGTTAGCTAATATTTTTTTTCTGAATACTACTTTTACTTTTATTAGTCTTTTCTCCTTCTTTTCATTTCTCCAGTCTTTTCTCTTTCTCTCTCCTCTCTCTCTCTCACCCATTTCTCCCCCCCCTCTCTCTTCCTTTCCCTCACTTTCTTTTTCTTTATTTCTTCCTTACTTTTCCTTTGTTATCTTCTCTCTTTCTCTACCTATCTGCTTCTGTATCTTTACTAAATTGGCCTTTATCATTGCCGCTAAAAGTTCCTGCCTTTAATCAACGAATAGTCAACTACAAATCTGAGTTTTAACTGTGCGATCATAATCTTACTAATGAAGGAATAGTAAGTCTAACAAACTAACTTAACTGTCAATCAATTGTCATTATTATCATAGATTACCTTGTCTGGAGTAGACATCGGCGATAATACCTCTCCAATGCTCACTACAGTCTGGTGTTTCTATAAACAACTTCTTACTTAAGATCCCCTTTGTTATCTATTTGTCCGACCTTTTTAACTATGTCAGTCTTGGGCTTCCTCTACCTTTTATCCTTCAATCTTTTCCGTCAGACTTTAAAAGACAGTAGTCTTGTTTGCATACATGTCTCAAAAATTTTAACTGTCTTTTTCTTAGTGTCCTGATCGTAACTTTTGCAAAAACTGCGTTTTTTTCTAACCTGAAACACTATAATACTTTCATTCTAGGATATTCCCAACATTTCTCTTCTGCCTCTAGGCGAGCTTATATGTATTATGGTATTGTCTGTCATTCGCTTTCATTCATCAAAACAGGACATACGCAGCACTTGAGGATTCCAAACTTTGTTGACATTGAAATTTTTCTATTCTTGAAAACTATGCCAATTTCAGTAAAAGCCACTTCGAAGCTTTATTTATGTGTCCCAGTCTTGTTTTACAATATTAAAGTACAGCCAATGTACTTAAAGCCCATCGACCTATTTGATCTCCTTTCTTTTTCTTGTAATGTTGCAAATTGGTTGGACTTCCTTCTTTGACACAATCATACATTCTGTCGTATTCACATTAATCGACAGTCCCATTTTTTCACTTTCCTGTTCTACAATACTGACAAGAATTTAAAGAATTTTCATTTTATCGAATGCCTTGGAATAGGTTATGAAGAAAATGCATAGTTGTTTCAGTCTCAGTTTTTCATCAACATTAAAGAGTGAAAATAGCGTTTTCATCATCTACTCTGGGATAACTTCAAACTGAAGTTGTGAAATTTCTGGCAGTTTCTACTTCAACATCATTTATTGCTTGGATGGCTTGCACATATATATCACAGGGTCCAGTAGCCTCATTTTGGTCGAGGTTAGTAATGGCCCTTCTAACTTTTTTCTTTATATTTGGAGATTCTTATTACATTCTAAAATTCTTCTTTAAAATAGATTTCACTCCTATTTCATCCTGGAAAACCCTTTGCAGCTTACTCAGACCTTTTCTGCGATCACTTCTTTCTCCATCAATATTGAACGATCATTGGATTTTATACAACTAACACTTGAGCAAGCTTTTCTTCCTGAGACCTATTGATTTTTTTCATGTAAACATTGACTGTCTTTTGCAGGATTCATCTCTTTATCCTTACACTGCTAATTGATCAATGTTTCCTTCGCTTCATAACGTTTCTTTATGTTAAGAAAATAGTATTTTGTTGCTTTCTGTTTTGTCAATCTTCTTTGTTGCATCAGGTCCAAAATATCTTGAGTCTTCTATTTCTTATACTCTTTAATAGGTTTTTTTAATAGGATACTGTCTTTACGAACATTGATAATAAACTGTTTTATTTCTGAAAATAGTTCCTCCTTGTCTGTCAAATCCTTTACACATTCAAAGCAATTATTTATCTCCAACCCGTATATTTTATGTCTGAGTCATTGAGAATTTTTAACTGAAGTAGCTCTATGGTAGTTCCTTCCTTCACATTTTTCAATTGTATTTGTTTTTAAAAACCCAGTATGTGGTCGCTGAAAACAGCACCAGGCATTGATCTTGCTTATTTAATGCCTTTGCAAAATCGTGTTTGGATGAGAAAAAAGTTAATCTGATTTCATTTCTGATCACAACAACTTTTTCATATCAATCTGATCTTCTGGTGTAGTTTTGGTATCATTTGTCTGTAACTTTCATTTGATGCTATTAACACCATCTAATCAGTCTTTTACCTCTGCCACTGAGTCCTCCAAAGCCAGTAGGACCTACTGTACCCAACACTAACCTGCAAGGCAGCAGGGATCTTCACCCGTTATCCTGATCAGGGATGCGTTATGGGACCCATGCCTTTCCAAAGAGACACCGAGGAGTAACCGTGTTTAAGAGGCAGCTTGTAGTCGATGAGTAAAAGGACTTTACACTGGTCGGAGATTAAGGTCATGTCCAGGACNGTCTTTTACCTCTGCCACTGAGTCCCCCAAAGCCAGTAGGACCTACTGTACCCAACACTAACCTGCAAGGCAGCAGGGATCTTCACCCGTTATCCTGATCAGGGATGCGTTATGGGACCCATGCCTTTCCAAAGAGACACCGAGGAGTAACCGTGTTTAAGAGGCAGCTTGTAGTCGATGAGTAAAAGGACTTTACACTGGTCGGAGATTAAGGTCATGTCCAGGACCCATAATGGGTGGAAAAGTAAAAACGTGGTTTTGGGAAAATGAGAAAAACATGTTACAAACAGAGGAAAATCCTAATTGAAATGCAAAATGAAAATAATTAAAAAAAACCTCTAGTTTTCATTTCATATTTCTTCTGCTTCTAAAATCAATACGTTTCTAGAGAAATATTGCAGTAAAATATAATAAATAGTGTGTTTCACTAACCAACATTGATGTAAACTTCCTTGTTTCCGATAAGAAAAACATTCCGTCTTTAATTTCGATTATTATATGTTTAACAGAAAGATATCTAATGTGAAAAAATAAGAAATATATAATAACACTGGGCAACTCGAAAAATATTAGAAAGTACTGCAATAATTATAATAAAACTGTTTTTATAACCCCCGATGCGAAATAATGAAATCAAACTAAGACCGAAAATAGAACCAGTATCATCGCTTCTTGTAAGGATAAGCGCGCTTTTTAGGGCGAGGAATTGGAATGTGTATTTATTGCTTGTTTAAATTAATCATTTGATTTTTTCACATTTTCAAAATGAAGATATAAGTATATAAAATAAGTAAGCAGTTATGTAAGTAGGTACGAATTGTTATACACCAGAAGGTGATCGATAGATATTTAAACGCCGGCAAGTAATCCCTCCTGGCTCTGATATCAAGCGTAAATTTTAGATACTACTAAATCGACTAGACTTTGGTTATGGATGATATAGAGGTTTCCTGAAAAGAAATGATCTTGCATAACAATGACTTTATGGCAATGTAAAGACTCTCCTTTCACGTTCGAACCTGTAACATCTTCTTTATAAGAAGCAACATTGGAACAATGGGCCATGATTAAAGAGTTTCGCTTTATCCAAACACATAGTTGAAATTATGACTCGAAAGTTCATGTTCATGAAAGTATATGTACCGGCTATAGAAGAAAAAATACATTCCACAAACCACAAAAAGTGAATGTAGAAATATGCAGGTATCTGAGTAAGTATATAGTAAAGTCAACAAGTAAGTATTTAAGTAAATATGTTCATACAGAACTTTATACGTAGGAAAGTAAAAATATGTAAACTACATAGATGAGGTACCTACCATCTGGCAGTGGAGGAATGAAAAAGATATTAGAGCCAAGAGTCCAGCAAGAAGTTAGATGAATCCCTCCACAAGCATTTCTCTGATACTTACAATAGTGATGTAATTTAAATCTGCCAAGGGCAACTTTATTCAAATGATGGATAACATGTTTAAAGCTAAATCAGTTGTCAGGGATGGATCTTATTTTATCAATACTTTAGCCATATATCCCAGGAGGTTTAAGCAAACATTGGAGGCTGTTAATGTAGATTATTCAAATAATCACAATCACTAAGCATCAAATATTGCTCATACAAAATCTACTGCAACATATATTTTATCAGCATTTTGCTCAATATCGTCATCAACATTGCAATGAAATAATTGTAAACTAAAAAACTGTTAATTGTCAAGGCAATGCGACAAAGGTTTACAATACTATTTTTCAATAGTTACAGAGATCAAGGAAACATCTATGGTCAACCAAAGTTGTTAAAAGGTTGATTGAAGTGTGGCTGCATATCTAATGTAAACATTTCAAAAGAGACTGAATGTGGACATTCTTGAGATTCGAACGCAGTTATGACCTGTCACTGTTCATAGTTAAAAACGGTATCTCACATATGCGTATCGAACAAAAAACAAAACAAGTACGTTCGTAGCTATCTTTCTCATGTTGTCAAACTTTTAGTTCATTCACTGACTTATTAAACTTGTTGATGTTTTCTCATTGGAGTTTGTTTTCCAGTGTTAGATCACACAGGAAAATCAACCAGATCTTACTCTCCAAAAATCCGTTTGAAGGTGCCATACATGCCAAGACATGTTCCTTAAACACAACCAACGTATATTAGTATGATACAGAACATCAATGTTGACAAAGATAAAATCTTCAAAAACTGTGGTGAACGGCCAGTGACTTCTTACCCATACGAAATTAACAACTGGTTTAATGACATATTTCATGTCAATCACACTTTTACAAAGTGCTTTACGGTAACTTCTTAAGAAAAAATTCCACTCCTTCATCAAATCAACTGCTCGAGCACGGTCAGCCAATCTCTTGGCCAGACCAACATTCTTTCCAGTCAAATATGAACATCGATCCTTAGGAACAAACATTTTTCGCAACGGTAATACCAATTTACCACAGCACTTGAAGGTTTTATTTTCAATTCTGTTGGCTTTATTTCCCCTTCAGCCTAAATATTTTCTCATGAGTGATAGCTTTATTTCATCGCAGGAACACTTTATTTACACAGCAAACAGACTACTTTTGTGCCATAAAAATAAACTTTTGTTCCGTAAAAAGGACACAAACTCCTCATTAAACATTCAACAATGGTAGGCCTATCAACTTCACTAATTTGTTTTAGGATTCCTGCCTTTGTCACAGCCTTAAGTAAAACAATAACAGAAGCAAGCATTCTAAATTATTGTATACGAAAAGTGATTCTGATAACCTGTGCTCTGGTCAATCCTTTCCAACATAACCTCTGAATTTTTTATACTTTGGTTGAGTTTATTGGCACAGTCGTGTAGGGAAAAGTAACACAATTGTCAAATAAGCTATTTGTGATACAAAACTTGAATATCCCAATTAAAATCATATTCATTTTGGTCGAAACCTTTTTCGCTGGCACTCGACAGGACCATGAACTGTTTTAGCTAGATTTTTTTTTTACTTTATTCACGGTTAAGCGGCAGATCCTGTGATATAACCGAACAACAAATCGCAATTTGGTGTACAGTCTTGACTGTCTTTTTAACTGAACTAGATTAACACAAGGTAAAATGTCGGTAAAACAATAACAAACCGTATTAACACTTGAAAAAAAAATCATGTTATCAAGAAATTGTTTAATAGAATACCAACATAAAGGTTACCAGTGAAATGAATGTTGGTACAATTAAGATTCAATATGTATGGAAACGAGAAGAAAAACTATTTAAAGACTCTGAAAAGATGTTCTAAGAAGCTCTAATCGGCGATGCTGTACAACAGGCCACGACAATATCAAGAAACTAACTTTGAAATGGGTGAGAGATACTGTCCCGAGAGGGATCAATGCAGCAGGGCCTTCCATTCAGTCATAGGATCTGTCTTTTAGTAAAATCCTCAGCAAGTTAGAATCATTATATGGATGTATCTATCTCTAACAACATAAACAGGGTCAATTTTTAAAGACCACCAATTTTTGTGTAATCTCTATAAAGTGAGAGATCCAGGATTAGTTTTCCAGTTTCTTTTGAGGGTAAGAGACTCTGTAAAATTTGTTTTCCTTTCCAAAAATGACGATATCGATCCAGTGTTAGGTGTGGCAGCTTTGATATTGAATTTGTTTTCATTCCTCCTGATTTATATATGTTTATGAATTGGAAGACCTTTCAAAAATTAACGCTTTCAGTAGCAAAGAGGGCTTTATTGATTGCTCATAAATTTGTTTGTTAAAAACAAAATTCTAATGAGCTGTTTCGACTGGCAAGAAATTGAAACCTTGCCTGTCTCAATACAGGTGGGAATCGTCTTATTGGTATACCTTTAACAGATAAATGTAAAAATATTTCCCCAAACAAAAGCCAGAACAAATATGAGAATATTACTATTTAAATACAATAAATTCATTGAGCGAAGTTTCACATTAAAACGGTATCTTTCCTTTTCAGTGATACCAATCTAGTCCTACCTAGGTTTTATACAAGAGAGTGCTGTTACGTACTTGACACTAAGTGCAAATTTTCCTTTTCGGACGCTGATTCTTATAACAAATGTGCCATCTGGTTCTGTTTGAAGTATATGTTCTGCTTCTCTGCTGTTTACTTCTCCTACAAACCTAGTTAATCAAGATGTAAAAAACAATATGGCAAGGTAACTGTTTGGCTTAAAATATTACCAGTAAATAATTCAGTCACTGCAAGCAATCAGCACCTGGAAAAGGAGGCAATGCTCTGTGTCTATCCTGTTTGGAACAAACCATAAACACTCTTGTCAGTTTCTAGGGGGAAGCCATTGCTTTCTGCTAGTGAATTTAAGCTTTAAAATTTAACAAAATTGTTTTGTAGAATATCCGAGACATTTTAATGTGTAGGAATACTTTTGTAAACTATTTTTTAAACTACAGCTTTTCTCATCCTTTTTTAATTGCCTACATAAAAGTTTTTGACTTTCTTCTTAAATACGTTTTCGTTAGATAGGAGATTTGTCATAATTTTTTCCTACACTCATTTATCAATGCCTAGTACTTAGAACCGAAATTTCTTTACAAGAAATGATTGGTCAATAACAAATTAGGTAAATAGATCGATCGATCGATAGAGCATTAGATTGACCGATGAATTATTTAATCGTTAGGTTGATAGATAGACCAATAGATCGTTAAATCAAAAGATCCATAGATGGATTGACAGATGTTTAGATATCTTGAAAGATCCTTAAATAGATTCATAGATTCATAGCAGTGCCAATTATTGCTACAGGAGATTTTGGCAGTGCCTCGCCAAAGGTTTTCTGTTATTCTAAGTTTTTTCTAACAAATAGAGTAAAAATTATTTTTAATTCATTTTGATTAGTGTTAATTACATTTTTTAAAGTTATAAAGTATTAACAGAAGTACCCGGCATTGCTCAGGTTAAAAAGTGCAATTTAGTAGGCTGAAAAGGCCTTATCAAGATAATTGTAAGGTATTGATAGATTACAAATGTGATGGTAGACCATTTCAGTTCAAAGAACTGCAACTACCTTGACACTTGGGGTGTGGTATAGAAATTATAGGTAATTTGAACTGTGGTAATCTTACGACAGAAAATGTTAGAAATTCAAATAAAAAATGCTATGGCAATACATTTGGGGAAAAAAAAAGATTTAAAAAAACGAAAAGAATGTCCTCCCCGGCGTGGAATCGAACCCTGGTCTTCCCGCGTGACAGGCGGGGATACTCACCACTATAGTACCGAGGACTTGTGCGATCAGGGAGATTACTTAAAAGAAAATAAACTTTCTTAATTTCAAAAGGTTTTAATATTGTTTTATTTTTGTTTTGGAATTTATTTATTTAATGTTTATAATTTTAATTTAATTCACAATATGACTGGAGGCCTCCTTTACCTTGAAAATGTGATTGGCCGCCCCCTAATGCCCTAGAAAATGACCTAAGAGGCCAGTCTTTTAAATCTCCGATCTTCCCCCGGTTAAAGATAGACCCACACTCCGAATTTCAGGTTCAGTAGTTTTCTCAAAAATTTACAAACAGACAAACAGACATACTTACTTTTATATAAATAGGTAATAACATAGCTCAAGTCAGTCGGAAAATCATAAAAATTCTAATGGCAACATTTTTCATAGCGTGTTCATCCATTTGCGGTATGTACATCAAATGAAATTTATCAGATATTACATTGGATTTTAACACAGAAAAATCTTGTGCTATTTCAGCAAAACCTGCCCAAATGATGTAAAATCCATTCTGCCAATACCACGCTGCCTAGAGTATGAGTATAACCATATCCCTCCGATTTGTGCAGAGCAGGGACTGGCTGATTTGGTGGAACGAATATATTCTTCCTCTCCGTTAGCAAAAAAAAACAGTCATAATACACATAGAAATGACAGCTTGATTTGAATGCGCAAAGTCAAAATTCACAAGTTTCAGTTTCTGTTGTTGTATTGATGAGAAATGCCAGAGCAAAATGTCGTATATCTAATTCATTTTAAGAAGAAGATTTGGCTAATGATCAACATATCAATAATCAATGACGTCATTATCCTGAAATACCTCATCGACAAAACGTTTCCCACATCACACGCCAGCACTGTTCCATAGATAGATAGAGTGATAGTTCCATAGAACAATAAGGCCATGAGTCGATAGAGCAACAGATCGTTAAGTCGAGAGATCAATGGATCAATACATTGATAGAGAGATTGATAGATAAAAGGATAGATAGATAGAAAGGACTTATATTTCCTAAAATAAAAGCAGAACAAAACACCCAATGAATTATTCCTAATAAAGAAGGAAAGCATTAACACCAGATAGAAAAACGAGTGAGGAAAGTTTGCTTTCTTTCTCAATATTTCTTGGAAATGACAATGCAAAATATTATTGAAGCGGGGGTCGGAGGAGTAAAAAACATTTGTCAGATTAAAACATCTTTTTAAAAGGAAGCAAAGAAATTATAAAAGTAATGCCACTACCACAATTGTCAAGTTTTAAAAAATAAGAAAGTGAATGTTATGAAATAAAGTGATTTTTTGCAGTTCAAGAACACTAATTTACTATTTTTCAGTTCTTTGGGCATGTTGTTCGAATAAAACTAGTATCGTTTATAACAATCTTTCTTCGTGATTAAATATTTAGAGAATTCACCGATCTTTTCTGTATCTAGATGAATACCCACGTAATGCTAAGTGAATAAATCGATGGAACAATAAATCGATAGAACAATTATTCAATAGAACAATTATTCAATAGAACAATAAATCGATATAACAATAAACTGATATAACAATAAACCGATTAAACAATAAACCGATGGAACAATAAATCGATAGAACAATAAACCGATAGAAAAATTAATTGATAGAACAATTAATCTATAGAACAATTAATCGATATAACAATTAATCGATATAACAATTAATCGATATAACAATTAATC
>RDPX01000132.1:602145-637840 GCA_003991215.1 Morbakka virulenta | reverse complement strand
ATAGAACAAATAATCGATAGAACAATTAATCGATAGAACAATAAACCGATAGAACAATTAATCGATATAATAATTAATCGATATAACAATTAATCGATAGAACAATTAATTGATAGAACAATAAATCGATAGAACAATAACTTGATGGAACAATTAATCGGTATAGTGACTGTATGATTGATCAATTCGTACAAAACAGTTAAATGTGTTTTTTCCATTAACTGAGTAGCATGTTCTAGAATATTTCATCACAATGTAAAATCTGACACTAGCTTTACGGCATTGGAAATTTAAGACAGCTAACAATGTCTATCTTTTAATTACGAGTGTGGAATATTTTCACGGTATTCTTGCAAAAAAAATTGAAAAGAATACTATGAGTGTTTAAAGCTCCACAAGAATACTTTCAGGATTTTGTAGTTCATTAAGTATCTTAAGGGAGATACGTGGATTTGAAAAAAAACAAAGGTTAGCTCAAGTTTCATTATTGTTCGTGAAGACCTGTACTGAAGTAATACTGACATCTTAAAAGCGAAGTTTCTTGTTAGAACAAGGAAACCTCTAAATTTGGTAACGCTGAATTATATATTAGTTATTTAGTGGTCATTCTCTAATACCGTGAAAAAGGTGGGGGATTGGCTAATACGAATTATTTGGGGAAGGGATATCGGGGGGTTTTAAAATATATAACCACTTGATAAAAAGAGGAATATTTTCAGATACTTTATTATCATCAATAAAAAATGTTTTTTAAAGTCCGGTTTTCGCTTTTTCAACGATCGGAAAATTGTTTTAAAACGTATTAAATTTTGAGTGGCGTCAGCTGAATATTATACAGAATACTTAAGAAAAATGATACTTCGGTAAACATCTTTCTATTTGCATAGCATTGATCAACTACGAATTCACATATATACACTTGTTGTTTACTACAAACAGTGTTGGTTTGCTTTTTGTTGACCTTCTATTGTTTACTCCTTCAATTGGTACAAGGTTCCAGTTGTAAAAGTCTTTTTCTCAGAAGATATAAAGACATGTGGCATCATAGTGAGGACAACAGTAATTAGTGAAAATGGCCCTCATTTGTCTCCCATTAAGTCACCACCTACTAATCAATCAAGATGTCAAAAAGTGTGTTAAAAATTCAAACTTTGTTCTTCATTTATAGTGTGCTATTATTGGAAATAACATAAATGTTCATTACAGATGTTTAATATATTATAGATATATATATATATCAAACATAAATATATACATATATATCAAACATAAATATATACATATATATATAACATAAATATATACATATTATACATATATATGTATATTGTGTGTGCATGGGAATGAAGATAACACCGTAGACATATAACCACTTTTACCTGACAGAAACTTGAGACATTTGATCAATTATATGAGAAAACAATGTTCTTTAACAAGGAACCGTTTCAGCCCAAGCATTGGGAAAATATTTTTTTAATCCAAAAGTGTTAGGTCAGTGGAATGATGTACTTTGGAAGGTTTAGATTATGAGACATACATTACACAAACAACAATAACAACAATTTCTATCAGAAGAAGTCAATCATTCTTCCAACAGATTTCCAGCCTTGACTTTCTTTGTGACGACCTCTATGTGTATTCATGAAATAACAAATTTTAGTCAGTTCAATTTACTTACCCATAAACATTCTCTTCATACACATTACCTAAAAGAGAATGATAAAATAATTTCAAAATTGTAAACAAATAAAATCCCAAAGAAGTTTTATTTTTTAAGTTCTCTAAAAGTTGTTTTCTTTAACTTTAATACGAAATTGATTTTGATAAAAATACTAGTTACCTTGCAAAATTTTAGAACTTCAGTACTATACTCTGCAAGCATTACAATTTCGTATTAAAATTGTTTGTGAGGTTTGTGTAGCCATAGGTATCTGACTTTTTTCCTCTTTTAAACAGGGTGCATCCTTTAAAAGGTAGACCCTGTTTATAAGAAAAACTATGGTAAGGTGTCCACGACTACTAAACCTGAAATGATTTAGGGATTAGTGAATACTGGTATTTATTATTAATAGTTGCAATCTTTCTCTAGTAAATAACCACAGCTTCTTTTGTTATGATGTCAGATATGATCAATATGAACACTTTTCACAATATATTGACCATCTTGGACAGTTGGGCAAGATGGAAAATTTAATAGGCCATATTGAGTTAATTTCTCTGGAGGTAATATTTTTGTGCCTAAGCAAAAATTGCAACTGCCTTTTTACCTTTCATACTTGATATCTTCAACGAATATTTTAATTATAATCTTATCAAAATAATCGTGTATTTCTTTTTCGAATTACCCCAATTTTCTCTAAATGTACCTTCTTTGGATTTTCAAAAGCAATCTGGGTAATACTGAAGCTTACAACTCGCGATTTTTTTCACTGCGACATTACTGATAGATGGGATTGTTTCTCTTTCTTCCTTCAACAAAAGCAGAAATGAAATTATCCAACCCAAACTATACCATAATATATTACAAGTTAAATAATTGATTAATATCTAACATTGTTCAGACCAAATCCACAATACATTACAAAAAGAATTCTATGAATAAAATCATTGGCAAGCTCTGAAAAAAAATCAGCAGAACGTTAGTTCTGCTGATTTGTAAACTAAGAATATTCAAAATCACTTAGAAGAAAGCAACAGTCTTGTGTTTCTGATACTGAAAAATATTTAGAAAACTTTATCTGTTTTCTTGTTTGTTTGGGATGTTTTTGTTCTGTTTTTGTATTTTATTAGTTGTTTGTTATCATCTAATATTCAGTCTTAGACATCCACAGAGGCAAGAATTTAAGGGTCATTGTGAGATCATTAGAATCTTCACAATACATAATATACCTTACTTACCGGAGTGACGTATCCTCCAGGACGTTGTCGACTAGGTTCCGGCACTCTAGTCGGTTACGAGTCGCGTGCAATAGCTCATGTATGGCTGTCTTTCGTGTTGCTCTCATTAATCCGTTGATATACTTTTCTCTTGGTCTTCCTCTAGCTTTGCTTCCGTTGATCATACCAGTCGTCATGATGTTTTCAAGCACTTCTCTCCTCTTAACGTGACCAAAAAATCTAAGCTGTCTCTTCCTGATGTTCCTTATAAGCAATCGCTTCTCTCCCATCATCCTCAGAACTTCATCGTTAGATTTGAGATCAGTCCATGGGATTTTCATCATTTTCCGCCAAAACCATATTTCTGTTGCTTCGAGTCTTCTCTGCATTGCTTTTGATATTTTCCAACTTTCCACACCGTATTTAAGGACTGACCACACATGTGACTTCACAAGTCGATTTCTCGTTTTTATCGACAACTTTCATAATACATAATATATAAATATATTATTACTATTACTCTTTCAACATTTATTTTAATAAAGCTAGGAAACCTTTTTTCTTTTTTTTTGCAATAACCACCAAATCACGGGTCCCACGTTTGAATGCTCTTTTACGAAAATTAGAGAATTTTTAGAAAAATTTGAGTAGAGTTCTAACTTAAAGGCCGGTTGAAAAAATATGAAATATACATTGACCTGATTTAGCTGAATAGGCAAAAGGAATGGGTGACAGTAAATAGAAACTGTCTCTTCAAACACGTTCTGCTATCCGCAAGCATTTGGGTTGGTGTTCCTTTGGTGTGCATGAACATACCTGAAATATTTGTCTCCACGAACGCTTCATAAGCCTAAACAAACGCTTGTCGTACAGTAGCTCAAGAAAAAAACCATAGCTTAACATCATCATTCCAAATATAGCCTCTGCAATTTGATAACACGTCAACTTATTTACTCGAGGTGAGATCGATACCTACAGACATATTGGCGTAAAAATATTTCAGAATAGTTTTCTTCTTTCTTAGCACATGTTCGTCCAAATTAATGACAAGAATATTGGCTTCCTAAATAGGCTTCAATAGATCTTCACGTAGTATTCTTCGTTTATAAAACACCGTTAATTTGTATTTTCTCATTCTAATAGTTTAGCCTTGATGAATGGCAGCCCAAGAGACATCAAGTGCAAACTTTAATACCATAAACCATAAAGATGACAGCTGGGGATATGTAGAGGCTAAAAATGTCAAACATCAAAGTATATCGCAATCAAAACTTCCACACTTCATCACCAATGTACTTCGCTTTTGTTCAAATTGAAGCAACAGGTATGTATGCCCAGTTATACCCAGTGTCGAGTTTTCACCATCTAGTTTTGTGTATGAAAATGTATATACCTGAAAATATCACATACTTTGATGCTAAATATATAGTACTTCACTCTTTTTTAACCAATTAAATACTATATAGTAAAAGATTAGGACCTCTCAAGGATGGATGAGGGCATTTCTTAGGCCTTCGTCCATGCCGTATTTTGCATCTAAAGAAACCAAAAACAATGATCAACAACTCGAACCCCTTCCACTAACAAGCAAGTTGATGACTCAAAAACTATAAAACAGGAAACATCAATCAACTAGAATCAAATATATTATCAGAACAAGAACACTCATGACTATATAAAAGTTTATTGACGGAGTAAGACTATCCAGAAACTTTAAAGGTTATTTTAAACAGAAAAACAACCAAAAAAAAAAACGCTGATAATAATGACATTTTGGTAGAATTACAGAAAGTGAGACACCAGAGGCTCATTTTATCATGCTGAAACAACATTAGACATCAAGCTTTCTCTTGCTATAAGAGAACATTTATAGAACTAAAAAAAAAACTTTTAAAACTTTTTCGATTTTAATTTTAGAGCTTTTTGTTCCTTATAGAAAAATATTTTTAACTTTGTTTTGTTTTGTATCTATTCTTTACATCAAATCTCATATTTGAAGCAGAACTGCTACTTTACAATTTTTCTGATCTGTTTTATCTCTATATTTTTAAACACTACTACTACTACTGTCTTCTATCCATTGGGCGTCAGTTGAATGACGCAATCTTCCATCTGAGCCAATCCTGTGCAGTTCATTTGATCACGTTTATTTACCCATGATGCTCTTGGGCTTCCTCTTTCATGAACCTTTTCCTCCATCAAAACTGTGTTTTTTTCTAATCAGATGTTCAAGCATTTATAATGTTCGTTTTTGTGTGGTCTTCATTACTTGCTTGTTGGTAATTACTTAATAAATACGTGAAATAAGATAAATGTAATTATGACAAGAAACCTAAGCGAAAATGAGGGCTGATTTTGCGTTTTGACACAACCTCTGGTCATAAATAAGTGATAACCTCGTTAAATCAATTATTCCTGTATTTACCTGAAGCAGCTTTTTCTAAAAGACCATTCTTTGGTACATATTTGGAGCAATTTTCCATGTAATCATAACGTGCTGTTTTGGGGGTCTCTGTAAAAAAAATAATTACCATAATATAATTTAATCTTCAATAAATAGAGAAAATGTTTTGTTTTCGTGATAAACATCAATTAGTTGAAACATAATGTAATAAATGCACAGTTATGAAAACTGTATAGCCTTCTTTAGGTTAACATCAGACGCTTTTGCTTCCTGGTTATTTTAATAGCAGTTTTGAAATGATTGCAGGATTAAAATTCCATTTAACATGCAATGACATCAGAAACCATTATGACATTTGAGTTTAAAATGAAGAACACTTTTTTCGTCTGCGAGTTGATATATTCGGAGTGCCCCATTGCTACCACTATACCATTATACCATTATACCATTATAAGTAGGTCACCTGCACTAAATTGTAATTGCACTTTGCCACATATGCTACCACTATACCACTATACCATTATAAGTAGGTCACTTGCACTAAATTGTAATTGCACTATGCCATATATGCTACCAATATACCACTATACCACTATAAGTAAGTCACTTGCCCTAAATTGTAATTGCACTATGCCACATATGCTGCCACTATACCACTATACCACTATAAGTGGGTCACTTGCACTAAATTCTAATTGCACTATGCCATATATGCTACCAATATACCACTATCCCACTATACCATTATCAGTAGGTCACTTGCACTAAATTCTAATTGCACTATACCACATATGCTACCACTATCCCACTCTACCACTATAAGTAGGCCACTTGCTCTAAATTGTAATTGCACTATGCCATATATGCTACCAATATATCACTATACCACTATAAGTAGGTCACTTGCACTAAATTGTAATTGCACTATGCCACATATGCTACCACTATCCCACTCTACCACTATAAGTAGGCCACTTGCACTAAATTGTAATTGCACTATGCCATATATGCTACCAATATACCACTATACCACTATACCACTATAAGTAGGCCACTTGCTCTAAATTGTAATTACACTATGCCATATATGCTACAATATACCACTATACCACTATACCATTATAAGTAGGTCACTTGCACTAAATTGTAATTGCACTATGCCATATATGCTACCAATATATCACTATACCACTATAAGTAGGTCACTTGCACTAAATTGTAATTGCACTATGCCACATATGCTACCACTATACCACTATAATCGGGTCACTTGCACTAAATTGTAATTGCACTATACAACATTTGCTACCACTATACCACTATACCACTATACCACTATAAGTAGGTCACTTGCACTAAATTGTAATTGCACTATACAACATAGGCTACCACTATAACACTATACCACTATAAGTAGGTCACTTGCACTAAATTGTAATTGCAATATACCACATATGCTACCACTATACCACTATACCACTATAAGTAGGCCACTTGCACTAAATTGTAATTGCACCATACAACATAGGCTACCATTATACCATTATAAGTAGGTTATTTCACATTTATTTCCGGGCATAAACTGTAATGGCCAGAAATTATAGTCAGGTGCAACATTTGGTATGAGATATAAAAAGTATTGGTAATAATAGCTTTGTTATCTTATTGTTTATTTACACTACATAAACAAATATTCTACTTCTATTATTATCATTCTTTTTAAATAATGAGCATGAAAGTGACAATTCCGCCATTTCAGCCAAGGATACTTGTAGTAGCAAAGGTTGAAAACACTGAGGCTATAAAGCAGTCGAATAGACACAGGATGGGCATGAATAATATAAAAAGGTTGATAAAATCATATACTTTTGACCACTTGAGATGAAAGCGAGCAAAAATGCAGACACAGACACGAAACACAGACACACAAACTGGGACACACAAACTGGGACACACAAACACACAGCAATACGCACAAAGAAACCCATGTTTCATGCTGGACAAAATCAGTAAATAAGAAAATCAAGTATTTCCAAGTGTTGAAACAAGATTATGCAGAGAAGAGTGAGGGATATGATTAGGCTTGAGAGAGCAACTGAATTGGCAGGGGGAAACAATAAGATTATTAAAACAACTGTTATCGTCACTAATTATTTCATCGAGTTAAACAATTCCTATAAATTTAAGAAACTAAAGTAAAAGAATTTGTGTTACAAAGTATTTATTTATGCTTGGATATCAAATATATATTTGTCAGTTGTTTTAACACCCAGCAAGCAACAAAATGTTTGTTAGCTTTAATATCGCAAATTTAAGGCGGATGATGTCCAATACAACATTGCTATCCCATCAGTTTCAATCCCTACTGCATCTCTGATACAGTTTCCTGGCAAATATTTCTTGGTCCTCAATTCCTTCATTGCTATCAGTACTAGACATTTGCTCATACCTGCACGTTTGTATCCTCTGTTGATCTTCTTTAGACTTCAGTCAAAAATAAGGAAAAAATAAATCTGATAAATCGGAGCAAATAGTAAAAACTACTATTATTACAATATGTAACGGTATAAACATATGTAGTAATAATAATAGTAGTAGTAATAATAATAATATGTCCTGGGCATTGGTATTAAACTGAATCCGGTTTTGGGGTTTTGACTTGGGTAAATAAGGTTAAATTTTTTGGACAGTTACTTCTAGGTTACCCTCAGACATGGTGTATTACCTGTTTGCCTACTCTGAGACCCTGCAATACCGATTTGGCATCAAGCAATTTTGTCTTATGGAGAGGAGGGCCAATTGTTTGAAAAACCCGCCTATGGTGTCTCAGTAAAAACACGGGTACTTGTGTCATCTCATCTCCATAATCCTCCCATGAGAGAAAATGTCAAACATTAATTTATCACACAACGGTGTGAATGAGGTTGTAACCAAAGGTGAAGATCTCCCGTCCTACAGGTGTTACATTGATGAGCAGGCCAGACCTTGTCGTAATCCTGATACTTCTACAATATGTCGAAGGAGAAGAGGAAAAACTGGCTTGAGTGGTTTAAATGGAACTGTTATAGAATGTTAGATTCTGAGTGAATCCAAAAGGTGTGGATATATTGACAGAATGATGGAACTATGACTACAAACGGGACTATCTGAAGTCACTAAGCACGGTCTTGATGGTCAGGTACGGCAAATAAAACAGAAAGTTTAGTTAACTGATGTAAAAATTAAATGGATAAAAGGAAAGTCTCATTGACTGGATATTATGAATGGCCCAGAGGGGGGGATTACCACGGAGATATTATTGAAACAAATGAAGAGAGCATCCCAGAGTCTAAGATTAGGGGTGAGGAAGAAGAAATAAATCTAGTGAAATCTAAAGAACTAAAACTAATGGAAGAAGCAGATAGACGACTCACAGATGAGAAACTTGAAATTGCAGAAAAAAAGTATTACATTATACAACCCATTGAAAGAGAAATGTTTCCATCCATAATGAAAATGAAAAAGAAGAAAATTTTTAGTGGAAGTGCAGAAAGTAAACGAAGTGCTAAATAAGGTAAAGAGTAATGATATCATGATGACAAATCACCTACTATACGCTGCACTGGTTGTTGTAACGGCAAGATTTGGTGTGAAAATACCAAAACGTAATAGAGCAAAAGACCCTTGGTGGAAAAGACCGGCTAGAGAGTCAGATAATACTAACTAAGAAGAGATATTGCAAGAGCAGAAGCATTGAAGAATGGTGGAAAGATAAAAAGCCGCTTCAATGCATTACTGCAGAAGAAGTATTGTCAGAATAAAAAAAGGATATAAATGAGTATTAGAAGAGTTAAAACAGCGGATTCAAGCAAAAGGTGCAAAGGCCAAACGGTATCAGAATAGAAGAGACGAATTTAATCAGAATAGATTGCTTCAAACAGAGCAGAGCAGGCTGTAGAAAAGCTCAACGGAGAAGGAGCAACCGAATTTGCACCTGAGAAAGAGAAAGCAAAAAGGTTATGGACATCTAGAATAAAGAAGAGCAACACAATATGATGCGGAGTGGTAAAAGACGATAAGAAAAGAGCAAATAGACAAATTTAATCAGGATAGGATTGAAATCACTATAAGTAAAGTTAAGTAAGTTTTAAAAGGCATGCCTAAGGTATGTCACTGGGGCCTGACCTAGTTCAGGGCTTTTAGCTAACGAAATTTACAGCCTTACATGATAGAATAACAATACACCTAAGCACATGTCTAGAGAAGAGAGAGGCTCTACAATGGAGGATAAAAGGTAGAAACATCTTGTTATTGAACGACAACAGGAAAGATAATGTAGTGAGTAATTACAGGCCAATAACATGTTTGCCACTAATGTGTAAGCTATTGACTAGCATGATAGCTGAAGAAATGTATATCCACTTGAAGGGAAAGAAAATTCTCTCAGAGGAGCAAAAAGGATGTAGAAAAGGTTCGAGAGAAACAAATGACTTGCTGTACATTAACCAACAAATTATTGGAGAAGTTAAAAGAAGGAAGAAAACCCTAGCTGCAGCATGGATTTTTTTTATTGTTATTATTATTATTATTATGCTCCTCACTCTTACATGCAAGAATACCTGTGTATATTTGGAATAGCTGATAATGTATTCGGCCTACTAGATTAGAGTTCAAAATCCTGGAAAACCAACTTACCATTTGTAACTGTAGTAGTAGTAGTAGTCAATGTAGTAATCATGGGCAATAGGAATACAAACGCCGACATGATTGTGTAGCCAGAGTACTCCATTGAAATTGGTAAAAGACAAATGACAAACAATAATGGGAACAAACAGTCTCTCTGAAAGATTCCACTCTGAATATTTACTTGTCCTAATTCTTCTTTCTCTGCAACCAATATCGTTTTCCAACTAGGCATGCTTCTTACCAACAGTTCTTTAAGGTTGTCTGCAACCCCAATCATATTCAGACATTCTGTTATCCATGAGTGTAGTACCATATCGTACTCTTTACGATAATCAATCCAGGCGATAAATAAATGATGTTTTGTATCCCTTGCCTTCCTTTTACACCCAATCTGTTCAACTGGGAATAAATCTCTGCCCTCCATATACGCATAAATCTCATTTGCTACAACTCCTGTCAAAACGTTTTACGTAAGTGTAAGGCATGATATTGGTCTATAGTTATCCGCAGCATTGCCTCTAATAGTATCTTTAATACGCAGGATTGTCCTACCTGTAGTCATCCATGTTGGTACCACAGCAGTTCTAATAATGTTATTCAGTTGTTCAGTAATTCGTTTGTGAATCCCATACAAATTCTTTATCCAGAAATACTGCACGCCATCAGGCCTTGGGGATTTCCAATTCGGGATTTTCTTCAGCTGTTCCTTCACTTTTGTTTCATTAACCTCTATGACCTCTTGCTTATGGTTTAATCTCATCATCTGCTCTTTGATTTCCTTTAACCACTCAGCTTTAGTGTTGTGCTCCACTGGGTTTTCCCATATTGAGCTCCAGAAGCTACATGCTTCATCTATATCTGGTATCAAAGTCTCGTATCTTTCTTTCCTATCAAATTACTGATATAATCTTCCTTGAGCAACTTCAAATAATCTGTTTTGACGCTGTTGCTCACTTCTGGCTTCATATCTCTTAACCTTCGCCGCTTTCGCTACTACTCTTTGGTTCACTTCTTCTACCACAACACTAACATCTTTCTCTCTTTTTATGTATTTCTTATCAATATATTCTACTCCTCTATTGCTACACATTTCATTATTCTTTCTTCTTTCAACTTTACTTTATAACCTTTCTCAATTTTTTAACGTCCTTGTTAATACGTCTCTTCCACCAAGGATTTATTTTTATTGTCTTTCTTCTCTTTCTTTCCCGGGCAAAACAGACCCTTGCAGAGGCTCTGAAAACTTTAAAGAAGCAAAGAGGCAGACCAGAAACCACCTGAATCTCAATGACTAATGCACAATTAGCAGAGAAAGGCCTGCCAAAAATTGGAGATACAAAACTAGAACAACAAGCTNAATATATTCTACTCCTCTATTGCTACACATTTCATTATTCTTTCTTCTTTCAACTTTACTTTATAACCTTTCTCAATTTTTTAACGTCCTTGTTAATACGTCTCTTCCACCAAGGATTTATTTTTATTGTCTTTCTTCTCTTTCTTTCCCGGGCAAAACAGACCCTTGCAGAGGCTCTGAAAACTTTAAAGAAGCAAAGAGGCAGACCAGAAACCACCTGAATCTCAATGACTAATGCACAATTAGCAGAGAAAGGCCTGCCAAAAATTGGAGATACAAAACTAGAACAACAAGCTAGAGACAGAATAAGATGGAGGAAGATAACGAAAAACTGATCTTACAAACTCTTAAATATATGGATTTTAGGGCAATGTCGACAAAAGACGAAGGCGTATTTGATGATGATGATTCTCTTTCTTTCTATTCCAATCTGTGGGCTATATACCATATCAATGCAATAACAAATCTGTTTGTTTCTTTTATGTTGGATGTAATGACCTTTTTTATAATATTTTCTAACTTGTTTATTTCATTGTGCATTTTCTTCTTATAAACTGTTTTAAATGCTACTTTTGGTGGATGCGTTTATGTGTTATAAAAATTACAAATAATGTTCATCTGGTCCATCTCATCAACACTTAATACTACTTCTTCTCTGAGACCTAATCCTTCAAAATTATCACTATCATTCTCAATCCTATCTCTTTTCACATTGCATGCATCTGTTTCTGTGGCTTGTTCCCTTGTATCACTTTCACTTTGGTTACTTTGATGTTGTGTCCTTTCTTGCTGCTCTTCTCTATCCACACCTATGTCTGCATTTTCCTGTTTAATTCCCCTCATAATTTCTTCAAGCTCTACTTCTGTTAACCATTGATTAACCACTGTTCCTTGTGCCTTATCAACCAATCTCTGTTCCTTGATTTCAAATACTCCTTTATCTCTCCATACATCCATCATCGTCTTCCGATATCCTCTTCTGTTAGGCTCACTTTTGAACTTACAATACATTACCAATCTATTTAAAGTGCTACTCCATTTTTGTCTGGCAGTTGCTTGGAAATGACCGAGGCTGTGCTGCTCATCCACAGAGCACCTGCCGAATGATCATCATCATAGACTCCAGTGCCATTCACGTTGTTGTTTAATTAATTTTCATTGGACGTTAACGCTCAAAATGAAGATTTTTTTCCCCCAGAGTTTCCTTCCCTCGTGTGTTTTTATTATACAATGACACCATCACTAGGGCGATTGCCAACCAAGGCTAAAGAGCCGTCCCTACCCATTACACATACTAACCCCTGCTGGACGTCAACCCTGTATTTCATAGCTTCGGGGAGAGCTGACAGGTACTACACCTTGCTCAAGGGTGACCTGGAGGTAGTTGTGACAAAGGGTAACCTCATTTGCCCACGCCGAAACTACACAACCGGATTCATTTTAACGTCATACCTAGAACGTATTATTACTATTACCGTATTATTATTATTATTATTATTATTATTATTACGTCATGGCTTGACCTGCCTGTAAGTGCCACTCTTAGCTTCATTATTCTTTCCAAAAATCAATTTGGACTCAACTTGCAGCTACCTACCACAAAACTTCTACAATGCTAAACTGTCACCCGAAACGCTCTGAAGTTGTCACCAAATGATAATATCCGAACATTGTGGAAAAACACAAGCAATGGTACCAATATACAACACGATATTTATAAAAATACAAAAGAAGTTCTGAAAGCTGTGCAGACGGAACACAAGGGGCGTTTACACAGTCATCTTACTACTCAAGGTACAATTCTCTCATTTTTGTTTGATAACGCAACTTCAAAATATAACTAGTTTTGGTCTGAGGGTTCTTTTCTAAACAATTAAAATTCTTAAATCCACTAGCTGAAATGCCATCAACTAGAAGACTCAATGATCTTAGAAATCAGTAAAAGGTTTCATCTGTTGCATAATTTCATCATGAAAATTGTTATTTTTGATAAATCTTGGTTTGTTTTTTATCAGCACCACTGAACTTTTTGGGTTTACACAGAGGAAATTCAAATTTGTAATAATTTACAAAAAGAATTAAAAAAACTCACAGAAAATATATGAAATAACCTGTGTAACATTCATCTAAAAATACCTGGGTTCAGGAAAGAAATACATAAAATGCTAAAAATTAGCGCAAATATATAAAGTTTAGTTTGAAAAAGACAATATAAAAATACTGACTATGCTTACCCAAACGGCATATCTAGCTCTTTTTGCTTACAATCTCTACCACCAAAATTTTGATTGATCTGTAAAAAAAAGAAAAATATGTTTTTTTATCAAAGTATTTACTTTCAGAAAAACCGAGAATCAAAGAGTTTGAAAAATACTATGGAGTATGCTAAGAGGTTTACTATCAGCTGGTCATTGATCAGTTTCTTTTATAATTGTGTTGTCTTGACTAAGAACTGAAATGTTATTACCGTCATTAATTCCCATTTTATATATACATTAGATTAGACATTTTTTGAAATATGTTTTTATAAATTTTTATTGTAAATAGAGTTGGTGTGAGAAAATGGTTTTATCACTCCGTCAAATTTTTTCCTTTCAACAATTCAATAATCTAACAAAAGCAATAATAACCAACATAACACACTCATCACGTCTTGATACTGGCTACTTTTATAAACATAGTTGATACCTTATATAAATTAGACATTTTAATAATTTCAATAGGATATAGGATCTTGTTTAATATAATACCCATTGCTTTCCAAGGTTGACCAGGTCCTAGGGAAGCATCGTGAAACATTCCTTTCAGACCATTTCTTGGCACTGTAAGGATTTGACATCACCAAGAATGTTCCAAAGGCATAAAAAAGCTAATATATTTTGTGTATCTCAATTATAGTTCCATTAAGAGAGAAACTGCTGCAACTTCCACTTATATTAAGGGTTTTTTTTATACGTTTAAGAAGAAGAAGAGTCATTGATTTGTAAGTCTCTTTTAGACCCACTGCAGATACTACACGTACACAAGCCTCTTTGTTACTATTATGCAGCAGCACTGCTTTCTAGTTTTAGAGGAGCCGTGGCTTAATGGTTAGTGCAACTGCACCGTAACCAAAAATTCCGAGTTCCATTCCCCGAGCGGGCCATTGGTTGGCGTCAGGAAGGGCATCCGGTCTAGAAATTCCTCACTGCCAAATCCTAGTCCCTGTGAAGGGCACCGTCTGAGTCCCAGTTACTGGGGGGAAATGACGTTAAAAAAAAACAACAAAAAACTACTTTCTAGTTTTACTTGAACAATTATTAGTCACTGTTTCGAAGGTATATGCTGATAACCTAGACCTAAAAATAGACTATTTATGCCCATACGGAAGGTAATATCACCTAGTCACCAAGGCAAGGCCGGTGAGGGATTATTATCAAAAGTAAAGTGCTCTCTCATTGGATTTACCAAGGCCTTGAAAGCATAACTTTGGAGTAAACTGCCACCTGACTAGAGACGGTGACTCAATAAAAACACCCTGTAGAAAGACCTTTGGGCCTCTACTGCGGATTTTTTGCTCTTTGTATACAGCAATGACAAAAACTAATAATAATGCATACAACAACGGCGTAAAGGGGAGTATGGATCAAGCATCCATTGTCTCGCCCGGTAGGGATTTGTTGAACACGCAGGGCAGGCCTGATCGTCATCACGCTACTGCGTGCTACCTCGTAGCAACATGGAATGTCAGAACACTACACCAAGCAGAGAAGCTGGTGAAATCAAACGAGTCAGTTTTAAGGCTTAAAATGAGGCTTTAATCAAGAAAAAACTCGTTCTACACAACATAGCCGACTTTATATAATGTGTATATCCGCTGAGTACCGGAGGTACCTTAACACAGGGAACCGAACAAAACTAATTTACACGTTATTACAATAAGAGTCAAACAACAGTCAAATAATGTTAATCATTTTCATTACAGTTGGTAAACGTTGTGAGAGAAATGGTGAGAGCAAAGATGGACAGACTTAGTAAAGTCAGATGGTTAGAATCAGTAAAAATCAATTTAAAGAACAACACCATATTCTTACACTCAGGACCAGATAAAGAAAACATTCGCGGTGTTGGAATCCTACTAGGACCAAACATAGCAGATTGTTTACTTGGCAACTGGGCTGTTTCCTGTCGAATAACTGTGATTAAATTGAAAGGAAGCTCATTCAACACCACCGGCATTCATGTATATGCACCAACATCTAATAGCAATGAGAAAGACATTGAAAACTTTCATGCAGACCTGAATGAAGCCATGGTACAAGGCAAATCTCAAGAGATTGTGTTTGTCGTGGGTAATCTAAATGCTAACGTTGGTAAAGGTAGTCAATCAAATGTTGTAGGACCATATGGGCAAACGAAATGATCGTGGAGATACCTGGGTTCAGTGGTGTGAAGGAAATAACCAGGTGATCACTAATACGTACTTTCAACATCATCCCAGACGCCTATGAACATGGAGAAGCCCAAGTGATTGCTCAAGGAACCAAATTGATTTCACAACAATCAATAAGAGGTTTGGAAATGCTGTCACACAAGCAAATTGCTGGTCAGATGAAGATTGCAACAGTGATCATGCTTTATTAGTTGCTTTTGTCAAGCTGAAACTGAAAGGACCAAAGACGGTGATACGGCGAGACCTAGATCAACTGAAATCCAATGATGTGAAAACGTGTTTTCAACAAAACATTAAACTCAACATGAGGAAATGATAAGGATAACAACAGAGCGATACATGACTATGAACAAATTTGTTTGGCAATTTGTAAAGCTACTGAAAAAATCGTATCTCCCTTAACCCAAAGGAAGAAGCAGGAATGGATGACGGAAGAGATTTTAGAACTAGTGGAAAAGCCCAGAACAGGGATGGTCAGAAGAATATGGCAGATTAAACAGGGAGGTGCATATAAAATGTCGGCAAGCAAAAGAGTGTGTATAAAGCAGTTGGTATGCAAAAAGAAGTGTATTTTTGTTTCAATGACTATGTGAAAGCCTTTCATTGAGTTAGACAGGATCCTTTGTTTGAAATCCTGGAAGCATTAGATCTGGATGAACAGGACTTTGAGTTGTTGAAAAACATATTCTGGAAGCAAACGGCAGCTGTGACACTCAATAGCGAAGTTAGTGTGTATGTCAAATAAGGAGGGGAGTGTGACAGGGATGTATATAGAGATGTATATCTCCTGTTCTGTTCTCACTTCTTTTCTTTATGTACAAGAGAGTCACCACACGTCAAGGCTTAAAGCCACTCGAGGATGAGGGTTAATGAGATGGATAGACTGACAGGTGGACGAAAGATATAAATGAATTAATAAGATTTGATGACTTAAAAGGAAGGATTTGACAAGTGTTTGTTTAAATTTGATTTGAAGATGTCCATGTTGTAGTCCTCCAGAAAGCAATCTTGTGGCGAAGTGTTCCACAGATTGGAGGTTCTTGGAAAAAAACTCTTTTCAAGGAAATTCCATTTGATATTAAGCACATGGAGGAAGAAAAGGAAATTCTTTGCAGTAGTGGTAGCAAGACGCGTTCTTGCTGTAAATGTTTTACGAGGAGGAACTAGCGATTGAAGCTCAGACGAGCACTTACATTGGAAATACCAATAGCTTTGAAACTTTAACCTCCCCCCCTTAAAACTGAAGGGGGGTTGTATTTAAAAGGGGGTTGTATTTAAAAATTTTGTAAATTAATTTTTTAAGTACCAAATATAAATAAATTAGACATACGTGTAACAAAACTGAGAAAGTAAGTATATAAGTATATATAAACAAAGGAACAAAAAATTGTGAAAAGCCTACTTGTCGCAAGTATGACATCATGATGATAATGATCATTATCATACTTTACAAATCAACAAGGTTTTCTTTTGAGGGTTTTTTTAATCAGGTTAATTGTTAAAGTAGGCTATTTACTTGCTTTTGTTTGTAGTCTAATAGCTCTCATGACCTTTTATTTTTAACTTTTGTTTTTCTAGATTTCTTTTTTTAAATAGGACTAGCACTAATAATAGTAGCATAAATTATACCAATTGAAGGATTTTATCATGTTTAAATATTTTTGGACACACACACACACACATATATATATATATATATATATATATATATATATATATATATATATATATATATATATATATATATATATAAATATAATATCCCCAATAACGAATATAAAAATTCAACTAGACAAAAGCGGTGAAATGGCAATATATTTAGAGATATAATCTCACTNCAAATGAAGGATTTTATCATGTGTATATATTTTTGTACACACACACACACACATATATATATATATATATATATATATATATATATATATATATATATATATATATATATATATATATATATAAAATTAGTATTAATAAATATAATATCCCCAATAACGAATATAAAAATTCAACTAGGCAAAAGCGGTGAAATGGCAATATATTTAGAGATATAATCTCACTTTTACTGGTTTCGTTTTTATTGCTTAAAATTCAGAAAAATGCTTTTCTGATTTTATGTTTGAAATTGATTGGATTTGGAAACTTTAGGCGCAGCCATAACAGCCTTCTCTAGGCGCTTCTTCAGACCCCGAGTGAGCACATTGAGTCTCCAATCAGTTGAACTTCCTAACTATGCTCAATACGTAGTTTGTTGTCTTCCCCTTGATCTTTTTCCTTCTACACAACCAGTCAGCACCACCTCTACAAGCCTCTCCTTCCTCATCACATGCCCTAAAAACCAAATCTGCCAGTTCATGATCATCTGTAATAAAAATCTACTGGTCCTTGCCTTACGCTGAACATCCACATTGGTTATCCTGTCTGTCCATGATACCCTCAACATTCTCCTCAGAAACCACATTTCCACTGCTCTAATCCTGTCTTCCAGACTTTTAGTAATAGTCCAACTCTCGCAACCATATAGTAGACTTTACTACAACCCCCCTTCAGTTTTAAAGGGGGGTTGTATTTAAAAATTTTGTAAATTAATTTTTTAAGTACCAAATATAAATAAAAATAGACATACGTGTAACAAAACTGAGAAAGTGCAAAGAGAGCTTTTCCTCACCTCCAAACCTTCAGTCTATAAGCGCGAGCATAGTATTTATTTTATTTTATTACTGAGCAAAGAAGTGTCTATAAAAAAACCCTGAGCTTCACTTAATACATAAATTGGTGTCCATTAGGTCTACATTCAACTCGTTTCAGAATTGATCAACTTACACGATGGAACACGCGTACAGGGCAAGCATTAAAGAAGAGTCTGTTATGATCTCAATTGTTTTGAACGAAAAGAGAATTCGTCCAAGAACAAGGGGGGGGGGCTGTAGAAGCGCGGCAACACTTGCTCAGGCTTAAAAATAATGAATCTGTGAATGGTTTTTCACGATAAAAAAAACGTCAGGGTATAAGATTTATAAAAACATCATAATACCCTAATGTGAATCTTATAAAATATTAAATTATTCATTAAGAATAATAACAATACTTAAAGTTATTATTATTGTTATTACTTATATATATATATATATATATATATATATATATAGATTCACATCATATATATTATTCATATATATATATATATATATATACCGTATTTTCTCTAATTTAGTACGGCCTCTTACTTAGGGCGGCAATTAAAAATTGGAAAATTGGACAATTTATTTTCCTCTTATTAATACTGCGGGTATATTCCATAGTATTTTCAGTTTTCCTCCTATTTAGTGCGGGAAGTTCGATTGGAGTGTAATCGTTTGATCAAATTAGCTTCGAATACCAAAATATTCTATGGGACATATGATAACAATAATAATACTTTTCAGCGACAGACATCTATATATTAGACAAAAAATGGTTGATTCGTTGTTTAATTATGCATTAATCAATGCCGTTATTGTTGAAATTCCTAGCATTATAAAAAGGAAATCTGTGGTGCAATGCTGCATTGGGGGTTATTATATCTATCAATCTCAATGGGAGGCAGAAAGAGTAATATGACAACTGCCCCGGAGAACAGACCTGGTGCTCTTGTCAAAGATAAATATGCAATGGCAGTGGAAAATAATGGGCAAACAGTTGGAAACATACCAGAATTGTTATCCAAATTAACATTCTTCTTTTTGAATTACGGCGGAAAACGTCAGGTAAACGTTAATGGGCCAAGAAGATATTCTGCTGATCTCAAAAAGTGGGGTTGGAGATACCAGCTCAGTTTTATTTCAAATCTTCGAATGAGAAATTGTTTTGTCAAATGAAAGAAAAGGTATTACCTGAAACATTTGAAAAGCAGAGAAGAGAAATCGAAGAAGAAAAGAAAAGAGTCCAAAAACGGAAAACACAAAGAATAAATAAATAAAATGAAATAAAAAAATGAATACCAAAAAGAAATTTGTCGTTTTTCTTTTTTACGTCTAACTCAGAGCGGGAAGGATTAAATTTTCCTCTAAATATTAGTGCGGGATAGAAGTGGTCTAAAGATAGTAATTTATTCCTTCTTATTATTAGTGCGGCATGCCCGAAATAATTATTTTTTAGGCCGTACTAAATTAGAGAAATTACGGTGCTGATTATTATCATACTTATGATTATAACTATGTTATGTATATCTGTAATTATTTCATTATAAATACTTAAAAGGACAACTATAATGTATTTATTATTAAATATAATAAATAAATAAATTGTATCATCATCATCATCATCATCATCATCATATTCGGTTTAACGTCCGTTTTACATGCTAGCATGTGTTGGACGAAGCATGTGTTGGACGAAATGTATAATATAATGTATGTTATAACGTAATGTATGTTGTTATAAAAATATAATAAATTGTAAAGTAATAATAAAGCATATAATTATTTTGTAATTGATGATATTAATATAAATTATAAATATCAACTCAAAGAAAACATTATTACTCCAGTTTAGACTAAGTCAAAAAGAAGAACATTTGTTTTTAAAAGCAGACTTTTTTTGGCCTCCAGCCCCATAATATTTGTCTTTAATTAAATTAGCTATTTTAATAGCTATGTGACGAAGTCCCCAAAAAGCAGACAATTTCGTGAATTGGACTTACAATTCGTATCAACATAATACTGCATATTGAGGATCTGAAAATCATGTGGTGCTCCATTTGTTTCATGATGAGTCCCTTCTTTAAGATCAGCAAAATTTCTTGCCCTTGTGATGTCTTATCTTCATGTCCCCAGATAACGAATACATTTCAAAAACATGTTTAGTTTAGTTGTGTTTATACTTTCTTTTAACAGAAACAACGAAGAGCTATTGTTTGACATGTCGTTGGTTTTCCTCTCCTGCTACGGAAAACGATATGCATCTGATAGCTGACAGGAAATGTCAGGATATAACAACCTCACCCACGGGATGAGTTCTAAAGTGGAGCACTGCAAAGTAAAAATACCTAAATCTTTGACCATACTTACATCTTTGACCTATATTAATTAGAAAGAGGTAAAGAATATGAAAACAAGTTTAAAAATATGAATATTTCATCGTTTGGCTTCATTATTATAACATTAAACTAACTTCATTAAAAGCATGTTGACAAGCAAGAAACACCTACCTTTTTTCCTGATGTCGAATTAACTTGAGAGCATCGCTACAACACTAATTAAGACCAAAAACGTGTACCAAAAACAACTCCTGTCCCTTCTCAAATGAAATAAGAGGGGGAAATATTAGAGAGGCATTTTAAATCTTAGCATCGAACAGGCGGCAAAGTACAAACAATGATTTGTCTACCAATTTGCTTTGTACTTACACAGTGAAACATTGACTGAGTTCCCATCCGGAGTGACAGTTAATGAGTGAAAATACGCTGTCGATCAGGCAGTACATATTGATAACCACAGGACATTGTAAACAGCAAGATGTTAAAAAAAAACCCTTGATTAAATGTGTCCTAGATCGTGACGTTATAGTCAAACTACGTTACAGAAAATATAAGGGGTGGGGGGAGCAGAATAATTTGAAATTTAGGGACGCAAGTCAACATTTTATTTTTTTACACTTTTATTAAATTTATTCCAGTATTGTGCCAATAGTGTGAAGGTTAAATGGAATAACAAGCCCTGCGTGTGTGGCAACAAATAAGTCTCCGCCAAGCACATCGTCGAAACCTGCCCATTCATTTGACGTACTGGTGGAATGGATGAACTCTGCACCCTTAACGAAAACTCGGTGAAATGGCTGTCAAATCTGTTGATCTATGAATGACATTTGTTTGATTTCTGTAAGATTGTGAAACTCATTAAATTTCGAGTGCTTTCCTACATCATATGAATTAAAAATGTTTTTAAGTCCAATGTTAACTCTAAAAACGTGGCTTAGCCTTCTTTTCTATCGGTTTCTTTTTTTCCTGTCATTTTTTTCACAATTTTCATCTCACGTAATAACATTTTCCCTTGTATGGCCCTTATCCATTAAAAAAACCCCAAAAAATCACCACTTATTGTTCGCTGTTACTAAAAATGGTTTTACACTAATTTGTGCTTTGTACTTTTTACTATGGCAGGCAATTAAAGTTTTTTGGACATATAATGCGAGCTGATGGGATCGAAAGAAGCTTAATGCTAGGGAAAATTATAGGAAAAAAGAGCAGAGGAAGACCAAGAACAAAGTTCACTGATAATCTCAGCAAGATCACAAGACCTACAACTTTGGATCTCATCAGAATGACCGAAAGCAGAGAGAACTAGAGAGCCATGGTCATCGATGTCTGCGCGAACAGACCTGATACCTGAAGAAGAAGAAAACTATGAAAAATCACACTACAACAATATGGTGTAAGCAAAAAAGTTTTGACATAAAAAAATAGTTTTTAAACAATTTTCAGCAAATTTTGTTTTGTCTCTTTTTGCAACAAGGGAGCAGTGATACTGGTTGAGACTAGATTGGTTTTATTTTTCCTTCACTGCTGTGCCATGTTTAACATTAAAATCACCATGAATTCTAGAATGGGCTTCGAGTCCCAACTGGAATTCAAGAAGTACAATAAAACACTTTTTGTCACATGCAATAAGAAAACGCAAATGTTTACCAAAATGCCTAAACTTCTTTATAGAACTTTTTGATCTTATCTATGAAGGGCACTGCAACACTAGAAAATATATTGAAGATGAAAGGTAGTACTACGACTAACAATCTTTAGTATTAAAACGAGACGGAAGGAAAATGAAGTTATCCAGAATAGGATATAGTATAGGCAAAATGGGGTGTATGGGGTGATCAGAAGAAGTACTATCCAGAGGCAACCATCAGCTGCCCTACGGGGGATGGACCCACTGGCATCCGGAAGTCACCCAACTCTCATGTCTGGCTCCAAGTAGCTGCTTGTGGGCGGCAGCGGCCACACCCCGGTACACCGCCTCAGCTGGCGGGCTAAACGACATGAGGGTAGCCAGCAACTTGTTGTTGGTGAATAGTGCACGCCTCGCACTAAGCGCATGAAGACAGGGAAAGGCAGAGTTGGTGGATGAGTCCCAAAGGACCAACGGCAACAAGGCGTAACCTGCAAGCGCATCGTGGTATGCTGAGGGCACAAAGAGGCATTAGATTTAAGTGGCCATCCACCGGTGGAAGGCAATGGCAAACCACCACCGTAACTTGCCAAGAAAGTCATGCTAATGCACAAGAAAAAGAATAACACGAACAGCGTGAATGGGGTTAGGACAACTAACACCTCGCTCGGTAGGAACCTCCATGTCCGACAGGTGGAGCCCGACCGTAATCCAGATACTGTCAGGAACAACAATTGTCTTCGAATAGGAACGTGGAATGTACGCACATTATATCAAGCAGGAAAACTATCAAATGTGAAGCAAGAAATGGATCGTATGAAGATCAATATACTAGGCTTATGTGAAACGAGATGGACAGGGTCAGGAAGTTTCGATCTGAATGGCAAAAAAGTCATATACTCTAGTGGAAACAAGCATGAAAGAGGAGTAGGAATCATATTTGACCAAGCAGCCAGCAAGTGCATACTCGGCTATTGGACCCTGTCAGACAGAGTAATGCTGGTGAGAATAAAAGGTAGGCCCTTCGACATCAGTCTCATTCAAGTATATGCACCGACAGCAGATAGCAGCGAAGATGATATAGAAATGTTCTACGAGCAACTCGATGAAGCAAAAAGACAATGTAAGTCACAAGACATCATCATTGTTATGGGCGATCTTAATGCAAAAGTAGGTAGTGAAGAAATCGAGCAAGTATCAGGAAAGTATGGGCTAGGAGTGATTAACGAAAGAGGGGAACGATGGGCTGACTGGTGCAAAGCTAACAACCAAGTGATCATGAACACCTGGTTCAAGAACCATAAACGACGTCTATGGACATGGAAACAACCGGGAGACAGAACAAGAAATCAAATCGATTACATCACCATCAATCATAGATTTAAGAACTCAGTTCAGAACGCAAAAGCATACCCTGGAGCAGACTGTGACAGCGACCACAATCCAGTAGTATGCACCACCAAGGTTCGCCTTCGCAAATTGAAACATGCTATACCAGACGCAAAACTGCAGTGGAACTTACTACGAGAGAATGCAGAAATGAAGACACGATATGCTGTGGAAGTGCAAAATAGATTTGCTGCTCTCGAAAGTGACCAAGTCAGCAAATGGGAAGTGCTGAAGGAAGCCCTGGTTGAAACTGCCAAGGAGCTGATCCCACCGATAAAGAGGGACCGGAAAAAAGGATGGATGAAAAAGGAAATCTTGGAAATGATGGAAGAAAGACAGAAAGTGAGAAATAAAGACTCAGATCGGTACCACACTCTGAATCGAAACATCAGAAAGAAGTGTAGAGAAGCAAAAGAAGAATGGCTAAATGTACAGTGCGCGGAAATCGAGAGATGCAGAGTAGAAAGCCCTTCATCATTGCACAAGAAAATCAACACACTTGTCGGTAGGAAAACATGTGTTTCCAGCGAATGTATTCAAGCCAGAGATGGATCTCTGCTGATGGAAAAAGATGAAATCATGGATCGATGGGCAGAATACATTGATGAACTGTTCTTGGATGAAAGAGGAGAAAAACCCAACATCAGAAAACCTATAGAAGGCCCGAAGATTCTGAAGAGCGAAGTCAAAGCTGCCATTACCAAGATGAAAAGAAACAAAGCTGCAGGACCAGACAACATCTGCATTGAAATGATCCAAGCACTCGAGGAGTTTGGAATTGACAAAGTAACAGAACTTGTCAACGAAATCTATGACAGCGGTGAAATTCCACCAGATATGTCAAAATCAATTTTTATTGCTTTACCTAAAAAGCCGGGAGCAACAGAATGCGAGCTCCATAGAACTATCAGCCTCATAAGTCATGTAACCAAAATCTTTATGCGTGTCATCATGGCAAGAACAAGAAAAGCAACCAAACCAGAAATAGGCAAACAACAATTTGGCTTCGTTCAAGATGCAGGTACCCAGAATGCCATTTTCATTATGAGAATGATATCAGAAAGAGCCATAGAAATGCAGCAAGATCTCTATTTCTGTTTCATCGACTATAGCAAAGCGTTCGACAAAGTGAAACACGAAACACTGCTGGACACATTGCAAGCCCTAGACATAGATGGGAAAGACATAAGAGTTTTAAGAAATCTGTACTGGGAACAAACGGCTGGAGTTAAGATCAAGAACGAGGTTGGAAGATACAGCAACATCAAAAGAGGAGTTAGACAGGGCTGCGTTCTATCTCCAGACCTTTTTAATTTATATAGCGAACAAATAGTGAGAACAATTGAAGAGGAAAGCGGTTTTTCTATAGGAGGATATAACATGAATAATATCAGATACGCTGACGATACGACACTCATTGCAAACTCTCCTCAGAAGTTACAAAAGCTCTTGGATATGGTGAAGGAAGAGAGCTCAAGAAAAGGACTAAGCATTAATCAAAAGAAGACCTTTTGCATGGCGATCAGCAAGAAACAGCAGCAAGTCGAATGCCCTTTGTTAATCGATAATGAAAGGATACAGCAGGTGAATAAGTTCAACTACCTTGGAAGCATGCTTAATTCAGACGGCAGAAGTGTAACGGAAGTAAAGAGAAGAGTAGCTATGGCAAAGGAGGTGTTTGTGCGTATGTCAAAGATTCTGAAATCCCGATCAATCTCCATAGATACCAGGGTGAGAATCCTCAACTGCTATGTCTTACCTGTCCTGACCTACGGCTGTGAAAGTTGGACACTGACGTCAGACCTGGAGAAAAGACTGAACGCTACTGAAATGTGGATGTTGCGCAGAATGTTGAGAATTTCCTGGACGGAACACACTAGTAATGATAAAGTACTAAGACGAGCTAATTATAGCAGGAGACTCCTGAAAACCATCAGAAAGAGACAACTGTCGTTCCTAGGACATGTAATGAGAAAAGAAGGCTTGGAAAATTTGGCTGTTACTGGTAAAATTTGCGGTAAAAGAGGAAGAGGAAGACAAAGAACAACATTCATGAAAAGTTTGTCAACATGGACCGGAGTCAGCGAGAAGGAAATGCTGGAGAAGACCAAGAATAGGATCCTGTGGAGAAGCATGACCGCCTACGTTCTGCAAGGACACGGCACATGAGGAGGAGGATAGGCAAAAATACTGTGAGAAGATGGTGCGAATGGATGATGACAAGACCTAACTGGTGTATGTTAGGAAAACCAATACCAATATCAGAGTTGATGAAATATGTTATTTTTTACTGAGTTGACAATACTTAAAATGGCGTCAGTATTCAAATAGAGTAAGTGGGAGAAGAGAGTTTTGTTGAGCAATTTGAAACAAGACGAAATAAGTTTTGGAAAAAAACCACAAGAAATACGTTTGAACTATTAAACCAAGATATCCACAAAAAGAGTACTACCAAATTGTATGAATAAGAAGCTGGAGACAGTTAGTCTGCTCCAGGATATCTTCTCTAAGTATCAATGATATGTACCCGACGACACACCGCAGAAGACAAGTTGGTTACTAATGCAAAGAATGACTTTTTGCCTATCAACAAGACATGTACCTCGGAAGGAATTCAAGGAAGAATTAATTGTAGTATTCGAGCTTTGAAGGACCGATAATAACTTAAATAACGATAATTACTTTGAACAACGACCATATAGTAAACGTTCAACTATAGAACATAGTGTTTCTTTAACATATTTTGGGCGAAAATAATATGTGTATGTATCTTTACTTATTTTCTGTATGTATCTTTACTTATTTTCAATCTAATCATGTAAAAAATAGTTATATTCACCTGTTCGTAAATGTGTATTTGTCAGCAAAATATTCCGATTTGTTTCCTGGAATATTACCCAGTTAATCAAAATATGACTCCAGTTTTTCCAACCTCGTCGGGGTTTTTTTTCTAATGTATACGTTACTGCATCCAGGAATCTGGCATCGTCGAAATTTTCGACAATATTGTGGTAACATACAGCCACAAAAGAAGAATTCGAAATTATCACAATTAGGAAGATGAAGCCATGACTTCTTTTGTGGTATTGATACATTGGAATCTGTATTTTCTGGTCTAAATTCTATACTGCTATACACCCTTACCTGTGAAAATCTTTTCTACAACCTAAATAAACAAAGAAATACAATCTTTGGAGTATCTATTTTTGTTTTCAGCAACAAATTGCCTATTCTTTAATGAAATGAATATTTACGGGAATAATAGAAATAACGTTTCAGCATGCTTTCATTGGTATGCCAAAAATATTAACGGTATGTGTTATTGGCACTAAAAACATGTTATGCAAGTTTTGCCAGCTTTCAATAAATTCAACTCTTTTGTGAGTAGAATACAGGACAAATTTGAGAATACAAAATGTGTCATCTTCTGTATTTTTCTTGTTTTGTTTTGGCGTTTTGTTGCCCATGGATTTTTCATCACATAATTTCTATTTATTTTTGTTTTCCTCCTTGTATTTCATTTCTGGTATCTCTAATCAGAGTAATGCAAGACGTAATTCTTTTGACTAGTCTTGAATAGAATTATACTTTTACAAGAACATACTGATATGATTGTTTTTTAACTCAAAAGGGTCTAGAATTAATTTTTAATTTGTTATTGAACAGTTTTGTCGTTACTAAATTAGTATTCTTTGATTTAACATTTTAGGTTTTGAATTAGTTTATTTGAAAATATGACTGAAATCTGAAATCTATAATCCTGTTTAAATATCTTATTATATATATATATATATATATATATATATATATATATATATATATATATATATATATATGCTGCACTGACGAGCCCACAAAGGGCGAAACAGTACTGTCTGCAGATTGAGTATATATATATATATATATATATATATAAATTTCAACAACAAAGACATTTCGTATGATAGGACAAGCTTTCGTATATTTACTTCGTCAGGTCTGGTCCATATTTACAATGCAGGCATATATAAAGTTGTAGCGATTCATCCTTTTACCTCATGTATCGCGTTCAATTGTTTTGTTATCGTTTTCCCTCTCCCTGGAGTTCCATTGTTTTCTTGTTAGTTAATTTTCCTTTTGTATTATCATTTCCCTATTGTTTTGTTTCCTAGTGATGTGTAATTAATAACACCTCTATAGCGTCCTTTGGATATTGAGTAGATTTTTTAGTTGAGGTTTTCTGGTTGTGTTTGTAAATAAGAATCTTTCGATTGATAACGATGAAATATTAAATGGAATATATTTCTCATGTCAACTGCAAAGATTTTATATTTAAGAAGTACTACACGGAGTGTTCTCATTGCTTAAATATAGGATTGTTTATATCATAATTTCTTATAAAGTAATCTAACATTCCACGAGGATAAAAATTACAATAAAAATTTTTTTAAATATAATAGAAACACAAAATGTGTGTATGAGAGTTAGAAATAAATGGTAAAAACAATTAAAATTTTTTAAGGAAGGCCACAGGGGAGTACAAATTATACAAATACAAAGAGTAAAAATTATGTTGATAAAAAAATACCAGATCACACTGAAATAATGTGATATGAGCGTGCAAATAACCAAAAGTATATAATTGAGAAAATTGTGTAGAAAACATCAAAATCTCAAAAAGTAACAAGATTTGCAAAAAAATAAATTTGGAAAAAAACAAAAACAAACAAACCAAATTTGACCAAATAAACCAAAAATGTGCTTACTGGAACGATGCAAAAGCTATAGCCCAGACCTCTCAATGAACGATATACACGTTCAGAAAGGCGCAAAAAGGCGAAGCAGCATAAATGGTTTTTAAAAACTACAATCCAAAGATCCACTTAATACAACGGGACCCTTTTATCATTTAAACCTGAGGGTGTAAAAGTTTGTAAAATATATTGCCAATACGATTCCGCGCCCTAAGTTGACTTTCAGAAATAGAAGAATCAATAATTTGAAATTTCCAATCTTCCATCCCATGATAGTCCCCCTGTGAAAAATGTTCCCAGAGATGTGCTTGTGGTACTTTTTTTCCCACGTTAAGCGACTCACCCTGTTTTCTTCCCTGACATTTACTAAAATGACTTTTATAATTATTGAACGTAGTTAGAAAAGGGGTAATCGTATTGGCAATATAAATTTTCTTAGAAGTTTTACAGGTACGTTTGTATACTACATGATTAGAATTGTAATTATAAACACCTTTCCTTAAAAAATATATTTTAATATAATCATCATTAAAAAACGTATTAGAGACCTCTAAAAAGTTGCAAACTTCACACAAAGGGTGATTGCATTGGTTACAACTCCCTGTGGCAGAGTTAGTATCACTAAGTTTAGACCTGACTAAAATGCTATGAAGGCGTTTTGCCCTATGAAATGATACCATAGGAACTTCTGCGAAGACTCCTTTATGTTCTTCATCAGATTGCAAAATGACTTGAGCCTTATTAAGAAAATCATAAATTTTGCGGCTTAACGCCGGATGAAAAGTAGTGACGAAACATATCCTATTACCCGCCGGAATTGCACTCCTAGGCCTCTGAAACAAGCAATCCCGATCTAAAGAAGCCGCTCTATCGACCTGGGTTTCGACCAATTCTTTGTCGTAATCCCTGGCTAGGAGCAATGCTTGACCATATGGTATCCCCTTCTTAATATGAAACGTGTGACAAGACCTAAAATGTAAAAGTTGGTGAGTATCAGTTCCCTTAACAAACAAGTCAGTGACCTTCCTTCTTAACCAAAATATCTAAGAACTCAATAGAAGCAAAAGAATACTTATTTGTGAACTTGATACTGGAATATAAACCATTCAAGTAAGAGAGAAAATCCAATAATGCTGCTTTCCCATATATATATATATATATATATATATATATATATATAAAGCTTTCGATTCGGTTATCCGTATTAAAGTGCTCAATACATAAATGCAGAGCGTAATATAAGATATGATAAGTTGGATAAGTTTNAGTAGGAAAGAAAAAAAAAACTACACAGGCCAGTTCGACAAGCCTGTTTCGTGATTTATTCACTCTTCAGGAAATATTTCCTGAAGAGTGAATAAAATCACGAAACAGGCTTGTCGAAATGGACTGTGTAGTTTTTTGATTCTTTCCAACTTATCATATCTTATATATATATATATATATATATATATATATATATATATATATACACCCAGTTAAATTGACCTGTCTCCTCACTCTCTTTTTTTGTAAAAATTGAATAGAAATTAAAGATGTTGCCCAGTCATGGATCACCAGATAAAGCTAACGACATATCACTATACTGATTATGTTGTTGTCACTTTTAAGGTTAATATAACTCTCAAATCTTGTTGAAAAGCCATATCATCATAAAGCTTTTAACATACTTCTTTTTTCTTTCTTGCTTCTTTTTTTTTGTCATTTCTTTACAGTTTCATACACTTAGTAGCATTACGCCTTGTATGATTCTTAACCATTAAACAAAAAAAGGATAGTTGTAGGGCTATAGGCCCCAACCACCTTAAAATAATCGTATAGGTCCAGGGACTGCAGTTTGGAATCTCAAAAGAGGTACTTAAGGCAGTCATGAACAATTACATATTCTTTCACCTCATGCAACAAGATAGACAAAGATATGGCTCTGGGATATTAACTCGAAATCTGAGGATATACATCACAACAAGGAGACCTGCCAGACGGAACAGGCCTATGAAATCCTCTAAGACAGTATACATCAATGGTAGGAACCCTGAACATTGGTCTTCTCATTTGCCATTGCATTTATGATTTCACACACACATACACACACACACACACACACACACACACACACACACAAGAAAATGAGTGTTGTCATAATTAACAGCCAAAAAGCAAGATTTAATTTTCGAACGAGAAAGATATGGTTTGGAAAAGACAGATGCAGAGTCATGCTTCAGAGATTGGCCAGGCCAATGTCTTTGAGCTCTTGCCTCTTCAAAGAATTCATCAGGCATTGCCATATTTTTTCCCCCGAAAAATTAATCCAAAGTTTGATTAGAAAAGCATTGTCCCTTATTACGAGGGACTATAATAAATTGGTGCCACCAATCAAACAAAAATGGCTGATTGCGATTTGCCAATTTCTAATTGCCATTTTCAAGCTGTGCACAAAGACGATTGAATTCCTCACCAACTCAGTTTGTAAAAGGAAACCTTTCAAAAGTGTTAATAGCGAACTTTAATTAAGTACTTGATACTTGAGAGGCAAGACTAAGATGGTTTGGACATGTGATGAGAAGGGAAGAGAACTATATCGGAAGAAGAATGTTAGAGATGCATCTACCTGGGAGGAGGAAAAGAGGAAGACCAAGGAAACTTTACATGGATGCAATTGAAGAGGACACGAAGGCGCTGGGAGTGAGAAGAGAGGACGCCGAGGACCGTACCAAATGGAGATGCATGATCCGTTGTGGCGACCCCTGACGGAACCAGCCGAAACAGAAAGAAGAATAATTAAGTACTCTAAAATAGGCTACAATGTTTTCATCCAGAAAGCGTTCCACTAATAATATCAGACATTTACACAGCCCTAAACATGGAAAACACCAACGCAGGCCTATCGACAGGCAGCTAAAATGACACAGCCTGCAAAATTCTCTATAAAACCTTCCTTAACCTTAACTTTAATCCTCTCCGTGTCAGGAGGCACATAAGGCTCCGACATCACTCCTTCACTTGGATCTGTTTGCAGCTACACGGTGTGTTACATTCCACGTTTTCCAGCCCGCTTTGTTGCGCTACATCACGACCATTCCGCGCCACGTTGTTTTCGGCCGACCTCTTTTCCTTCTTCCTTCTGGTGTCTATCCGAGAGCAACAACACAGTCGTCTTACGGATCCTTCCTTAACACATGTCCTATCCAATTCCACCGACGGCTCCTAGTCTCTGTACTAACCTCTCCCGTCGATGACATCTGTAGCACTATTTTGTTGTTGGTATGTTGCTACCAATGGACCTTGAAGATTCTTCTTAGGCATTTGGTTTGAAAACCATCCAACTTAGCTTCATATTTCTTGGTGAATTTCCAGATTTCACACCCATAGAACAGCACGGACATGGCCAGACTCCTAAAAAGTGAGGCTTTCGTCTTACGACTGATGTCGCTGGCTTTCCATATGTCAGATAGTCTCTTCATTTGTGCGCTTGCCCGAGCAATTCTCTTTCTGATATCTGGTGTCGTTCCTCCATCTTTGTTAACGGCCGCTCCAAAATAAATGAAACTGTCTACGTCTTCCACTTCGCTCTCTTTAACCTTCAACTTACTTTCACTCTTGTTGTTCGTTTTCATTCAGCTTGAGTCCAATTTTCGCTGCACTGCCTTCCAGTTTGCTAGTTTTGTGCTGTAGATGTTGCATTGCAGATGACAGAAGAGTGATGTCATCCGCAAAGTCAAGATCGTCCAGCATTGTAGTAAAATTCCAGCGGATACCCGTTCTTTCGCCGTCTAGTGTTCTCCGCATCACCCAGTCCCCTGGTTTACTCCAGGGGACTTCCCATTTTTAGCATTTTTACTGGCGCTCTAGTTTCTTCAATTGCAGGTGGCTCCACTGATATGTCAAGGTTTTCTCTTTGTTCGGTGTCATTGTCTGGTAGCTCAGTTGGTGCGTCCCTGTTAAGAACTTCATGCAAGTGCTTTTTCCATCTTTCTAGTCTGGCTTGTTTGCTCTTCAGCAGGTCTCCATTCTTGTTCTTTACTGCTGCTACATGTCTGGAACTCTGTCCAGTGAGTTGCTTCACTATTCTATACAATTCTTTCTGTCTCCCATATTGCAAAGCATTGCTTCTGGCGTTTGAGCTGCAAAAATCACTTTCACAACTACAATTATAATAAACATTTCGTGTTAACCCAATTTAAAAATTGCCTTCTACTCTAAAGTATATATAAAGCCTCTCGATCAAAAGACCCCTTTTTAATGAACTGGTTTAAGAATGTCTGGTTGTACAAGCAGATTCTGTGTTCTGTTAGCCACCACACCCTCTTGTAGTTACTGTGAAATTAGGTATAATGTTAAAGCCTATCTTATTCCGTATTACTGCAGCTCTTAGCTGGTATACTAAAAGATTTTCTGTATTCACTATCATCACCATAATCATCATTATCATAAGAATAATGAAATAATAATAGTAGTAATAATAGTAATAGTAATAATAGTAATAGTAATAATAATAATAATAAAAAGACATGTTTGCTAATAGATATGAGTGAACCAACTGATAAAAACGTTATGGGTAAAGAATTGAAAAACTCTCAAAATATAAATACTTAATAATTAAAGTTGAAGAAATGTGGAAGATGAAAACCATTATTGTACCGGTAGCAGTAGGCGCTTTAGGTGCTTTAAACAAAAACCAGAAAGAAATAATTTTGAGGAGGCAACTCGAGGGTACTAACATAAAGCAGAACCGAACTTATATCAACATGCCACCACAAACATAAATTTTTATTGAACAATTTGAAACATTACAATCCCCTGTTATAGTCGCTGTATTTGTCCGGTGTTTATTTTCCAATTTTTTTGTTGTAGTCGTTAAATATATGTCACGTAAGTATTTTTCTGTATGTAGCCTGATGGTTTCAAATTGCTAGCGTATCTTTTAATTTGTTTCGTTTTATAGCTACACGAAAGTACTCTGCAAATTCTCTCACACAAAGATAAATATACTAGGGGTTAACCTGTTCCAAAAGCTCATAAATTCAAACGAACTGGTGACTTCAAAATCCACCCTTTAGCTCGTTCTTTATTGTGAAAAATTGTAGTAAGTGAATACTTTACTCATGAATGTGGCACCTATCCTATTCAGGTGTTTATTTAGTAGACTTGACGTTCCTGACTGTTTGCGTCTCCAGGCATATTCACTAGACATCCATTTAATATGCACAGTTGATTATTCAGTGGGTTCCAATGACATGTGACATCCACCAACTACAGCTTACTCTTTGAATGTATCCCTCTCAGATTTGGGTACTTGGTACTCGACTTTGTCAAATGATGTTATGTGATTTAATGACAAAAGTTTGCGGACAATTTTAATGACGATCGTACCACGAAAGTGATAAAAGAATGTAATTCCGGCCTTCACTTGTTGCCATACACTTATGGTAATGGCTGTATTTCAGAATGAAAGCACTTCAAATTTTTACTGTGATTTTTTTTTGCAATGTGTAGAAGAAACATGATTCAGAACTAGATGTTCTTTCAGTAGTGTTTTGTATGAGTACCACTCCAACTATTTGTAACCAAGTTGGTGCACTGTTATTTCAAAAGTGTTACTCGTACTTATTTCTAAATCTACTTAAAAAGGAGTGTAAATCTGTGTCAATCCAAAGAGCTAGAATTTTCCCAAAGGGGTATCTTATATGCCAATTGTCAGAAATTTTAGAAAATAAGGGTGCTTTGAAGAAGATATCTCCAATAAAATAAAAGCATCTATCTTCTTCTTCCTATATAAAAAATCATACACTTACATCATGGTATCCTAGGTACACATTTATCAATTTGTTACCTACTTTTGTGTATAATGAATAAAATTGAATATTATTGACAGAAAAATCATATCAAATAAAAAAAATAATGGTATGTATGTTAACGAGTAAAAGGTTACAGTTTAGTTGGATGTCAGTAAAAACGATTCTCGCTCACGGTAAAAGTATCAGTGCAAAGGCTTATATTTCAAATGAAATGCCAGGGAAATTAGTTGTAGTTCAAGTAAAATCTCAATGAAATTGGGTTATAGGTAAAGCGGACGACAATGAAATTGGGTTTTATTTGAAGTGGAAGTCAATGAAAAGGGTTGTAGTTAATATAGATGTCAGTGAAAAGGGTGTGGATTTAATAACAATGTCAATGTTAAACTCCTAGAGGAGCCGTGACTTAATGGTTAGTGCAACTGCACAGTAACCAAGAGTTCGGGGTTCGATTCCCTGAGTTGTCGAGGAGAATTTGGAACTTTGCAAAGAAAAAAAAAGTCAAGGGCATCTGGCCAAGAAATTCCTCACTGACAAATCCAAGTCCCTCTGAAGGGCACCGTCTGAGCCCCAATTGCTGGGGGGAAATGACGTTAAAACTAAAAAAACAATTGTTAAACTCCTATAGAAAAATTGGTACTCAATTAGGATGAGTATCCCTTTTTGTATAGGGTGCACGTACGGTGGTTTGTAACTGCCGACCTGCTTCACTGTAATTTAAACTTTCTAAGGCAGAGCCACATTCCTAACGGATTCAGTGTTTGTGGTGAATGATCAAGTTTTGATTTTGAAATAAAATTCTGACTGTTTTTTGCTTTGGTAGATATGTCAACCATCCTTAAAGACCGAAAACTATCCATGGCAGTCAAGATAAAAGTCTTCCAGTGTTTCATTTGGCCTGTACTTCCCTATGGAAGTGAGTCATGGGCTCTATCTGCAATAACCACAAAGAACATAGAAGCTGCAGAAATGTGGTTTTACCGACGGATGTTGCGTGTTCCATACACAGCCCACGAAACCAACATCTTTGTACTCCAACGAATTGGACAAGAACGTCAACTCTTAAAGACCATACAGAACAGACAAGTTCAGTTCACTGGACACATCATCCGTAAAGGTCAACTTGAAGACTTGAGCCTTAGCGGTAGAATTCCTGGAAGGATGGGACGAGGGAGACAAAAGCTGTTGTACTTAAACCAAATAAAAGAGTACACGGGCTTAAAGACCACAAGGGATGTCTGGGATGCCGCTTTATCTCGAAAACTGAAACATTCATCACTAGTCGTCAAGGGTTGAATCAACAACGGCACCACAGAGAGAGAGAGAGAGAGAGAGAGAGAGAGAGAGAGAGAGAGAGAGAGAGAGAGAGGAAGAGAGAGAGAGAGAGAGAGAGAGAGAGAGA